>JAOSBN010000004.1:13951511-13972276 GCA_027563595.1 Erythroxylum suave | reverse complement strand
TCATTGATTGGAAGTGCTGAAGGTAATCGAGGGGATCGGTCTTTCCTGTGTATTTTTCTGGCGTTGGTATCCTAGTGTCGACTGCTGGAAGGCTATCCAGGATCTTCGGAATGAAAGGAGAGCATTATTGTGTGGAGGACTGATCCGGTCGGGAATTCATGGCCAGATTGATTCGATCGTCCACAATCTTTTCGAGAGATTCAGCAGAACGACGATCGACCACCAGGCCTATCTGCCGAGTGGCGGTTTGTTGTTGGTCCACCTGAGATCGCAAAATTTGACGAATCAGTAGATCGGCCGCTTCTTCTATTTGTCTTTGAGTGAGGAAGACTTGTTGTGGTGCAGGGGGGTCCGGGTTGTGGGGATATTGGGTGTGAGGACGTGAACTGGTTCTAGCATCGTCCTCTAGGGCCACGCTTTGCGCCTCTTGGTCTTGGTTTTGGGATTGTTGCGGTTGATCATGCTGAGGTGAACATTGCACTTGGTTATTCGGGTTTTGAGGGGGTAACTCGTCTATGCCAGACAAGGGAAGGACGGCGGGTAGTTGGAAGCCCATTCGATGTAGCGCAAGTGCCGCGACAGCGGCTACGTCAGGATTTGTTGCCGCCGCCTGACTGATCTGAGTGCTTCTGGACTTGGTGCCCTGATGCCAGGTCCCACGGTGGGCACCATCTGGTTCAGTCTGATTTTGATGGGGCTGGGCGCTGTTGCTTGGATCCATGAGATTGGTTGACTTTGGCACGAAAATACCTGCAAAACAATAAGGCACATCGGGGGTTGACTGCCGGTAGGCCCCTCCGACGCTCAAGTTAGCCTTTTGTGAGAGTTTTGGCGACTAGTTAATAAAGAATACTAGGTTTCTCGAAAATCGTACCTTTTTTATGATGAGGTAATGAATTTATATAGTTAATACCTTCAGGAATTAGGTCAATCATCAAGGGATGGGCCGATCGGCCCATGCGCTGTTCTGAGTCTGGGCTTGGGCCTAGCACGACCGACCCAACCATATATGATAAAATTCATGAGATAAATATTTATTGCAGGTAAAATTATGATAACTTATAATTATAAGATTCATATTGCATATATATATTATCCCTAAATTATTTCTAGTTATTGTTCTATTAAAATTGGATGTTAATAAAATGTAAAAATACTAGGACATATTATATTTTTCTTGATGAAGGAAATAGTCGATCTCATATACTAAAGTATGAAAATTTTTAAACAAACGTGTGAGGGCTTGTTATATAACAATTTCACTTAAGTGACCCTATATAAGAAATCCATTTGGACATTATTTGTATGTCTATAAAAATTCTCATTATGATGATTGTATAAGTAATCATTTGACTTGAAATTTCTAAAGTTATCTTGTATAGGAATTGTTGTGTGTTTCATACTACTTATGATCTATTCTAATCATAGGCAATTCAGTCAACAGTCATTAGATGTATCATGAACCATAAGAAGGTAGTTGAGTGATCAAGATAAGCTTCATCACCCTAAAGAAATTAGAGAGAATGTTTCACTATTCTATTAGTATTGATTCGAGAAATCCTTGCCTAAGATGGAATATTGTTTGTAAATAGTTTTAAAATGTTATTAATTGAATCAATAGCTAATGGTGAAGAACTAATTTGATTGGACTTAAAATAGAGTAGGCACTAATTTCACGTTCTATATTTAACAAGAACATTATATGATGAAATGATTAAATTATACAAAAAAATTTCACATGGAAAGGTTAGTTAAAATCACTTTGACATTCATAAATATTTGGATAGTCATGATGTATTATTAGATGACAATCTTGATCTATGGATATAAATTGTTTAATTTAGGAATTAAAGATACATTAAAGGAGTTTAATTTATCTAATCCTAAGTATGAATTAAAGTTATAATTTATATCTACGCAAATTATTTTTTCTTGCATATTTTATAAGAAAAATAAGTTTTTGCAACAGAAATTACTGACGGAAAATAAAGATTTTTCGTCGGGAAACAAATTTGACAACAGAAATTACTGATTGAAAGAAATGTCAGAGAAGCAACCTTTGGTAACTTTAGCGACAAAAAGTTAATGTATCCATCGGTCCCATTGGTGACGAAATTTTGGGTTTCTGTTGGTAACTTAAAGAAAATTTACCGACAAATTTATAGATTTTGTTGCTACTCTGCGAACAGAATCCCAATATTCCATTGATAAATTTGTTAACGGTAAATCATATATTCGTCGCTAAAGTTACCGACGGATATATATGTTTCTGTTACTAAATTTATCGATGAAAGCATGAATCGTTGCTATATTTTTATCGCTCCATCGGTAACTTACTGACGAATTTATTTATTTTATTGTTAATTAGCAATGGAATGGTGATGAAAGTTTCATCCTGTCGTAAATTAACGACAGAATATTGTAGTTCTGTTGGGAAAATTAACTTTGATAAATTTCTACTTCCATTTCTCACTTCCTAAACGAGTTTTTTGTTCATAATCTTATGATTTTTTGTGCAGTTAATTTATGTAAATAATATAACATTGATTAATAAATATAAAGTAAACATTATCCTGATTATTAATATAATAAAAATTAAAATGTACACGAATAATTATCATGAAAATAAAATTGTAAATTAATAATTTATACAAAAACTTAAGTGTAGCAAAACATCAAATACATTTACATATCCATTTAAACTATGCAGGTGGTGAAGTTGGATGATATGATTGTTACGATGAGGTATTGTCACTTCCTTTCAAATGATCCATCTCATTATGGAGTTGGTCTATGTACTTCATCGACTGTTACAACTGAGTTGCCAGCCTCTCTATTGTGCTCTTAAGTTGAAGGACTCTTTCATTTGATGCAGACCGCCTACTATATACAATTGTAATGGATGTGGAGATTGCGAATAACGTGTGTTTGCAAATAAACCTAAGCAAAAAATCCTTTCACAACGGTCCTTACCACCTACTGCATGAAGATATGTCTGATTCTCGTCAGCAATTTCAGAGTTTTGAGACTGTCATCCAATGCTTTCTTATATTTGGTCCTATCATTATAATTGTTTGTTGTTCAACGTTTTTAATTATTTAATCAAAACTTATTTGAAATATATATATTTTTAAAAATATTTTTAAATTTGATTATATTTATTAATAATTATTAAATTAATTTTATAAATTAAATTAAATTAAATTAAGATATTTATAATTTTAGTAATCAATAATTTTAATTAATCAAATATATAATATATTTAATCGATAATAAATTAAATAATATATGTTTTTGTTTCATGTTTTAATTCTAATTGGTTATTTCCTCATCACGAACTCTTGTTGTAAATTATAATAATTTGATAGTTAAGGATATTTATTATTCTTTTTATTGAATGTTTTGATGTAATTATTATTTATTATATAATGAAAATTGAAATTATAATATTTTAAATACTTTATATTGTTCTTAATTTTATATTTGTATGATAATGATTGTCTTTTTTCACATAATTGTGGTTATTATTTATATGTGAAATATTGGAAAATTATTGTTATTTCATATTAATTGTGATTGAGATATGGTTAAAAATACACAGTACAACTATACAGCATGACAATGAACTATTTTGCAATTTTTTTTAAAATTTAAGAACTATTTCATAAATTTAAAAAATTACCCGAAACGGTATCCGGTATTAATCAGTATCGATACAGTACCGTACTAGAACCCAATTTGGTATCAAATCTGGTACAATATTTATAACATTACTCACGATAAATAATTTTCTAATATTATATTCATTTACATTTTATTTCATTATAAACCATTCTATTCTATTAAAATCCTTATATTCAACTAATCACAGCTTAAGGAAAAGTGGAGCCAAAAATAAGATAACGGAAATTGTTGTGAATCAATGGTTAAGATTAAGTTCTAAAAAAGTTTTTGACTTTTTTAAATTTACAATACTTAAATTTATCCGGTAACTTGCCCTAATGCGAAACCATATTTTTTAGTATCATTTTTGGTCCGTAGCTCTCCAGAATACTAGTTTGAGGTAATCCAATTCCTCCATGCTCTTCCAAATTCCAATCGGTACAGCCACACTCTTCCGCAGTTTTCGTCCGCCAACTTCACAATACCAAGCTATTAGTGTTCCTTCTTGAGGCACAAAAATGGAGGTTTCTCCTCACGTGCGTGTCCGGAGATTCGAGCAGCTTCCCTCTTCCAGACTATTTACATCTCAAATTGAGTCCATGAACGTTCCTGCGGTAATTTCATGTTTGTACTTGACCGTTTTATGTTGATAACTGTTCTGTTTGTCTCATTCGGTGACTCTTCTTTAAAATTTAATTTAAAAGGTGTTCAGCGGATGCATAAAGGATTGGGAAGCTTTAGTCAAGTGGAATCCCGCCAGTGGCGGCCTCCACTATTTGCAGGTTTTTTCTTCTTCCACTATTTGGCGTTAGCGTCACTAGTAAATAGCTTACCCTTTTTTAGCGAATACAATTCTAGTGTTTCATTCAGTGATTCTGTTTGTTAAATTAATTCATTGCATTGAAATTTCAGGAACGAGCAGGTTCTTGTATTGTGGAGGCTATGCTTTCTAGAGATGCGCCAATCTTCTACGGTGATATTAGAAGCCATGAGAGGGTAGCTTTTCGAGTTTCTATATGCTTATTCATTTTATGCAAGACTTAATTACTCTCAATCTTTGATGGTAACCAACATTGGTCATCTCCCTTTTGTAGGTTCCATTGCCATTCGCCACATTTGTTGGTTTTTGTAAGCAGCGTTTAAAACATGGGAACGCTGATTCTAGCGTCTATTGTGATAATGAAAGGCATCAGCTAGCTGTGGCAGAACAGGACGCTATAGTATCTGATGATGTATCACAGCAGACGTATTTAGCACAGGTTGGAAATTGTAAGGTTTTAAAACGATAAATGAGTTCATAACAATTGAATCTTAATTAAGAACATCTCATTCAGGTTCCAATTATGAATTCTGAAGATAAGGGAAGGGTTCAATTAGAAATTCTAGTCGAAGACATTCAAAAGGTTATTTTCCATTGCTTTCTTCTTATATGGTTTGCGCTAGAGCTAGAAAGGACAATGTATTCATGTTTGATAATTATTGCAGCCTACAATTTTGGAGACAAAAGAGCTAGCTTCTATCAATTTGTGGATGAATAATGCTCAAACTCGGTCAAGTACTCATTATGATCCGCATCATAACCTTCTATGCGTAGTTGCTGGAAGCAAAAAAGGTTTGACAGTATTTTGCTTCTTCAGTACTTCCAGTAAGCATTATCCCTGGAATAACTTGTTGTACTGCAATTTATAGACTTGGCGTAGTTCAATATTTCTAATTTTGATATCATTTCTGATGAGTAATGATTTACACCGTACATGTTGGTAATTTTCATTTCCTATACACTTAAGTTTATTATTTTTTAATTTTATCAGAGTTGGTTTACTATTCTATTGAACTGTTTCTCTTTTACCATTTCTAGATCTTGTTTCATAGAAAATGTTATATAGTTGTTAACAACAGGACAACATTAAAGTAAGAAATATCAAAATTATGCATATGTTTTGGCTCATGGTGCCTACTAATTTTACTGGCTTTTTCTTTACATGATTAGACTTTAAGACTGTGCCTCATATACCAGAACTAAAGGTGTGAATACCTTTTTGTTGCAGTCGTTTTATGGCCTCCTTCTGCTTGTCCATCCTTATACCCAATGCCCATATATGGAGAGGCCTCAAACCACAGGTGTGCCTCCTCTTGCATAACTTCAGAATTTGGTTACTGAAATTTTGTATTTATCCTACGACTGTGAGAGAAGGAAAAGGTGATGCTTCTAAGTTTTGATTGCAAGCTTGTGTAGCCAAGTTTGTGAAGTGATCTCATGTCTATAGGAGTGATGTAGGATGGATAGAAGAGATATCAACTAGTTGCTAAAACTAAAAGAAAAATAGGAATTCTGGGCTGTTGGAATTTGAGTTTTAGGTCTGGATTGTCAATATAGGTTGCTGGAATTTCAGGCTGGAATTGCTGGAATTTTAGTTAAAGAAACAAACAATGGTTTGTTCTAGGAATCACTCCTAGAATTAGGAAAATAGGAATTGCTTGAAAAAATTCGCTCTGGCTTCATTGAAAGGTTAATTACATATATATAGAAAAATTCTAATTGATGTGAAGGATGGCTTTTTAAGGAATTTTATTTTTCTTTAATGAACTTAAACCCAAAACTAATAAGGGAAAAATAAGTAGAAATATTTTCCTTCTCTATTAAGGAAAATTAAACTAATTACTCTTTTTTTTTTAATATTCTGTACCAAGCAATCTGCCTAAAAATTATATTTACTTATTTGTTTTCCTTTCTGGCTTACAGTGCTGTTGGCTTAGAAAACCCCGATCTCTCATCATATCCCAGGGCAAAAGATTCGATGGAGTACTCTCAGAAGGTTATTCTTCATGCAGGTGATGCACTTTTCATTCCTGAAGGCTGGTAAGATTTAAGTTGTAATTTTTATGAGATAATTTCCTCTACGAGGAGCTTTTCTCTTTTTTCATGTGGATAGAATGTCCTTTGCAATTCTTATGTTATTTTTCAGTTTTAGTGTGGGAACTTTTTGCCTGTATGTTAAATCTTTAATTGTTTATTGTTTATGTTCTATAGAACAAATGGGTTAGTTTTAGAGTTAACAGAAGGTTAAAGGAACAAAGGTTTAAGGGCTCATGGTGTGGCTAAATGCTACAAAATCTTTCAGAACTTCTATGACGATCTTTATATTCATTTATAGGCATCAACATCACCAGTTTATTTTTACTTCCATCCTGGATGCACACCCATGTCTTCTAGCAGTTGACTGGTTGTTTGTTTTTCCTAACTGCCACAGGTTCCACCAAGTGGACAGCGACAATTTGACCATAGCTGTTAACTTTTGGTGGCAGTCAAACATAATGTCTGGCATGTTAGAACATATGGATGCTTATTATTTGCGCCGTATACTGAGAAGGTAGTCTTTGTTCATTAACTTTTATTATCTACCAACTTCATACTATTTTTTGTAAACCTTTTCATGTCAGTTGTTCCAAAATTTTTAGAAATATGGTTACATAACTGGTATGACCTTTGTTTCATTTACATATCTTACTTGCTCCGTCAAATTGTTGCTGGAACTTCAAGATTGGTGGATAATGAAATGGTATGTCGATCCCAATTTATAATTCATAAGCTATTGAGGGCACTGGACCTATCATTCTTTTGGACATGGAAAATGTAGATATTATTAATTTGTTTTGATTCAGCATGAAAACCTTCCCTGGGTCCGCTGAAAATGTGATCTCTGAAATTGTGTAAAAATAGTTAATTATTTTGAATGCTAGAAGGAGAAAATTGTGAAAAAAATTCTCCAGAATTACTGGATGAACGGGCCTTCTGTATGGATTTGGGAAAACTTTGCGCAAACATATTGTACTTGATATTTGATTCTGCATGGAAGTTTTCCTTTGAATCATATGGTAGACGGGAAAATCTTAGTTCTGAAAAAATTTGATTTTGGGCACTGAAAACATTTTTCCCCTAGATCATCTATAGTCTTGTAAAATAATCAGTCTAATGTTGGTGGAATCTTAAGATTTTAGTTCTATTGGGTAACGATGGATAGCAAGTAACTTTCATGTTGGCTATCCTTCTTGGCTCTTATTCAGGTTTGTTGATCATTATTGATCACTATAACTTATCTTCAATTAGGACAGAATCAAGTACTGCACAGGGCTTCTTCTCTCAACAAGGTGAACCCACATGGGCATGCTTGTGAGCCTCTTACTAATGGAGAAAGAGGTGATGTTTTAGCATTCGTCTAAGCCTTTTTCCTTTCCATTAAGAAAAGTTTTCAGAAAAGTTTTCCTGCATGTATTATCTGGTAATTGATTCTTGTAACCTACCAGATGACGAAAGCCGTGATGAGGACCAGTCACTTGAAACACAAGGTTTACTAGGGAAGGACCTACAGGAGAGATGTCAGCTGGATGAAATGGAGCCACTTGCTCTCCAGGCTGTACATGAACTTGTTTCTTTGGTACATCAGGAAGTTAATATTGGTGATCATGGTCAACCTGTACAATCGATTTCAACTGGTGACTCTGCCGTTGGAATGAAAGGTGAATGTTATAAAGTTGGGAAAAGTAACGTATTCATTCTGGATGGTGATCCAGTTGCTCAAATTCTTTGGAACCTTGACCCTCTTACTCTCCGAGATGTTCTCCTTGGCATGGTGGTGAGTCTGCATGCTCTAGAAGGCCTATGATTCCAATAAATTGATGACTTTTCCTTGATAATGCTGCCAATAAATTAATGAGTTGTCTTTGTTAATATGTCGTTCATTTAAAGTGAGCTGTAATCATCTCATGGTGTAGTTAAATGGTGCATAAGTTCAATGCATGATGACATTTCACATCATCTTTGAGCATCTCATGCTTTACAACTCTTTCCAGCATAATTTTCCAAGAACCTTGGAGGCTATGATACTGCACTTACTTTCACCAGTGGCAGCAGAAGTACTCACACGAAAGTTTGACGCAATAGACCAACTGACCTCTGAAGAAGATCGGTACTTTGTCAGCTTCATAACGACTTAAATGATGAAAGTAAATGGGAATTATTTTCTTTCTTTTGCTGTCCTAATTCATTTTTATCATTTCATGATTTCAGAAATAAATTCTATCAAGTTTTTTATAGCGCATTTCATGACCAATTCGCAGCAATGGATGCACTTTTAAATGGGAAAGAATCGTTTGCATTCCTGGTAATTCCTCTGTTATGCAATATAATGTCATTTCGTAGGCCTCTATTATTGTACCTTTTCTGGATTTGTATAAGTTTACTTTTCAGTATTTATGTGAATGAGAAAATAGGGTTGGATGGAGATACCTTTGTTCTATATTTTTTCACACTTAACCTTGTATATGAATGGTTGAGAGAAACGAGGATATAACATGTTCATGGCAATTTTATAACTTAAACAGAGTAGATGCATCTGTGTGATATTCAATTACATATGGAAATGCATTTTATGGGAGTCTGGGTTCTTGAGTAACCACATGGGCAATCTATTGTGTCATACAGAGTTGAAAGGAGAATTATGAAAGATGATCTTATATCTTGTATTGTATATTTATGTTCGTATACTAGGTGCATGGCTTACCTTGAGTCGGAAGTTATGCCATATGCATGCATCTAAATTATTATCGGATTCTCATCTCCTCTGATGCAATTTTCTTTTGCCACATGACTCTCCTCTAAATGATCAGTCTTTCTAAAGTTATGATTTCTGTTCTCCTTTTGGTTCTTTACTACTTTTAACATGATCAGCATCTTCTTCTGGGGAAACTTTTATGCATCTTGTTTTCCACGCATGCATCTTTATCTCTAGCTAGATGCAGGACTATAAAGATCTTCCAAACATCTTATTGAGCTGAAACTTTATAAATGTTTTGGAATCCGGCTAAATTGCTGTTATCATCATTGATGAAATATGCAACCCAAACTTTCATGCATTGTAAAGGAATCTGAATTCATTGATAAATTTTCTATTTGCAGTCATTCAAGAGTGTCCTGGACAAATACTTGGGAGTAAACTCTGATATACCAAAACCATCAGTTTGATAATTACATAAGGAGATGTAATTCGTGGAGGACTAGGCCCACTTGTGATATTAAATGGTCAATCCGTGCATTTCCATGAAGAAGCCTTCTGTCTTAATCAGTATTGGGTCATCTATAATAGCCCAGAAGTTGCAAAATTTGATGCTGTTGTATGTGTCTCAGTTGTCGACATGGAATCCCATTCAAATTTTGAAAGTTTTGTACAGCTGATGATGATGAAAGTGATTTTCCCTCATTTGGTGATTCCAATGGTCCATTAATAGTGTATAAATCTTTGGCAATAAAAACGACTTCGTGTTTGGAAAATGTCTCACATTTTCGAATTAGAGCATAATTGAATTTGGTCGTATGGGGTAAGATAATTTGTGATTTCGTCGGTGAAGCTATCGAGCGTGAGCGGAAGCAGGTCACATGCACCAGCTCAAAAACCGATGCACCCGTTAAGTAACCGCGGAAGCGTAATACCCTCAATTATGACTCCGTTTTACTGCATGTATAGTAAGCAATTTATCTTTGATCGGACTTTTTACTCACTTGGTACAATTTCCTAGCCATTTGCTCATGAGTACAACGCTTATGTAAGTTTGGTCTTTGTTTTGAGAAAGAGAAGTTGATAGAATTGCGGGTTCAGAGGACAATAAATGGCGCCTTCAGAAGATGCGATTTCATTTCTTTATCCTTTTAGTTGCATGCGTGCTACTCGAGAGGGTTGCAGAAAAGATTGTTTAGTATGGATGGGGATTTGCAACAGGAGAGGCAAAGAGAGAAAGGAGCACAGGCCAGAAAAAAAGAAAGAGGTTAGGCAATAATTAGTAGGAAAAGAGGGAAAAGGCAAGTTTGTTAAAATGAGATTCCCTGAATGAAGATGACATGCAAGTATGTTGAAAAGAGGAAGGAGAGTGGAACTTTTGGTTTGTCTGGACGCGCAGCAGAGGGAGATAAAAAGATTCAATCTTTTATTTTTTGCAAGACAAATGGCATGTATTGTACCTTAAGCCTGCAACCTACGCATACTTTCCAAAAGCTTGGATATTCCATAAGGCCCAGCTCTCTTCTTTCATTAATCCCTAGGGCTAGGGTCTCTTCTTTCTTTAGCATTGTTGAATACACTAAGTTGTTCTAACAAAGATTTGCTCACTACTTTTTATTTGGTAAAGGTCTACAAGTTGAACCAATGACGCTAATCAGTTCTACTTTTCTGCCATTAATAAAGAGACGACCCTTCGTGCAGGAAAAGGTTGTTCGACACAAGCCCTTTACAAAGTTCCTAAACAAGACACTAAAACACATTAAACTACATATAGATATTGCAAAATCTGCCTACGACTTGCTTAAAAAGTATTTGTAAACTACCCCCTCCTTCGTTTCTAGAGATAGTAAACGATCTCTAACTTATCTTTCATTGTGATTATACATACTCCTTGCAAAGGATAATAATGTTAAATAATCGATTTAATCTAAAAAACGAAGTATCATCGGCCATTAGTGGTGGGTCAGGGATGCTAACGTAGGTGAAGCTGCCAATCAAAGGGATTGTGTGTGTGTAGAATTGCACGGAAATTGATAAAGGAGAGACTCACGAACATGGAAAAGAAGACCTCAGAGAACTGCAATACAAAACTTTCAAAGTTGCATCACATCGAGTATCATTTTCATAACCGTTGACATTTTGTTTTCATTTGCTCCTCTCTTTTTCCTTTTGGCTTAGACCACCAATGCGTCCCGGACCACCAACTCACTTGCACAAATACACATAGAGCATATCATGCATATATTACGGGTTTTTACCCTTCTTTATAAAAAGGCTATTATTTCTTTTTAAGTTTTATCGTTTTCTTTTCTTAGTACGTTCCATAAAGTGATATTGTTGGAAGTTGTTTATATTTTCTTCCGTCTGAGTAGAGAAAGACTTGTCCAGGAACTTGGGTAGGCCTGGAAATTGGCATAAATGCATGGCTGTTGCTCTGATTTCATTGGAATCACAATAAGAAATTGGAAGGTTTTCGCTGATTCGTCAGGGATTAATTAATTACTGGCTTATTTAAAGGTTGTGTATATATTATTAAAAAAAAAGTGTTTCTAAGCAACTTGCAACAAGAGATTCAAAATTTATGATATTTTGATTGGCCAAGTATAAGAAATTAGGAGAAGAGTTCTATCAAGCTGATTGGATAATATATAATTCCACATGGCATGATTGATGGAAAAGAAAAGAGCCGTATATAACATTTTAGAGGAGCTTAGAAGTCGATTTTGAAACGCAATGTTTTTATTTTATTGATTCCTTCTCTTCACCCAAAGTTGAATCCCACTTTGGATGATCTTTTCCCCTATATATATATATGTAACGCAAAACAGTATGAGGTATCGTACGTGGATATTTTTTAGTCCAATGACTAGCCTTAATGCATTAATTTCTGAATGAGCCAATGGTTCATTGGCAATGAAAATTAGAAATCTAATTTCCCTACTATTCCAAAATCCCTAAGATAGTCTTAAGTAACTTTAGCTTTTTAGCCTTCTTACCATAAAAATTCAAACTCGAATGGATACCTTATCGGCGTCTCTGTTATCTTTGTTTACAAGTGTTTGATCAAATAATCTACGATCTTCTTTCAAAAGAAAAAGGAGAGCTGAGCTAGGCTTAATTGTATTGCATGCAACAAGTAGTATTTCTGTTGAGACATTTTAGCTTTGATTAATTGAAATGTCCAAGGCTAACTCCAGTGGGGTTGATGCATCAAAAGTATTGTATTTTAGTGTAGCGTAGGGGAGCGGACTGAAGATTTCGGATTTGATTTACTTTTGATCATAATTGGCTAATCATGGACACAAGTTGTCTTTATATGCCAATTTGGAATATTCTTTCCATCGACCGTACAAATAATTTAGAAGACTTAAATGTTAGCCTCTAAAATCTAAAACCCCTTGCTATTCTCACGTCAGTTCTGATACATGTGGAGATGGAGATGGGACAGAAAAGCAAAGGTATTGATTAAAAATCGTGAGACGAGCTCAGAATGAGGTATACAGAACTTATCTTTTTCATATTTCATATCCTTACAACAAAAATTACAAACACTGTCGGACCTTCCTCGCCCAAACTCATCATCATCATAATTTGTCCCCAAAGATAGAATCCTTGTGATCACTAACTGTCACAAGTAAATCAAATGCAAAACAAATTAAGTTCCATATGATATTAATTTATTAGAGCAACTAAGACATAATTAGAGGACGATAGGCTTAAACACTGTTTTCTAACTCTTTAATCTTTGTCTTAGTATCTCTGTGTCTTTGAAACAAGTGCAAATGCTACGTTTAGACTCTCATTTATTGGGTTCTAGCAATCACCCCAAGCTTCGGAGGCAGGAGGCTGACTGTATCCAAAACCATGATGCTTCAACAGTGAATGGTCTCTCTCATTGAAATGCTGGAATCCGATCCCCCCCGTGCAATTTAGCACTTCCCTCAGGTTCAAGCTTACGTTGACATGACCCCTAACATTTGCACCCATTCCGTTTCCACCAACACCTTGCTGGTTTTCACCAGCCTGCAGACCAAGAAAGTCTCTAGTCAAACGATCATTCTTCTGCCACAATGCTAGATTTCCCAGGTAAGAACCTCGCGAGATGTGACTCACCGAGTCAGCAACTTGATGACTTGCTGGTCCCAACTTGCCCATGTCTAGCTGAGTCATGTGACTTTGACCCATAGCGCTTGTCTGAGTAGCACCAACAGTTGCAGCCTTTTGGAGGAGTGCAGTGGCGGACAAGTGGTGCGATGCTGCTGATGTGACAGCAGAGTGTGAGAAGTTCTGGAAGGGAGAAATCGTCGAACCCTTGTGGATGGTGGTCAATGGTGGTGATGAATCTTGGAAGAGTGGCGTAGTATTATTCTGAAATGGGTGATTTTCGGGCTTGATGTGGACATTGTTTTGAGGATCACTAGGGTTTTGAGATTGATTCCCAGGAGAGATTGAGATCTGATGGTTAGGGATAGAGAAGAGAGGAGGATGAGTCTGGGAGGTTTGAAGAAGCAAAGTTTGAGCAGTTGGATTTGTTAAGATGAGTTGGTGAGCTGAGAGTCTTGCACTTTCTTCAGCCAATGCATCGCAGAAGGCTCTATGAGTTATGAAGCTATCCTTCCTGTAGACTCACAGAATGCACAAACAAAAGAAATTAGGAAACAAATCACCTTAAGATCATAAATACTAACTAGCCTATAATAAGAAGTAATTAAATCATCCATGAACAAGCAATATTCAAAATCATAACGAGTAAAAAAAAAAAAGCTTGAAATACATAACATATGAGGAAGAATTGAATTTTGATAATGTTAATGTCTTTAATTCATCTTGCATCGTTTATTAATTAGTAGAAAGGAAATCAAAGGTCAAAAGAGTGAGATGGGGCATGCGGATTGGATAGATACATGATTACCGTAACGCAAGAAAGCACAAAAGTAGGATTATCTTCTTTGGTCAAACCTGCAGAGGGGAGAGAGAGAGAGAGAGAGAGAGAGAGAGAGAGAGGATTCTTGCAAAAAATGCAGAAAGACAGTAGAGCGATAAAGATCGAAAAATGAGCTCATGCATGAAACAAAGATACGGAATTGAGACCCCCAAACATATGGTACTGATGAAGAAAATGAAAGCAGACGGGAGAGTATCAGATTTTTTGCAGATTTATTTGCTTTTCATGATGAAAGAGTTCAGAGGCTGTGTGTCTTCCTGAGAGTAAAATTATGACAATGCTCGGTCAAAAATCACGGGTCTTGCTTCAAGCCAGGAAACTGTGCAAAGCAGTTAAACTCATTTATTTGTTTAACTTTTTCTCTTGTACAGGATCAGCTACCAAATGTATTCATCATTGCTTTAAGAATCAGGAATTTCAATTACTGTATACCCAAACGTGTAAACTTATGAAAAATGCATACTTTGCATCAACTTTTTCTTTTTTCCAGGGAACAAAAGAAAGGGTTTATCTACTTCAATCTTAATTAGTCATTCATTTAACTATAGGAAGCAAAAGGAGAAAGCATAAATTTTCTGTTGGGTTTGAAGAGAGTAACAAAGAACATGTTATTATGTCGATTGTTCCTTTATCTCCTATCTGTTTTGTTCTTTTGGAATGTGAAGAACTGTCAGGATTCAGATTTTGGAGGTTATTGTTTCAGTTAATGAAAGCGTCGACTGATACTCCAATTAGTGTCATTCATTGCTATGCAATCTGCCAACATCTTTGAGCTTCATATTCCACGCAGAGCTTACATACACCACCTGCATACAGACAACTACAAGACGAAACAGACTGAAGCAATATACAAGTGAAAAATATTTGCCATGAACAGTGATGGAGACCAAGATGATGAATTTTAAGTGACAAAGAAGAAAGATAAGGAGACCACAATAAAGACATAAATAATAGTAAGCGTTCATCAATTTTTGTTAAAAAAAGGAGTTTAGAAAAGTTCGAGAAAAAAGAACCGAAAAAAATTAACCTGGAAAAAAGGGTTCCACAGTCACATCTGTACTCCCTTGTGCCGCAGGTTTTAGAATGAGCTTTCCAATCTGATTGAACTGCATAGATCTTTGAACACTTTTCGCATTTCCACTTCTTTTCGCCATGTTTTCGGCAGTAGTGCTTCTTGATACCAGTGAGGTCACCAAGAGCCCTAGAAGGATGATGGTGAACACATGATGGCTCAGGGCAAACATAAGCTCTCTTTCTAATGTCTTTGCTGTTTCTTTGCTTCAGCTTCCAAGGAAGGTTATGACCTCTCCTGTGAAGCTGAAGGTTTTGATCTCTTTGAAACCCCTTGTTGCAGATCTCACACACAAATCTATTCGTCGCCAGTAAGGTCCTTGGAGATAATGCTATCACTTCAGCATCTGGGTCTGTAACCATTACAATAAACATATAAAATCATCGTAAAATCTTACTAGTACTAACTGAAATTCAAGATAATGAAAGAGAGATTACTGTGCGTATGTAATTACCTGGGTTGCCTGGCAAGCTTCTTTTCTTCTTGATCTTCTGTTGTAGTTGCTGGGGGGAGTTGGTTGAAACAACTGGATTTAGAACACAAAAATCCTGCACTCTAGTACCAGAAGAAAGACTGGGTTCCTCAGACAAAGAAGTTGAGTTGGAAATAGCTGCAGAGAACATGCTTATCTAGAAGAAAAATCCAACGAAGAAAAACAAGAAAAATGATGTCTTTGTTTTGTTCGATATATTTCCAAAAGTTTATAACACTTTGAATCTTAGAACAAACAACAAGAAGTTTGATGAATAAGTAAGTCCAGGCCTGAAATATTAGAATATCCCAGCTTTGGACAAAACTAAAAAAAACTTTGTTGATGAACAGTTGGCAGTGAAATATAGACAAAGAAAGGTATCATTTATTGGGTAGCAAAAGCAAAATCTCGTGAAGAGAAGATGATGATGATGATGGTTTATTCTCCGAGTCGCTATCTAGCCATGGATTGCTTGTCTGAGCAACTCTGAAACACAATACAGATCTATCTCTTTCCAGCCTCTTTGTCTCTATTTTATCTCTGTCCATCCATCTTAAAAACCATCTAACAGTTTACCATGCGATCAAACCTAGAAAGACCAGACAATAAGATGGTTTTTGCCAAAAAAACGTCTCACAGTCTTCACCACCCAAGTAACCTTCTCCTTTCTGTCTATATATGTCTGTACGAAGAACATGTGGAAAGAAAGAAAGATTAAGATAACTTATCAGTAGCTATGTATTGTAGATTATAGAGTGCAGAAAGTGATGATTACAGTGGCAGACCATGAAAGAGTATACGAAAGAAACTTGAAAATTACAAAGACTAAAATATTTCTTTTTTAAAGGTTAGTGAATCCAAAAAGAAAAGGAAATAGATAGCATGGCAATTCCGAAAAAAGAGAGAGAGATAGCTAAGGACTCAAGAAGAATCCTAACCCCACTTGACTCGCCAACAATTTTTCCCACTCAACAATTTTTCTTTTAAATTCTTACTTTGGTACTTTCTGTCTTTTCCTTTGTTCCTGTTATAAAACACCCAAACCCTAAAAGGACCTTGATTTGAATGGAATGATATCAAAAGGAGGCTTACTTCTTGCCAGATTAGCTTACAACTACCAAGAGGAATGAAAAGCTTAGAAGGTGATGAAAGGCAAAGAGGTAGAGATGGAGAGATGGTCCTTCTCAACCTTTTCTATTACCCTACAACCAACATGATTGTTGTATTGATTTGACTCTCTCAGCTTATACACTTGGCTTTCCAATACATATCAACCACTTAATTTCCATTAAACACTTTGTTTATTACCTTATTTTTGCAATTGTATTGTCAAAGAGATTAACGTCTTAAATTGGAGCCCATTAGAGGGATACATAAGTAAATATTACTTACAATTCTGTATACTTAGTATGCAGAAATTGCTTTTGTTTTATCTCTGTTAGAGTAATGATCCATGACAACTGGAAATACTCTTGAAATGCTTCTGGATAGAATTTGGCTTCCTCCTTGTATGCTCTTAATTAACAATAAACATTGACAGTCTTCTCTAAGATACTTCGAAGATTTTTGGAATATTACATTTCTTTTTTTTCAATTATTTCCGTTGAAGTTTCTATTTTTCACAACTTTCTGTCTGTATTTCTTTTGTGATTATTCTATCCCGTACGTCCTAGTGCATGGTGAAAGTGCTGAAGCAAACCCCACCAAGGGGAGTTTGGAAGGACTCCTCTCTTTTTTGGTTTCTCAATGGATTTTTTTCTTGGGTGCAAATCCAAATCTAAAGCCATGAAGAGATAGCACAAATTGTGCTTCTTTTCCTCTTCAGGGCTTTGTGTACGATTATACGATTATGGTGGCTATAAGAAGCATTAGGAGCATAAAAACGAGGGATTCTGTTTCTTTACAGGGCATGCGTGGCCTAAACCATGGTAGCTCAAGACAATAGCATCGACCATGCAAAAACCAATACATAAGCCTTTGTAAGGTATAGGACCCATTTCATCATTTGGATATAATTGAGTGCTACTGTTAACGATACTCTGGAGAATCCTATGTGAGTTTTCTTTTGATGTTAAAAAACTTTTGAACCAATTTGGCTTATGAGTGAGATTCATTTTGTTTGGGCTGAGATGAGGTTTAACGTACGTTCGTTGATTCACCTTGTGGCCTGAAAAGCTAGGATGATGATGATGCAGGGTAAATTCAAAGGATTAAAAATTTTAAAAAAAGTTTTGTGCCTAAGTAAACATTTTAACACCATTTTCACGTTTGAAATTTTGGTGACTAAAGTATAATTGATCATTGAATTCATGGGTTGATAATACTACATCTTCTCGAAAGAAATTAGCCATTAACGGAGAGCACGTTGGTGAAATTCTATTAGCATAATGGAATCTCCTGGTAACACTAACAGTGAAATGAAAGTACTCTTAACTTTTTGTTTATTGTTCATGTCAAATAATTGGTGATAAAAAGAAAAAAAAAAAAAAGCGGAAGAAGGAGAATTTCAAAGTTTCCGTGTATACTAACAGTGACAATGAAGAAGTTATTACCTTTGAACAATCGTTTGGTGCAATATAATATTCAAACTAGTTATTGTCTATTTGGAATTGGAATAAATGTTCCAAGTTCTAGAGGCATATTGATGAGTATGAAAGCATAGGCCTTTGTGGGTCATTCTTTTCCTTCACGGGTTTTTCTATTCCCAGATTCTCTCCTACAACTTCTTGCCTTCAACGGTCTCAATAAAAGACATAATTGCAGAGGTGTGCACACCAAAAGATTATATTATCGTTTTCCTCCTCCTCACACGTCCCTGTAAATCATGTTACCCTTGTGTCTATTGTAGTTAAGTTATTAGGATGAATTCTTGCCTCTACTCTGCAAGAATTAACGTAACCTATAGCAACAACCAAAACCCGTTTCCATAGAATAACCAAAAAGTACTTGGATATCACGCAATCTTGGTTAAGTTTAATTGGAAGCTTAATTATAATAGCATTTACAAATCCTTCCTCCAATACAACTGCCTTCCTTGAAAAAGAAAACAATGGATTATTTTCTATTTCTTTTGTCTTTGGTTTGTAGTGTGAAACACAATAAAGGAAAAGGAGAACCACAAAAGAAAAGAAAAACTCAGGGAACTAGTAAAGTGCATAAAACTAATATTTTAAAATTGGATTGGACATCGAACCAATCAAAGAAAAAATTTAGGGTTTAAATATTCATTCGGTATTAAATCACTATAAAATCGATATATAATAAATATGAAGTAAAAATTATAAGAGTAAATAAAAATGAAATATTTTATTGAAATAGAAATTACACAAATATTTTGTTTGAATTTTAACGAACAAATACTAATATTTTTAATATCATAAAAATTAAAATTTACATCTTTATCTTATTTTTAGAATTTTACTATTTATTTTAAGTATAATTTCTTCTCTTTATACTATACATAGAAATTGATATTTTTAAAGAATAGGAGCTAATTATATGACCACCTGTTTGACTAATTATTGGTGCTTATTTATCATTTTATTAAAAAATATTTATTATTATTATTTTTTTACCATTGACGTTTAACTTTTATATTATAAGTGCAACCATACACAGTCTAGAATGTTACCCTTTCACTACAACAGAAACTACATTTGACTACCAAAAATTGGTCACCAAAACTCCCCAAATTGTCACCAATAATATTTAGCGACGATTTATATTCATCACAAAAAATGTCGCCAAATCCCCGTAGCTAAAAATTATAGGCAAAGTTTTTCGCTAATCATCACTAATAGTTTTCTCCTACGCTTTACTTTCGTAGCTAAAAACTATTAGCGACGTTTTAGGAAATTGTTGCAAACATTTTGGCTATGCTTGGATTTCGTAGCTAAAACTTACTCGCTACATTTTCGGAAACTTAGTCAAAAGTTTTTAGCTACGTTTCCAAAAATGTAGCTAAAAGTTTTTAGCTACGCTTTCGAAAACGTAACCAAAGGTTTTTAGCTACATAAAAAACATAGCCAAAAGTTTTTAGTTACATTTCCGAGAATGTAATCAAAGGTTTTTAGCTACATTTATGAAAAAGCAGTCAAAAAGTTTTACCTACATTTTTTAAAACGTAGTCAAATGTTTTAGCTATGTTTTTAAAAATGTAGTCAAATTTTAATATACATTTTAACAAAATATTATATCATGTTAATTTTAATTATCTGTAACATTTTTAATCCATATTCACTACAAAAAAATCGCAAATAGGGACGGAAAATAGGGACGGAATCTATCCGTCCCTAATTAGGGACGAAATTTGCTATCGAAATGGGTTAAAAAACAAAACCGTCCTCAAATCCGTCCCAAAAGTTAGCTACATCTACACCGACCAATCTTTTCGTTCCAAAATCGGTTACAAAGTTTGGCGTCAAAACTAGCGAAGTAAAGTTCATAAGAATTCGTCCCTAATCCGGACCAAATTTATGAACGAAAAAAAAAGGATTCCCAAATCAGTTACTAATTTGCGACTGTTCACATTAGGACGGATTTCGAGACGGAAGATTAAGGACGGAATTTTTCGGTCCCAAATATCGGACGACATTTGCATCCAATTTCTAGAATCTTTTTCCATCCCTAAAATTGTAACAACAATGTTGGGACCAAATTTTTCGTCGCTATTTCCGTACCTAAATCTGTCCCAGTTTCCGTCCGTAAATTGGTCCCTATTTTGGTACCTAAATCTGTCCCAATTTTTGTCCCTTTTATTTCCCATTTCTTCAGCAAGTTAAACGGTGCGTTTTTCATTGACCCCTTTTATTTATCCCCAAAGGTCGAGAATCAGAGGGTTTGGCTGCTCTGTTTTGCATCTTCTTAAAGGTTGTAAAAATCTTGAGATTTTCTCTTAAAGGTTGAGTTGGTTGGTTTTGATTCATGAAACTAGCTATCAAAGTATTTGAACTTATTGAAAGGCTGGCATCACAAGCTCATTAAAGTAATTTCTTTTGCAAATTAGATGTTCCCCTCTAATAATTTTCACATCTTTATGTTTTAAGTTTAACAATGGAAAAT
>JAOSBN010000004.1:13932239-13951411 GCA_027563595.1 Erythroxylum suave | reverse complement strand
CCTTCCCTCGTGAGATGCGCGTCCAGATGTCACGTAGGACGTCGGGCACGCGACTCACCTGGGAGGGGTTCCAACATCTGTACATCAAGAACATAGTCATCTCTATTATACTTTAAATTCGAACTTTTGCATATGATACAAAGTACTCAATAGATTTTTGAAATTTTAGTAAGGGTAATTTTCATATCATTAGGTACATTGAAGATGTATAAGTGCTAAACTGGACTAGTTTCACTTATCATTGAAATTGAAGTTAAACAAATCATCATTTTATTCTAAATCGACATTTGCAGAATATACCTATTAGCATTATTAATCAAGGAATGTCGACATGGAGATGAGTTTTGGATGACCTTAAATCATTCTGTTGGGAGGAATGTGGTAAAATTGTCCCTATTGAAAAAACCAACAATGCAGAAAAAATCTCCACTTCATACACTAATCATCGTTTGCCTTTTATGGACAATCTTCCGCTTCAAGGTGTTTAGTATCATCCGAACAATGTCACTTCCCTTATTATGTACATCTCATTTTCTTTTATGAAGCTATTATATATATTCACATTTGATGGTTTATAATACATGTTGTTTTAAGCTTCCTTGAGTCTCGAAGATGACATGTATGTCTATGGAGACGGGAGCAATGTCACAACAGTCTGTAAAGGATTAAGAAAATCGGTTGTTTTGGAAAATTCATCGATTCCACATACTTCGCCTGCTCATTCACGTATGCATGTCACTTTAATTTCGATTCATTTAACGATTTACTAATCTGACAATATCTAAGTTCTATATTGATTGTGTTTTAGGTACTAAATCTAGCGACTCATTCACTGTATCCTCTATAAGTTTTGCTATAGTGTAAAAGTTGTTGCAAGAGGGTGTGAAAAACCTACACCTAAGGGAAGAACTGTTACCGTTTCAATTGGTGCCTTCGAACGTCCAAGGATCCTTCTTGGGAATCCAGACATCGGGGACTCATTTACCTTTATTAACTCTCATGCCACTTGGAATATAAATAAATAATTATATCATTGTCATTTCTCGAGTCAATCAACTGAACTCGGCTTTAAAGTTGATTTACTGTTGTATCTGTAAGAATTTGTCAAACAACCTCTCTACTAGTTAGGGGCTAAGCTGTTTACTATTGAATGTGGACCGTTATTGTTCTGGTTCTATGACTATATGAATTGTTAAACTTCTAATTCAAAGTTCGTACTTGTTGGACCTGGTTTTTTGTTCTTAAAAGCCCATGTTTAATCGGATTTGGAAAATTTCATTTGTCACCCTCGTGACAGAATATATATATATATGTTTCCACGTCACAGTTGTGACTTAAAATGTCACACCCGTGACATTCAACTATTAATTAATTAATTAACTATATATATATATACACTTAATACTTCAGGGACAATTTCCAGAAATCATTGTTGAATATGTACCATTTGTACATATTCAGTGACGATATCTAGAAATCGTCGCTAAATGTGTCATATAGTGCGTGACCGTGACAGAACCCTTTATTCCTTAGGGTGCATGATCGTGGCAGAATGATCCTACACTAGCTTTTGCGACAATTCACGACGATTCATAAAGTTTGTCACCAAATATTGACATTTTCGTCACACTTCAGAATATCATCGCCAAATATACTATTTGATGATGATTTTACGGATTAGTCACTAAATGTTTGACAAGCTATGGTGACGTTTTTCAAAAGCATCGCTATAAGCTTATTTAGCGACAAACATATGAAATCGTCACTAAATAATCAGCATTTGGCGACAATGTTTGTTATGCATCGCAAAATGTTGCATATATATATATATATATAGACAAATTGTGTCCTGATTTTAACTATTAAAATGTATTGATTCTAGCTTATACTCTTAGCTTTACAATGGTATAAAGTTTGTAATTTTTGGACATAAGAATTGAGAGATGCGATTTTTACAAATTTGAGTATCAATTCAGGAGTACATGATAATGACAAAGTCGTCACTTATAGGAGTGCACACGATCATAATAGAATTAAGTATATATATATATGTGTGTGTGTGTGTGTGTGTGTATAAAGTATTAAGTAAAATAGGAAGAGCAATATATATATATATATATATACTTAATACTTCAACGATGAATTCCAGAAATTTTCACTGAATGTGTACCATTTAATGACGATTATGTATATATATATACTTAATACTTCAGTAACGACTTCCAAAAATCATCACTGAATGTGAAATCGTCACTAAATGGTACACATTCAGTGACGATATTTGGAAATCGCCACTGAATTTGTCACTTAGTGCATGATTGTGCATTAGCACGACTGTGACAAAACGATTGTACCTTGGCTTTTGTGACAATTCATAAAGTTCGTCGCCAAATATTGACCTTTTTGTCACCCTTTAGAATATCGTCGCCAAATATAGACTCAGTGACGATTTTACAGATTAGTCACCAAATGTTTGACAAGCTATGTTGACGTTTTTCAACAGCATTGCCACAAGCTTATTTAGCGACAAACATCTAAAATCGTCACTAAATATTCAACATTTGGCGATGATGTTTGTTATATGTCGCAAAATGTTTTCCCTTTTCTCACATTTTTTGGTTTGGTCGCTAAATTCTTAGTTTTAATGACCATTTGTTAAAATTGTTGCAATATGTTCACTTTTGGCGATGATTTTCTTTACATCGCTAAAGAAAACGTCGCTAAATCATCCATTTATTGTAATATTAGTTGATATTTTTCCTCAATAG
This sequence comes from Erythroxylum suave, assembly GCA_027563595.1. Lineage (NCBI taxonomy): Eukaryota > Viridiplantae > Streptophyta > Magnoliopsida > Malpighiales > Erythroxylaceae > Erythroxylum > Erythroxylum suave. The sequence goes on along the minus strand of JAOSBN010000004.1, from coordinate 13,948,643 downwards.
TTCCTCTCCTTCTCGTTTCTCTTTCAATCTCCACCCACTATTGCCACCGTTAGAGCTGCCTCACCTATGTGCAGTGGAGCAAGTCGGAGCTTAGGATTTGTTGGATGTTGTCTTAGGTATGGAGGTATAATGTATGTAAGCTTGGATGTGGGTTTTTGAGTTCTGATCCTTGTGATTGGATTCCCTGGCGTGTTTGCACAATTATTGGTTTGAGTAACGAACATGCATTTGATTCTTCACGGTACAGAGAAAATCGGTTGGTTTATTATTTAGCCCACTGATTTTTATATAGTCAAAAGTAAAAATAGAACTAGCAATTAGTTTGGTTTCAAATCGAATGCTCTGATTTATTTTTACATCATTGCATAAAACAGTCAAAAACAAGGTCCTCAAGCTCCCATATGTCATTTTAAGTTGTTAGTACTAGATTGTTTCAAACCTAAACTTAATATAGTAAATTTAAGGTCTATCCATCGATTACTCTACTCTATTTAATTCAAAATTTCCTCACCCACCCCACACACCCAAAATGACCTTTTATGTATGATATGAAACCTTGGTGGGGTTTGGCATTACGAAAAGAGGTGGACTCTACACATGTGGAAATAGGTGGTTATTATAATAGAATATGGCTTCTCTTATACTAAACTATTAGGCCTCATATCTAAAGTGAGGAGAGGAATTGTATAATGTCTCACAAAGGCTTAGTTAGAAAACAACCAACGAGTGGCCCCACACATGATATATTATCTCTTTTAAAAGGATATATATATATATATACACAAAAATATAACACATTGTCCCTAAGATTGAAGCCATTCTACTATATCACGTGGACAGAACACTTGTAATAAATAAATAAATATACAAAAATATAACATATTGTCCCTAAGATTGAAGCCATTCTATTATATTACATGGACAGAACACTTGTAATAAACTCTCATCATTGAACCATTTGTAACTCCTCGCAAGATGGCACACTATAAGCACAAGTAGTGTAATAACCAATGGAAGCTTCTACATGTGGGAGGCATTCTCATCCCCTAATCCAAAGCACATTAGTCCATAAATAAGCTTGTGTTAAAGTCAAAGTTGCGAATACCGTATCGAATTTAGTACTAGATTGAGTTCTGGTATAGTGTTGTACCGATACCGGTCAATACTAAGTAGGCATGCCAACGGGCCAGGCTGGGTCCGTTGGAAAAATTTTGCCTATCGGCCCGAACTTTTAATATATTTTAAAAATTTTTAAAGATAATTTTAAAAAATTGTAATTGTATTTTTTAAAATTCATAAGTTATAAACTTTTCTATTTTATTTTTCATATTTACATAAGATATACATCATGCATATATGTTTTTATATTAATCTTAAAATGAATTAATCACTTTATTAATCCTAACGTATCAATTCCAAAATAATATATAAGTAATTCAGTTATAAAAATAAATAGGTACAGTATATTACATTGAAAATGACTATTATTTTATTAAAACTAGAATACATTTTATAAATTCTTTTGATATGTTTTTATAAATTATTTATTTAATTAATTCAAAAATAGTTTTTTTACTTTGTTTCTAAAGTCATTATATTTTAATTAATCAAATTTATATAAATTACATTCATAATTTTTTCTCCTATCTAAATTCTAATATTAGAAGATTCATTTCTACCTAGCATTAGTCATTAGAAGTTTTTTAAGAGTAATTCCTTAGATCCTTAATGAAAACATTGACATAAGATATAACTATTACTTTAAATTCTTCTTGTTGTTAGAGTGTTATAAGCATATCATATATGATATATTCATATTTCATAAAATTAATAAAATTTTCACTTTTTTTCTTTTTAATATATCTATTATGTGACAACTTTAAATTATAAGAATTAATTATGATATAATAAAGTTATTGAGATGTATGTAATGGTATGATTAATTAGGATATTTAATTAAATTAATTAAAATTTATATGAAAAGTTAATAAGTTAATAGTTATGGTTAAAATTATGAATTACATTAATTACAAATTTTTAATTTACTTAAATTATTTATTAATTATTATAAGATATAATTGTAGTTATAGTTAAAATTATGAATTAAATTAATTACAAATTTTTAATTTACTTAAGTTATTTATGAATTATTATAAGATATAATTGATAATTAATTATAGTAATATATAAGTAATTAATTATGATATAATAAAATTATTGAGATGTATGTAATGGTATGATTAATTTGGACATTTAATTCAATTAATTAGAAGTTTATATGAAAAGTTAATAAGTTAATAGTTATAGTTAAAATTATGAATTATATTAATTATAAATTTTTAATTTACTGAAGTTATTTATTAATTATTATAAGAGAGAATTGACAAAACCAAAATCATGTTTCATAAAATTAATAAAAATTTCACCTTTTTTCTTTTTAATATATGTATTATGTGACAACTATTAATTATAGCAACATATAAGTAATTAATTATGATATAATAAAGTTATTGAGATGTATGTAATGGTATGATTAATTAGGATATTTAATTCAATTAATTAGAAATTTATATAAAAGTTAATAAGTTAATAGTTATAGTTAAAATTATGAATTACATTAATTACTAATTTTTACTATACTTAAGTTATTTATTAATTATTATAAGATATAATTGATAATTAATTATAGCAATATATAAGTAATTAATTATGATATAATAAAATTATTGAGATGTATGTAATGGTATGATTAATTAGGACATTTAATTTAATTAATTAGAATTTTATATGAAAAGTTAATAAGTTAATAGTTATATTTAAAATTATGAATTACATTAATTACTAATTTTTAATTTACTTAAGTTAATTATTAATTATTAAGTTAATATATAAAATTATTATAATTTAATAAGGTGTGGGCGGGCTGTGGGCCACGAGTCAGCCGGGCGGACCGGCCCACCCCCAGTTTCACATTGAAGCATGGGCCATGGCCCAGCCTGGCGTTCAACAGGCCATTCCCGCCAGGCCCATGGCCCGGTCCTTTGGCCCGTTTGACCGGGCCAAACCTGTTGAACACGGGCCGGGCTGGCTCGGCCCATAATTGACATGTCTAATACTAAGTATCGTTTCAGGTAATTTTTAAATTTATTAAATAGTCCTTGAAATTTTTTAAAATTTGCAAAATAGTCGATTGGTATATTATACAGTTATATTGTATACTTTAAAAGTTTACATCAATCTTGTTTTCAAAAATCATAATAATAAATAATAATCACAATTAATATGAAATAACGATAATTTTTAAATATTTCACATATAAATAATAATCACAATTAATATGAAAAAAGACAATCATCATAATACAAATATAAAATAAAGAATAACACAAAATATTTAAAATATTACAATAATACAATTTCATCATTTTAATAAATAATAATTACATCAAAACATCCAATAAAAAGAAAAATAAATATCCTTAACTATTACAATTTACAAAAAGAATTTATTATGAGGAAACAATCAAGTAGAAGTTAAACCTGAAACAAAAACATTTACAATTACATTACATATATAGAATTTAACATAAACATCAAATATAAGTAAAATTAAAAGAAGATGAAAAATTACTGGAATGAAATTCAATCTCAACGGGAGGATATTTGCTATAACTGCATTGATCCCAATTATCATTTTGTACAAAATCCTCATTATTGAGAGGAGCTCATCATCATTATCATTCAAATTAAATGCACTAAATGACATGCCAATGCTTTCCCATCCAAGTCTATCTTCCAAGTCATTGATATCTACCAAATTTGGTTCTTCAGAAACCTAATTTGCCAAAAGATCAATATTATCAATGGAAATTAGATCAGTTGAACTACTTGCACTATTAAGGGCAAATACTAAAAATGAAATACTATTTCAAAAAATTAAGAATAAGTCAATTAATGATTTAAGTCTTTGCAAGTTTACAACTTTAATATTGTCGGTTTAAAATTTGAATTTAAGTTGTTTCAACTTATAAACTTTCAATTGAATCAATTCAATTCATCAACATCATCACATATTCACATGAGGCCCTGCATTTCATTCATCCAAAAACTTATCAGAAATTTCTTTTAATTGGATAAACTTAAACCAATCTTTATTTTATAACCAAACTAGAAATCAACCAAACAATAATTTAACTCCAATATCCGATCCAACCCACATAAATCACAAAAGCAAGACAACATTGTGAGAGACTCATTCAATTCAACTCCAATATTCAAATCACATTGACAAAACTGTGATCATTCAACTCCAATATCCAACCCAGATACACGTAAATTGAAAATCGCAAATCACAAAACCAAGTGGTCCAAGTCCCAACCAATTCACAAATCCAAGATCTAATCGATCATAATCAAAAATGCAATTAAGCAAGAAAAAATTCGAAAACTAAAAAAACACCCATAAATAATTCACTAGCTTCGGGTTTTAGGTTGGATAACGAGTTACAGGCTTCGGGGATAGCTAGGTAGATCTGGGCGAACAGAAGCCTTCTCTCCTTCTTTAGACATTCAGTGGCGATGACGTGTAGCGGTGGTCCTTGTGGAGGAGGGTTGAAGATGGTGGCGTCTTTCGGGGACACAAAGGGAGGAGTCGAGGGAGAATCTCTGTCCTCTGATGCTGGTGTGGATCGGGGAGGATGAGGGAAGGAGCAACACCGCCAGAGAGGGACCAGTATCGTCAGAAATGAAGAGGAGAATGAGAGAGAGAGAGAGAGAGAGAGCGGCAGTGGTGAGTGAAGAAGTGAGAGTCAATGAGAGAGACAAAGAGAGAGAAAATGAGAAGGAAGGTAAAAGAAGGTTCAGGAGGGTCGAGGGTTTGCAACGAAGGAGGGTTGTTTAGTTTAGGGTTAATTTTCAAAAACTTGCAAAGAAGTCCTTGGCATTTTCAAAATTTATGGTACTGGCTAGTATGTGGCCGGTATTTTAGATACCGTCCAGTACCGGCTAGTACTGAACGAAAAACACCAATACCGATCAGTATTAATGGGCGATACGAAAGGAACAGATACCATTTTATTTTTCTACTGGTACGGTACATACCGGCCGCTACGAAAGGATATTCGTTCCTCTAGTTAAAGCAAAACCAGGGAGTATTTGCATTTCTAATGGAGCCCCAAAGAAGCACGTGTCCCTCCTTTTGAAACAAAATAAACTTGGAACTTCCTAAAGTTAAAAAACTTCTACAGATTTATATAGGAGTCGTTGCTTTGCGAGTATATATTTTCCCACTCAAAGCCATCATTTAAGATGAACTAAGATAAGTTCAGTCTCCCTCCACCCTATTCTGAGCTATATTTCTATTAAGTGCATGAATATCTATATTTCCCGTTTGAGGAATCTCTAGGTGACTTCTTGAATTTTTATTTTTAAATAATCCCCATATGATTTTCCCAAGCTTATGGATATCATTCCGTACTAAGCATTAGGTATGAATATCGATCACTAAAAGAGGTTTCACCAAATATAGACTGGTATTTGAAATACTAGTAAAATACCAAGTGTTATCGTGAAATTTGAAAAGTGTAGGGATTAAATAAAAAAATAAAAAATAAAATCACCCCCTCCTCAATGCCCCGACTCTTTCACTCAGCTCTCACTCTCTCTCTCACCCTTTGTCACCACCACTCGTCACTATTGTCCTCCACAATGATGCCACTACACCTCCCCCTAGCTAGCTAGTCGGTCCACCTCCCTCTGCATCGTGACTCTGTCTCCTCTACTCTAGTCTTCACTGCGCCTCACTAAGCCTCACCACTCCTCTCCTCCTTCTCCTCGGCTCTGCTTGCTATTGCCTTGCTTGGCATGTCCTCCCCTTCCTTTTGTCTCTGTTCACCTCCACCATCGTTGCTTGCTCCTGGCTCTTGCTTGTCTTCCATAGAAACTAGATCTGGTTTTCATCCGACCCGAGTCCAACCTACAAAAAACCCAACCCGACCTTTAAATTTGTGATATTTTTATGTGTTTTAGTTATTTCTGCTCATGAAATTGAATTGCATTTATGAATTTCTAATTATGAGGTTGTGAATGGATGTAGGAAATTGGAATTATATTGTTGTGAATGGTTGGATTTGGATTTGAATGAAATGGACAAAGTGTATTGTCTATCTGATTTGTTTATCTGGTGATTGATTTTGTCTTGTTTATTTGATTAGTTTGGAATTTGAAATTCATAATAAGTCATGGCTTCAGGTCAGGATTTGGAATTTGATTGTATTGGATTATTACAATTTACTATTTACAATTACAAACTAAATTATAAATAAAATAGATAATATATTAAATCAAACTAAGTCTGTTTATATAATTTCAAAGTTATTTGAATTATTTGGGCATAATCTAGTGTACATATTAAGAATTTTTATTGAATTTCTTTTGTTCAAATTTAATTCAATTTTAAATTTGAATTTTAACTTTGATTTAGATTAGTTTGAATTTTTTTAATTCATAATTTAAGAAATTATGTTTTTGTAATAATTTAAGACGACATATGATAAAATTTATTTTAAATGCAAATTTGAATTAATAATTAAATTTAATTTACTAATATCAGAAATAATGAATTTGGTTTATACTTAATCTGGGTAGATATGTTTCCAATCTAGTATTTGAATATGACATACAAGATCTTCAGGTTCACTCACAATTGTTTTTATGTAATAAGTCATACAATAAACTAAATCATAAGGCTAATTTGAAATCAACATTCTTGTTTATATGTACGAGATGTGGTCATATTAATGAATAAATTAATATAAAATGAGTTATATTACATATGAAGGACATGAGTATTGTGTAATTGTGCATGTTGAATACTTGAATTGTTAGTTTTTGACTTATTGAAGAATTGTGTTGGAAGAAATTGAATTGTGTATGATGTAATCGTACAAAATGAGTTATATTACATATGATGGACATGCATATTATGTAATTGTGTAAGTTGAATACTTAAATTGTTGGTTTTTGACTTATTGAATAATTGTGTTGGATAAAATTTGATTTTGTTGGATGACATTGAATTGTATATGATCTAATCATACAAAATGAGTTATATTACATATGATGGACTTACGTATTGTGTAATTGTGTATGTTAAATACTTGAATTGTTAATTTTTGACTTATTGTTGAATTATGTTGGATAAAATTAAATTGTGTTAGATGAAATTGAGTTGTGTATGATGTAACCATAAAAATGAGTTATATTACATATGATGGATATGTATATTGTGTAATTGCATGTGTTGAATACTTGAATTGTTGGTTTTTGACTTATTGAAGAATTTTGTTTGATGAGATTTAATTATATATGGTTTTGGTACATTTATTCATTTATTTTTACGGGTAAGTGGAAGGAAGTTCAAGTACTCCTGATCAAACTGCATTAGGAAGATACAATGATCTAGCTTGGGCTCATGCTGTATTCGTCATGGATATGAAAAACCATACAATTTTCTTGTGTTATAACAAGCATTTGAAAGGTGGAGGAATCACTCGATTAAAAAAGCATTTAGCTAAGGTTAGAAAAGATGCAAAACCTTGTAAAAAAGTAAGTCATGATGACGCGAGCATGACTATGGTACTTTGTAAGAGATATGGAACCAAAGATCAGCTAGTAATATCGAAGTGAACAATAACAAGATCAAGAGCTAAGAAGTTTAAATAAAGCTTCAATCCTACATAGGTTGAATTATAGATGGCATGGAATGTCAAGAGACAATGAGGACTAATGGCAACATAACTAATCAAGTTGGGGGGAATGTGGAAGAAGACTTTCATTCTTGTTTAATTAATTATTTTACATTAGAAGCATAACTTTTTGCAGTCCACTATTTATGTCTTGGGCTTGTTTAAAGCTTTTAGGTTTAATAGATTGTATATTAGTTTAGGCTTTAATTATTTTAATGAAAGACCCATGTTTAAAGGCCTTTTACGTAGTTAGGGGTTTTTTGTCTTTTCAAGGGATATAAATACCTCATAATAAACATTGTTTAGGGTCAAATTGGATGAATAACAAATTCTATAAGGGAGGATTTCTTATCTTCTTCTATTGCATCAAGAATATAATTCTTATCAAGGTAAACAGTTGTGGCGAATTTCTATTCTTGTTTTCAAATCAACCTTATTATATGCATTTCCTTTCATATAATTGATTGGAGGTTCATTTGGATTAGGATTTTTATCTTGTTCATGTTCTTTCCAAAGTGTGTGTTTAAGGGAGTTCGGGTTCTTTAGCCTTGGGTTTCCACATCACATGATGTGAAGTGACAAATAAAAATTTTGCTTGAAGAATATCTACTTGAGAAAGATAAAAAGGAGAGACTGAATTATCAAATTAGTAGTGGATGTTCATTTACTAGTTTTTGTGATTATTATGGAAATATTAAAGGTGGTAGTGGTAGTGGTAGTAGTAGTGTTCCATCCTAGGCTGAGCAAGAAGTGAATGTTACACCTAAACCTGATGTTAAGAAAAGAAGAAGGCAAATGACTAATTTTTTTACACCATAAACAACTCCTGGAGCCCAACATTCAATCCGTAGTACTATGCAATCAAGAGATGCGACCCATATTATTGATATGATAGTAGCTAGATGGTGGTATGATACAAGTGCAACATTCAATACTTCTCAATCTTATTATTATCAGCCTATGGTGGATGCTATAACCTCTTACGATTTGGGATACAAGGCTCCTTCGATTGATAGCTTAAGAGGTAAACTTTTAAGTTACCCAGTTTCTGAAATTAAAAGTTATATAGGAGAAAGAAGAGTGGATTGGGCTATTTATGGGTGTTCAATTATGTGTGATGGTTGGACAAATAGGAGACACGAACCTATTATTAATTTTTTGGTTTATTCTACAAATGACTCAATGTTTTTGAAGTCTATTGATGCATCTAGCCTTATTAGGAATACTGATACGTTATTTAAGATATTTGATGAAGTTGTGAATGAAGTAGGGATAGAAAACATTGTTCAGTTCATTGTTGACAATGAATTCGCTTATAAAGCAGTAGTAAGAAGGTTGCAAAATAAGTATAATTCTTTTTTTTGAACTCCTTGTGATGCACATTGCATTGACCTAATGTTAGAGAATATAGAGGATCCTAGGTATTTTCCTGTTATTGATAAGACTATCTAGAAAGCTAAAAAGGTGACCAAGTTCATCTATAATCATGCATGGGCGTTGAATTTAATGAGAAAAGAATTTACCAATGGTAAGAATTTATGTCATCCTATTGTGATAAAATTTGTAACAAATTTCTTATCACTTTAATCTTTTGTTATGATGAAGAAAGAGTTAAGACAAATATTTACAAGTGATAGGTGGGTTATATCTAAGCATACTAAGTCTAATGTTAGATTAGAGGTTTCCATAATTATACTAAAAGGTAAAGAATTTTGTTCTCAATGCCAATTTATTATCTAATTTTTTGAGTTTTTAGTGAGGGTTCTTCACTTGGCTAATAGTGAAGAAAAGACGACAATGAGTTTTTTTTTATGTGTTATGGAGAGGGCGAAGGAAGCAATGAAGGTCAATATAAAACATAGGCTTTCTTTGTAAACACCGTATCTTGCAATCATCAATGAGAAATGGGAAAGGTAACATTTTTTAAATCATAGTGTCTATTTCATACCGAATTTTACAAAGAAAGGTAAAGTTAATAGGGGAATGTTGTTCCCGATTACAATAATTGTTGCCTATAAGATGATTTAAGATATCCCGAGCTCACAAATGAAGTTTTATAAGTAGTCTTCTGGAAATTTTGGATTGTCAATTGCTAGTCGACAAAGAGAAAAACTTTCTCCAGGTATTAGTTATTTCCCTTTTCTTATTTGTTCAAAATTAATTATCATTTTATTTTGTTTATAACGTTATTATTGTTGTCTTACGACTTACAGTGGGATCAATTTGAAAGTAGTGTTCCAGAATTGCAAAGGTTTGTAATTTGAATTTTAAGTTAATGTGTGAGTACAACAAACTATGGACAGAATTGGAGCACATTTGAATTCATCCATTTAAAAAAAAAGGAACAGATTGGAGCATATGTGATTGAATGACTTGGTTTTCATTCATTACAATCTAAAGCTTCAGGAAAGATATGTTATTATCATTATTAATCTCGATATAATTTCTTATAATTTTTAATAATTAAAATTTATTATTTACTAAAACTCTGATCAAAACAAGTAGTTTAGTATATCCACTTTGAATTGATAACATTGATCTTTTGACAGATTAAGTTTCAGAGGAATCAGGTTTCATGGATGTGAATGACTTGGAAGATAATCTTGGATGGTAAATCATTGAAATGTCATTTGGTGCATTGAATTTGAATAATGATGATGATGGGGCTCCTCTCAATGATGAGAATTTGTACCAAATGATAACTAAGGTCAGTGTAGTTATAGCAGTCATCCTCCCATAGATGATTGAATGAAGTTTCAGCTTTTTATTTTTTCTCTTCTTTTAATTGTACTTATATTTGATTTATATGTTAAATTCTATATACGTAATGTAATTGTAAATGTTTTTGTTTTAGGTTTCACTTTTACTTGGCTGTTTTCTTATCACGAACTCTTGTCCTAAATTATAATAGTTTGAAAGTTAAAGATATTTGTTGATTTTTTATTGGATGTTGTGATGTTATTATTATTTATTATATGATAAAATTGTAATATTTTTAATACTTTGTATTGTTCTTAATTTTATATACGTATGATGATGAGGATTGTCTTTTTATGTTAATTATGAATATTATTCATATGTGAAATATCATAAAATTATTGTTATTTCATATTAGTTATGGTTATTATTTATTATTATGATTTTTAGAGACATGGTTGATGTATATTTATAAAGTATATAGTACAATTGTACAATATAAAAATAGAGTATTTTGCAATTTTTAAAAAAATTCAGGGAAAGTACCATACCAGAACTTAATCCAGTATTAAGGCCGGTACGATATTTGCAACTTTGGATTTTCCTTCTTCTCCCTAAATCAGGTAGGGAAAAAGTCGAATTAGGGATTTGGATGTCCTAATCATTCACCTTTGTTGTGAAGATAGTAAGAATGGATGTTTATAGCTCCATAATAGGTAAGTGGCAAGTTCTTGCATTTAGTTTGTTTTATAGGAATGGTTATGTTTCCATACTCCTATAACTTTTAATCTTGGTTCCATAGGATTAATTGCTCCCTAATATTACTTGTGACCTCCGAGATGGTCTTGAAAATATCCTTTTGAATCCCTTTAGCTCACTTATAATTTGTTTCCTTTTAAACCCTATAGAAGGTTTCCCTTAGCATTATCACCAGCAAATCTTTCTTAGGAAGTTGATTTTGAGTCCATACGAGAGCCTTTGACAAATTCAGTTTTCTTAGAACCCCAAACCAAATCTCTTTAGACTAAGTACAAAAAAAGAAGAAGATGATCCTTATTCTACTTATGGGTGTTATATAAGATGTACTGGTTATCTATAGGCATAAAATTTAGTTTGTTATGAGTGTTTAGCCTATTTAACATCACCAAGCAGATCAGAAATCTGACTCTAGGTTTTGAGTACTTATTCCAAACTACTTTACACCAAGGGCCCTTTAACCCCTTCTCCATTAGCTTGCTAATTACAATGATGCTAGTGAGTTTATGGATAGGGTTACCATCCCAAGTGTGCTCATCCTCTCTTTATGTCTAGGTAACATTTAGTTAAGGTTTCCCTTTATATCAGTTCATTTATCTCTTGAGATTAGGGAGCTAACCTTAGCATTCCTTGGGAAGTGTAGGAGGCTTTTTGTTACATCTTGAAGCTGGATCAATGGCCCTATCCTAGGCCAATTGTGATACCATAGAGAGGTCAGGTTCCCACTCCATATTTTACAAAAGATCATTTCCTTAACTCAATCCCTTACTTTAGACAATGAACAATACACGAGTTCTTTTAGGTTTTATTTCCCATATCCCTCCTTCATTTAGGATATAATTATCAATCCATTAACTCTAAAGTGAATCCCTTTCATTGAACAACCTCCATAATCTTTTCAAAATGAGTATCTTATTAGTTAAAGATATAGATTTTAGTTCAAAGCCTCCTTCTTCAATAGTTTACAAATACATGCCCACTTCACCTTAGCTCTCCCTCTAGAGTGTTCAACTTTATTCCATAAGCAGTTTGTCATACTTCTTTCTATGGATTTTTATTGAACCTTTTGAAAGGAAAAAATGTGATGGTTAGTAAATGTATAGGGAGTTATGACAAACTTTAAGAGTTGTGATTTACCTCCATAAAATAGAGATCTATTGGTCCATATACCCAGTCTCTTTCGAATCTTCTCTAATAAAGGAATGCCTTGAGAATATGTTAGCCTCCTGGTTGAGATAGGAAGCCCCAAGTAAGTAAAAGGAGGCAATCTCCTCCTCATCCCTATAATTACTGCAATTCTCCTATCTATAGGATCAACACTCAATGGAATTAAAAAGTGACTTTTGTTAAGTTTGACCTCAAAGCCTGATAAGAGCCAAAAAGATTTGGGGAGCGTATCAACAACTCAATAGAATGGTAGTGTACCTTAAAGAACAAGAGAAGATCATCTAGAAAAACATAAACTTGTTAAAGAAACTAGTTTACGTTTTGAGTTGTATTTAAATTATGGATCCATATTGATATTATGTCGTAGTAGTTATGTTAAAGCCTTTATAAATGATGAAGAGGTATAGGAAGAGAGGGTCACCCTGCCTCAACCCCCTAGTTCCCTTAAAGGTATTAGTGGGCTTCCCATTTATTAGAATACAAAAAGAAGTAGAATTTATATATTCCTTAATTTTTTTTATGAAATAGTAAGGGAACTTGAGTAATTTCAATAGTTGTGGTAGGAAACTCCAATTTACAAAGTCAAAAGCCTTGTGAAATTCACCTTAATAAGATAAAATTTTAGAGTTTTTTTAGTTGAGTACCCTTTTAATACTCCTAGATATTAGGATGTTATCTCTTATTAGTCTGTTTCCCATCAAATGCTCTTTGGTTGTCACTAATGATGAAATTAAAGACAAATAATTTTGTTTTCTAGTAACTTTGCAATAATTTTGAACATAAATTTTGTACAAGAAATAGGTTTGATCTCCCTAAAAGTAGCTAGTTTGGTACTTTAGGGACTAAGGTGATGAAATTTTTTTTAATCTCCTTAAGTAAGTCCTCATTGGAGAAGAAATGCTGAACTGTTAGTTGGGCTCCGAAACCCCGTTTTCGGAGCCCAATTATGTGGAATATCATAAGACGTGAACGTATTATCCTATAAGGTTATTTTTATGGGATTTCTCCAGCCAAAACTAGTTCAGACAGCAGAATCACAAATTGACTTCTTCAGAACAATTGTAGCTCCATATCTCTAGTTTATTTTGAAAAAAATAATCATCTCATTTAGAGCTCTACAGATCAAGATATTATAAAAATAACGAAGTATGTTTAGTAAAACAACCAATTTATGCTCTTCTAGTCGTTTCCCTCATTTTCTCTCCATCAATAATTTTCTAATCAACCCCAACGGATACTAAAATTTTATGGAGAGGTAGAGAGATATGTTAGGAATCTATTAGTTCAATAATCACTTCATTTGGAGGTCATATGATGAAGTTATGGCCAAAAGAGTCAAACATGATTATGTCCTCAATCATATTGTCCCTATCTTAGGACAATTGGCATAACTTCCACTAGAGATATCAGATTAAGGTTTTCTTAGGATGATTTCGAGGAAGACTTCTAGATCTACAACTTTTGTGAAGATTCCAAAAAGAGATTTTACCATTTAGAGGGTCAAAACACGGGTCGTGTGAAAACACTTGGGCAGACCCACGGTCTGGTGGCCTTTTCAACTTTGGAATACACTGTCAGTGTTGATTTACACGGCCTGACTGCGTAACCTTCAAATTTTTACTGAAATTTCACTCTCCAAGACCTCTCCAATGGATCCTACATCCATTCTAACACCCCTCTCACTTATATTCTTTCCAAATTCAACTCTCCTAGTGCGATATCACTTACGTTTATTATAGTAGTTCTGTATATACATCCTATGCAACATCACCAACTTATAAAGATCATATCTTTTAACTCTGATATCCAAAAATTTCATACTTTATATCGTTGGATAGCTAGAAAGATAAGCTACAACTTTCATAAAGAAAACTATGGCTAATTATACCTAAATCGATATAGTTTTTCCTTAGAGTTCAGAACACAATTTCTATACCTATGAAAGTTTGCAAAATGCAATATCTCTTCGTATCAATTTAACTACTAAGTACTTTTGTTAAACTCTTGAATCTCAACTCAAATGATTAATCCCATACAACCTTTCCAATCTCTAACATGCTATTCTAAAACAAACAACAATCTGCTATCTCCACAAAGAAGAATATGTACATACCCATTCCACTTCCACATATGCACATTCCCATTCCACTTCCACAACCATCAAACTCAACCTGTAAAATAACATCATCATACACTAAAGCAAATTCTCAAATTCTCATTCTCGTTGCTAAGCAAAGTAAATATTTGAACAAGGTTTACTTACATATCAACATAGAAATCACTAACTTAAAACAAAATGCCATGGATGCTCATGTTTGATATGCCTATAAAGCTATCTAAAATGTTCACTAACTTAGTACAAAAGTCTCTAACTGTTGGGACCCCACCCTTGCGAGACATGTGTCCGATGTCCCAAGTGACATCTGGACGTGCATCCCACAAAGGTGGCAAGCCCACACCAGCCAATCCTCAAAGTGGAATTTTGTCCCTTGACTTGTACTTATAGCCTAAGTCTCTAACTGCTTCTTGATCCTTAATAATCACTTCTTGTTGAAAAATCATTATTTAGTTGAGTTCTGTAACTAACTTCAACTAAATAACTATCCAACATACTGGCGTAACTTCTTCTTTGTATCGTTTGTGTTTGCCTATGGTCTGTGTTTGGTTATCGTCTGTGTTTGGCCTATGGTCTGTGTTTGGCTATCGTCTGTGTTTGGCCTATCGTCTGTGTTTGCCTATCATTTGTGTCTGCCTATCATCTGTGTCTGCCTATCGTCTGTCTTTTACGCTTCACCTATCTTTTGCGCTTCGTCTGTCTTTAGCGCTTCGTTTGTCTTTTGCACATCGTCTGTCTTTTCCTTGCGTCTGTGTTTCCTTGCCTCTATCTTTCCTTGTGTCTGTGTTCTCACGTCATCACAAACGATTCCTGACATCTGTGTTTTCTTTGCGTCTGTGTTCTGACGTCATCACAGACGATTCCTTGGGTCTGAGTTTTCCTTGTGTCTGTGTTTCCTTGCCTCTGTGTTCTGACGTCATCACAGATGATTCCTTGCGTCTGTGTTTTTTTACACAGCGAAAACCCTTAAAGCAGATCCCAAATCCTCTTGCAACCTTCCTTACTTAATGAAAACATAAATCTTTTCAACCACCCTCATTCATTCAATTCCCAGGACAAAATACACCAAAAACATAAACACCAACTACTTCCCAAAGCCTTAAACTCATTTGAACGTCAAATGCAATGTGAAAACTTAAAATTAGTCATAACAGACCCAAAATACATTCCATTCATATTAATAGGCAAAAGTTTTTACAAAGCTTTAATGACATTTCAAGCCACAATACAAAATATATTTGAACTAGTAAAACTTGAAATGTGGCTAAAGCCTTGAATTCTTAAAAATCTAACTTAAAAATACAAAAGAAAGTATGCAGGCTGGATTGATGCCTTGACTCTTGACTTACTCAATCTCTTGCTCATCACCTGCATGGGACAGAATTGGGAGGGGGTGAGCTTAAAGCTCGTGGGTAAAAAATTTATAATCGAGAAACAAGCAAAAACCATTTGCAAAACTCATTGCATTAAACATTTTAGAAATCGTAGTAATTTTGCATAAAAAATCATTAAATACTTATTTCTTAAAATTCTCACTTTATCAAACAATTCATGAGTAATTATAAGTCACGTATGCATCAAACTTATCAATGTATCATAAGCACATCAAAATGGTCTAGAAGGTTCATAAACAGAACGAGCTAACACAGTTCCATAGAATGGTCTTGTGAAGTCGTGAACATAACGAACTAGCACAATCCCACTTTGTGGTTTTTGTGTAGTCGTAAACATGAGGGAGTCCATAAAGGAGATCCATGCCACCAGCGGGCAGGCGGGAGAAGCCTTTAGTCGAAGTGCACTTGACAACAGAATGGACCAAACCAAACCCACATAACATCTATTTCATAATCTTGTAAACTTGTTGCCCAAAATGGCAATTCTTGAAAACTTGCTTTTCATAGACATGAAGTATTCCGAAAACATG
>JAOSBN010000004.1:13889344-13905164 GCA_027563595.1 Erythroxylum suave | reverse complement strand
AATTACATTATTCTCAATCTTATTTCTTCTGTTTGATTGAAAGATAAGAGGGCCTATCTTATGTTAATCATATTGAAGAAAGGAATACATGCCTATGCAATTTGTTTAAGTTTTAGATTCCATGATATAGGTTGATTTGTGTCTGCTGTTGTGATCTTGGTATTGGTGGGTTTTGATACCGATTTTCATATTCTAGGTCGAAGGAAAGTATGAGAATTTTGCTTGTTATTACTTGCTTGAGAACCTTGATGATAAATTGGATGTATTGCAAGTTCAAAGAAACGGCCAGGACAAATATGAGCATGACCTACCACAGGCTTTACCCAAGTCATTTAGTAACCAATATGGTAAGTGAACCTTTTCATTTTCAAGTTGCTGGCGTATTGCCATTAGGTTATCATGGTTGCTTACTGTTCTTTTCAGGTGTTGTAACTTCTTTATCAGCTGCTTCTGTAAACGGTTCTGTGACCTTACAATGTTATCTTTTCTTTGAAGTCAGTTATCAAGTCAAGTGTAGGACTGGGTTTGCTTTGTGTCAGGACAAACATATCTTGGTTCTAGTAATTTCAAGTTTGTATATTTTTTGTTCTAGGTGGGCCTCTGAATTTGTACAGTGATCGGAATTTATGCTTGAACATTGGGATGGATGGAGGTCAAGATCAATGCATTAATGGTGAAAGCTTTGCTACTTTCCTCACCATGCTTGAATCGGTCCCATTTTATGATTCGGATGTAAAAACTGGACCAACAGAGTATGCAATACCCAACATGAGGTTAATATTTAGCCTTTAATATTTTCTGTTGGGTTGGTTTTGAGCCATGGCACTGTTGATGTAGAACCGTCAAAGGATCTGATATGAATAAGTTAGGAGATAGATCACAATCTGGTCAATAAAAGCCCTGATTAGTTTAATGGGTTTCTCAATTTAATCTTGTTCAGAAGGATCCCAATTCTAGTGTGGGTAAAAGCAAGCTGTGTTGGATCAGGGGCCGCGTTATCCTTGGTATTTAGAAAATTGAAAAGGTTTGGATGACGGTTTGTAAACTATTCTATTAGCATAGTACGAAGACATTCTCTTATGGCTATGATATATATCTGCTAGTTTGATTTTTGCTTCTTGTACTACATGTATCAGTCAAGACAGACCTGTATAGTTTGATGATTTTATTCCTGTCATAAGAGTGAACCTTGGTGACACTATTGATTCTTGGTTGTTAGGTATGCACTAAAGAAAAGATTTGGTCGTGGGTCATATGGGGAAGTATGGCTTGCTTTTCATTGGAATTGTCATGAAGATAATAAAGATTCTATGAGTGGAAGGAACAAAAATGTTTCATTTAACTTTGGTTGTTTTCGTCCGGATCTAGGAAATTCAAGTCATAGTTCTAGTCATGAATGCAATGACAGTTCTCCTGAGCCGAGCTTGTTCATCTTAAAACGCATCATGGTAATGTTTAAAATTCAAGTTAGTTGGGTATTTTTGTCACAAGTATTGCGGTCATCTATCTTTATTCTATTTACTGATGCATGCTCCCTACACGAGTGTAGTCATGTTCTGAACCTAAATTTGATATTTGTTCCAACTGTGGTTGACAAGGAATCTGCTGCTTTTTGCAGATCAATATGAAACCATGTGTAGCTCCTATGGTTATAGGTCACATTTTTTCCTTCTGTGATTGTGGAAAATTGACCAACAATATTGTTAACAGTTGTTTTCTTTCCTTTTAGTTTTGGACTAACTTTTGGCAGAGGGGGATTGGCTTCACTTTGTTAATTATAGAAAATGAACAAATTTGAGGAAGAACTTGATCCCTGAAATTTCTTTAGTAATATGCTCTCTACCCTTCTCTAGCCGTTTAACTTTTCTTAAGCAGTAATTTAGGATTTTTTTTTTGTTCGAGTTTAGTGTCAAAATTACTGCTGCATATTGAATTTTGCTTGAATGTTCATACTGATTGATTATTACTGTATCATTGTACTAATCATAGTCTTGGTTATGGGATTCTGATGACCCGGAAAGGACATAATAGGGAGATTCAAGTAGGTTATAGGACTTCGCATATGTTTATGGGTAATGTCGGGGCAAATACTAGTGTAAACTAAGAAACGGACTATTATACTTCTTTATATTGCCCTTTAAGCTACAAATATACAGTGAAATGATGTTCTTTAGCTACTAAAATAGAACTCATTGGAAGTGCTTTTAGTTGATTTCTTTTAGATGCTAGTGCAATTATTTGCATTTAATAAAAACGTTATCTCACACTTGAATTCTTTAGCGTTTAGTTGTTTTGTTAAACGTCATTGTTTTTAGCAATCTTATTGTCATATAACTTGACAAATTTGTCTACATTTCAAGAAGTAGATGGGGTGCTGCTTTTTGTACTTTACCAATAATGCCTGAATTCTCCTTTTGGAAATCAATATTTTGTGATAGAGTTGATTAATTTGAACAGGTAGAGAGAGGAACTGCAGTTTACTTGAGTGGCCTACGAGAGAAATACTTTGGAGAAGTTTTCTTGAATGCCTCCAGATGTCTAGGAGGTTCAGTGGATGATGGAATCACTACTACTATGATGGAAGAATCACAGACACGTTTTAATGATATAATCATGAACGATACAGTTTATGGATCTGGAAGTATGAATTTTAAAGATACGATTTTTGAAAAGTTCAGGCTGCAGAGTACTTCTTTTGAAGAAGGTCTGAACCATATAGCAAGATATGTGGAGTCATTTGAATCCCGATTAAATGAAATCTGGCTTGTGTTCCATCATGAAGGAATTTCCTTGTCAAAACTCATGTATACAATGGAAGAAGTGAAAACTAGTGATGATGAAGAAAAGGCCAGGGAAGTGAAACATGTTCAAATATTGCGCCCATCAAAGTGGTGGCATTGGATGAAAACAACAAAAGCTGGAAAAGAGGAGATGCGCAATCTTATATGGCAGTTGGTGTGTTTCTCACAAAAACTTAACTCATACTTTTATTTGTTCATCAAAAGTATTGATTGAGCTTACTACTATATCTACTGTCTTGTTTTCCCTTGTGACTAATAGACAACAGATAGTGTTAAAATGGAGCATGTGATATAAAATTTTCATTTGTGATTAGCATAAAAATAAGTATCTATCATATATGGTATCAATATTACTGTTAATTCCTCGGCTTTTATAGAAGAAATGCCTTGGCTAATATTTTTAGCTTAGCATAACAGCAGTCTTGCTCTTTTTTTTTATTAATTCAGCCCTACCACACGATTCTTCCCTTGCTGTCTTTTATGGAATATCTGCAGTATCTTGTCTTAGAAATGTCACTTTAATTTATTCAGCTGATGGCACTCAAGTCCTGTCATGACCGCAACATCACCCACAGGGATATCAAACCTGGTGAGAGAATAAGTCTTCTTGAAAGAGACTATTATTGCATGTATAATTTTGATTGTGATCATGTTTTCAAAAAAATGATAGTTGTAGAATTTTGAGGGAAGTCAACAAAATTTCTAATACTTGTAGACATGTCCAATTTAAATGTCATGCTTGTAGGTAGTTCCTATCTTGACCTACGACATTTCTCTCATGTTGATGTTTATGCTAAGGTAAGGATCTTTATATTTCTCATCGGCAGAAAACATGGTAATATGCCTGGAGGATAAGGTGACTGGGGTTTGCTTGAAAGGAGTTCCAAGCAAGGAGAAGAACTATACAACCAAAATGTGCTGTACTTATCTCCTATCCTCACCACTTGCATAAATTTGTTGTTGGATGTTGTATACTGGGTCATTGATTGATTAACTGGATGAGTACTGATATAAAAGACAAATGTAATCTATCTGTTGTCTGTTTGTTATTACCTATGTCCGCTTATCTGTTCCCTTTTCTCCAACTGGTTAGGCGCATTATAGACTTTGGTAGCGGCATAGATGATTTCACTTTAAAACATTTATATGGATCAGGTGGACCTTCTAGGTATTCATTCATCCTATGATGTTGAGAATCGTTTCTATGTGCATAGTTTTGTTAGACCTAACCTTATTCTCACATTTGATGGCTTTTCTCTGCAAAATAGGACCGAACAAACTCATGAATATGCCCCACCTGAAGCTTTGCTTAATGTTAGTTGGTACAAGGGATCAACATGCAACACATTGAAGTATGTTCTTATATCATGTGCTTATTTATATTTCCCAGAACATTTTGGATTTTTGTCCTTGTATGTTATTAAACTAACTTGTTGGTTGTTCTTTTGTTTGAAAGGTATGATATGTGGAGTGTTGGTGTGGTGATTCTAGAGTTGATATTAGGATCACCAAACGTATTTCAGATAAGTTCCCTAACACAAGCTCTTCTAGATCGGCATATTGAAGGTTGGAATGAGGATTTGAAGGAGCTTGCATACAAGTTAGATTCTCTCTATTTGCTTCCATGCTTGTTTACGTTCCACCTACTTTTGGTGGGGAATTGTAAATGTTTCATAGATGATGATTGTCCATGAGATTGATGAATATGTGTGCATTATGCTTGTTTCTTAAGAGTTTGTTTGGTTCTACTGCAATTTTTGGTAAATTTATTTTCATTTTCAAATTAAGTAGAAAAATTTATATGGTTAAGGTTTTAGTTTTGATTTCTTTTAATTTTCTTAACTTACAAAAATTATAAAATTTGGTTTTTTTTGTTTTCATTTTTGGTCATAATATGATTTTCCATTAATAAGATGTATACTATTCAATTGTTTAATATTAATTGCTAATAAGAATTATTACTACTATATTTTGATTATTCAATTTGTTTTAATTTTATAATTAACTTAAATTTGAATAATTGTTTAGAAAAATTAAAAAATGTGACTATTATTTAATAAATTAAATTTAAAATATCTTAAAATACGTAAATTTCAGTTTTTAAAAAATATTTATGAAATAATTTTTAAATATCAAATATTTAATTCTAAATAAAATTAATTTTAATTGTTAAAATATATTATATAAATAATTTTTACATTTTTTTTTCTTTTTTAATCATCTGTCTTAATAAAATATAATGATTTTTGTTAACATTGTTAATAAATGTTTTAGAAGAGATTAAAACAAACTTAGTTAATTAATTAATTTATAAAAGTAACTTAAAGTTTTATGTAACATTTAATATCAGTAATAAAAGTGATTATATTAACATTAACAACCAAATAAGCTTTTGTTTTTATCTAACAAAAAAACAGAAACTAAAATGAGGAAAGGAAAATAAAAGTTACAACAGAACAATAGTAGAATCGTCCTTAAGCTTTTCAAATTTGGGTGTTGTGTCTACGCTTAGTTACAAACATGGAGTGTTTCATTCCCTGTATAGTGGAATTGGGAACGCTCCAAGAATTGCCTGGTTTAGGTGGTGTGACAAATTTATGATTAGTAAACTGAACTTTAATCCCTAAATATACCTTTTGTCTGTTCTTTCTTGTTAGCGGTAGAACATAAGTTCTGCTGCTGTTAGAAAGGGAAAATTGCTAATGATTGCTCTCTCAGTTTAGGTAATGAAAGAATTTCAAGCTATCAGAATTTCTTCTTGTTAGCAGCATGCGTACCGAGCTTTTACTTCTTTATAAGTTCACTTTAAATTGTTTTCACTTCTTTTCCAGACTCAGGGCATTCATGGAGTTATGCATCTTAATCCCAGGGAGTTCCTCAAAGCATTATCGTCCGATAGGCCAAGTAAGTATAGCAACTGTTCTTATTAATTCTCGTGATTTTGTTGTTATGAGATAAGATATTCATAGGTCTTACAGTTGAATGTATTTGTATTTCTCTATTTACTGTAGTGATGACAAAGGTTGTAGAAAGTGGTGTTGTAGAGATTGCTTTTTATAACAGATTGAGTTCATTTGCTAATATGGTTAGCCTTTTCTTTTAAATGACTCAAATGTTGATAGATGGATGAAAAGTGAAACGGAAGGTATCTCATTGAAATTTCTTAGTTGGCCAATTAGTTACCCATTTGGCAGATTCATGCCCTAGATGAATTCGAGTGAGAAGCATTTGGTAGGTGGTGACTCACCAATATACCTAATATATTGAAAGAAATAACAATAGGAAGAACAAAAGAAGAGAATAACAGGAGCTAATTGTGTTGGTAGTACAAGCATGTTTTTGTTTTCAAATAGGAATTTCCATTGTAAGTACTTCGTTTCACTGAGAATTGATGCTAATGACACAGTTTGTTCATCCTACGGAGCATAATTGATGATGCTTTGAAAGGCAGTCAACTTCTAGTTGGTGACGAAGTAGTTTGCTTGTTATGGCTCAAAAAATAAGTCCAAAAATGTCTTATAGTATTAGAATATCGAATATCAGGATGGATCCTGAATATTGAGATTTTCCGACCAAATCAGCAAATCAAACTGTTGATATGTGACCCAAGTAGTTTGTAGGTACAGACAAACTTGTTATCAGTTATCTTGTGCAGTTAAGGTAGTTTGATTCTAGAACCTCTTCCCTCCTTACTTTACCGCATCCCACAACCTACACCTGAGTGCTCATAACATTCGCTACCTGCCAAAGAAATAAAGAGAAAACATTAGAGCTCACGCCAAAAAAATGTGAAGAGAATTTAAAAGATGGGTGTTGGGAAATCATTGTTTGGATGGATTTATTGACGCAAATTTGTGGAAGTTAGTGATTGAAATTCAAAAATAATACTATTCTTCATTGAAAATAGACTTTTTTTTTTTTCTGGTATATAGGATGGAGTGTCACCTGCATCATGGAAATGTTCTGAAGAGTTTTTTTCCCATCAAATAAAGTGCAGAGATCCTCTAAAACTGGGGTTTGTTTGAAATTTGTTCTGCTTCTTATTACTTTGAGCTTGTGGCTTTTACCTATCTAAAGGTGTCACAATGTCTGCAGGTTCCCGAATGTTTGGGCTTTGAGGTTGGTCCGCCAACTGTTACTTTGGGACCCGGTAAGTTTTTACATCATCCAAGTTCAGTTGCAAAATTGTCATTTTCCTTGCTATATTTTCAATTATTAACTGCTAATTAAAATAAAGAATGTTTATATAATGCTTTTTTAATTCAAAAGGTGTTGCTCTTGAGGTTCTGTGAAATAACAAGAGCTGAACTTTTATTTTTCATCAGTTATTACTTGGAATAACATAGATGGCGTCGCTTTAACCCATTTGTAATAGAGTGTGACCATGTTTTAATAGTACCAATCAAACTTCGGACAAGTTCAAAGTTTTTCAATTTCTTAAAACATTTTGTTGATTGACTGCTGAGCTACGAGGCCCCATCTGAACTTGTATATGTATTACATCTATTGGTTGTTCCTAGAAGGTGTTTATGTGGGTCTTTAAGTGAGTCCAGTGGTTGACATACATTGGAGGGATATTATGTGTGTCAATACCTGTTTTACTCCACAAATGCTGAACTTCTGTATACTTGCGGTTACAGGAGGACCGACTGACTGTTGATGATGCTCTTCGACATCCTTATTTCCAACCTCCTTCAAGTAAATGATTGATGATCAGGACCTATATCACCGATCAGTATAAGTACAGAATTTGGTAGCCATGCGAGAGGCTTTGGAATGAGAGGGGGTTTATGTAGACGAGGTATGGTTTTGCAAAATTGGAGCTACCACAGGGTTCGGTTGAACTGAAATTGTTCAGTGATCGGCTGAGACTTGTGCTTGGACTTGATTTAGACCATAAGATTCAGACTTGGACGTGGAGCTTTACCTTGGAAGGAATCTGCTTCCTCTTTACGCAGATCTATTTGTTCAATGCGCAATGATTCTGTGGGCTGGCACTTCTCAGGCGGTTAACTCTCAGCTTTTGCCTCGGTAACATTAAAAACTTAAACGAAAACAAATTCAAAGACCCGTGCAGCTCGTGAAAAAGGACGGGGCGTAGGCATCTCGGAGACAATTGTTAATTTGTGATTGCCCTTGGCAAACCGTACTAGTATTACAACTTTTATTCTTAAATTGGCTAAATTACCATAAGAAGATATTCTTAATTAGCCTTCAAGTATATTTTTATTTAACCTCCTTAATAAATGCATATTTTTATTTGTAGTGAATTTTTTGTATGTTATTTACGTTCGTTGTGCATGCATTGATGCTAGTTTTAGTCTCTTCACTCTCTTAACATTTAATACAAACTTACGACTTCCAAATAATCAAGTAAAGATAGGGACCCTCAAATGAAATAAAACAAAAGTTATAAGATATTTATACTGGGAGGACATAAATTACAAGAACTATGGATGGATGGAAAATTAATGATGCGCACATGCTCATTGGTCTTAAGGTTCACGGCCGTTTACACGGCTGTGGAGTTCCAGCAACTCTTGGTGGATTGGATCAACAGAAAGAGCTACTCGACAGTCACGAAGAGCTGCTGCAACTTCACCTATATGCTCATGGAAAGCTGCCCGTAAGTGTAGAAGGTGAAGATCTGCTTTGAATGCAATTGCTCTTGACAACTCTGCGATGGCTTCCTTCTCCTTGTGATTGTCCATCAACACTGTCACCCATCACATATGTAACAAATAAACAAACAAACCAATTATAGTGTTGACAATATGGTTTTAATTTTTATATTCCTCATTGATTGGCAAATTATAATCAACAAAGGAATCGACTTGTTCCAACTTGTACTGAAATTACTAGTCTTGCATGTTTTTCTGCATGATTAGGGGATGATTGAAACTAGCTGGGTTGGTCGCATTGGCTGGTCCCAACTCTCAGGTTTACCAAAATTAGATGCAGCAGGACAATCAACTGACCTGCAGCTCGATATCTATAAGGGTATACTCGAAGTGGATCTAATTTGGTGACCATCTCCAAATCTGCTTTCGTGAGGTCCCGGTCACAGTACTCAGACCTCTTCTCATATGCAGATGCATTATTACGGGCCTTCTCAATGAACTTTGTCATTTCAGCATATGCTGCACCTTTATCATTTTTAAGAAAATAGACTCTAGCAAGGCCCTGATGCGCTCTAGTATGCCTGATCTTAAGAGCATTATTGTAGCAATCTTCTGCCAAGTCCAACTTCCCACAATCAACATAGACACTGGCAAGATTGTTAAGTGCCTGGGAAAGAGTATTTCATTAAAACATACCCATTTACATGCATACACGAACCATCAAGCATGAAATTAAACATATCACTCCACACAACAACGACTCCAATACAGTTCAAGTATATATATATAAAAGGACATGATAAGAAAACTGAAAAAAAATTTAGCTGAAAAGCAGTAAAATCCTGGACTGACGTTGAGCAAATCTCATTGCCCTTGGTTGACAAGGAAAGAGTGCTTTTCAGTTCATTTCAGTTGGGTGTAGAGCTGAAAAGCAGTAAGATGCTGGACTGATGTTGAGCAAATCTCATTGCCCTTGGTTAACAAGGAAATGATCTTTAAATTAGCAGACAGAGACATATCTAAAAATCTAAAACATACCTCTTCTCATTATCAATTCCTTTTGGTTAATTATAAACATGATAAACCCAACGGAAATGAACAGAAAAGCACTCTTCTATTCACTCTCAAACATAAAGCAAGCAAATAAATGGTCAACACGAAATTCTACTTGATTAAACTGAAGCTATTTAATTCCCAGGGCTTCAGCCATTACAAATCTTTCTAATATCATAGGTAAGTGATAAGGAGCCATATAAAAGCTTAAGTCAATGCCTATGCAGGATGAAGCAACTAATGCCAGCCAGAATTAAACAGCTTGAGTACAAGACCACCCTTTTATTTTGATTCAGGACCTTTGGTACTCATTTTATACATCAAGTCATGCCAACCCAGCATGAATATGACTCTTCTGATAATCTCTCATTCTTGGATCATCTGAAAGTCATCAAGGGCTAAGAACATGCACTTGTTGAATCTATTAAACAAACCATCCAGTGTTTATTAAACTAGACACCTTGAGGTTTGCAGAAGTAGAAACGTCAGGATTCATTTAACCATTGGGACAACTACATCAGAATAATTCCCTTCTCAAGTAGTTCAGCATCTGTGATCCCATCTTTACCTTAAAGATCATCCCAATATGAACATAGTTTTCATGCGAGGAACTTATGTTTTGCGACTACTAGAAAGTGAGATCAAGGACAAGTATGATAGTGTAATTGTCATTTTCAAATGTATGGCGAATCAAATGCAAGTGTTCATTTACCATATGGGAGAAGTACATTACTATCCGACCATTATGCTGAAAAAAACCTTTCTCAAAAAGGCCCAAACCAAGGAAGATCACAAACAAACAACAAAATCTCATGTAAATTTTTTACTTGCTTGTCATTGACCTATGATTCAAGACAAAGGTTATAAGATTCATATCTCAATATTTCCATAAAAATGGCAGG
Source organism: Erythroxylum suave (assembly GCA_027563595.1). Classification (NCBI taxonomy): domain Eukaryota; kingdom Viridiplantae; phylum Streptophyta; class Magnoliopsida; order Malpighiales; family Erythroxylaceae; genus Erythroxylum; species Erythroxylum suave. Next base: position 13,894,787 of record JAOSBN010000004.1, on the reverse strand, counting down.
AAGAAAACACTACCTGGCCTTTTCGCAGCCTATCTGAAGGGCACTTCAAAGCATCTTCGAGCAGTGACACAACAATTGAATAACAAGATGGATCTAAGCTAGAGTCAGCCAGTGCATAGGCTTTAAGGAAAAAGGCCTCAAAGGATCTCTTGATTTTGATGGAATCCTCTGCTTTCCTAAGTCCTTCTTCGCAATGACCTGTATCATACAAGATCCATCCTTCATAAACCAGACGTTCATGTTCAAAGGATGCATGTTGGCGGGCTAATCGTAAACATCGCATTGCTGCTTCAGGACAGTTCAACCTGATCAAATAAAGAAGGATCCTAATGACATGATATGCCAAGTTTCTAAACTTCAAGGAGTATGGAAGAAGGGATTACTATAGGAAGAATACAACCTAAAGATGGCCAAGCAATCACACCAATAGAAAGTTAAATACACCTCATTAGTTTCTTATGTTTGGATGTTGAACAAAATGGTGTTTACGAAGGGTTGCAAATGCAAAGTGTTCAGTTACATATGCTCCATAATGAAGTGTGGAATGGATTAAGTGCACTTGAACCTTAGGAAAGGATGGGTATGGCATAGCTTATGAAAGTTCAACATACCTGAGTAGAAGCAAAGACTGTCTGAAGTACAGCACTCCTTTAGCGCTATCAGATTCAAGCATCTGATAAATGACAGAGAGGGACCCTACATCATCTACATAAGACCACCTATCGTACAACTGCAGCCAACAATCTCCTGATGTCCAATTCTCAACATGTTCACGGACAAGGGTACGAAGTTGGGATGCTGCCACTCGGCCCTCAAACATCCTATAATTTGGGGAGAGTGTAAGAATTGTCTGAACATCACAAATCGCTGCTTCATAATCCTCTAGAGCTAGATAGAAACAAAAGCGAAGTTCCAAACATTCTAATGCAAGTTTAAATCCAAGGACCCTATTAATTTCTGCTAGTGCAGCTTGAACATTTTGTTGCCTCATCAAAGAAGCAGCCCGGTACATGTAAGGGTAGGTAAGAGTTGGATCCAATTCAGTTGCTTTCTCTAGGTCTTCCCACCTCTCACTGTCCTCACAATATAGTGATCTCTCCATATACATCCACCCCAGAGAAGAAGAAGAACAAATAACGGAACTAAGCTTGTTATAGGCCCAAAGTTTATGACCATTTATATATCCCACTCTAGCCAAACCACATACAGAATATATGTGCCCTTCATTAAAGGCTGCCTCAAACAGACGTTCAGCTTCATCGTATTCTTTTCTTAAGAGCCTCACACATCCCAACTGATGAAAAGCCAGCATTTTCTGCCAGCTAGCTTCTGCTGACTCTATAAATTGCTCCAGAAAACAAGCGGTCATATTGGACCGAGGATCCAGACTCATAGCTGCTTCACTTAATAAAAAATATAGTGAAAATGTGGCTGGCCCAACCATGGTAGTTCTGTCTTGCTTATTAGCATTGCTGAATATCTCCACCACTCGATCATCATTCAAACAATCAGGTAGTTCATGAAGAAGAACTTGTAAACACGACGCAGCAAGAATAGGAGAGTTCTCTTGAAGTGCATATTCGATGAGCTCTACAGCATCTTCTCTGGAGCTAACAAGGGTTGAAAGTTTCCTTTCACAGGTATCTTTAAGCCTTTCACAACAGAATTTGTTTGCAAAAATCAAAATTTCCAACAAAGCCTCCGGAGGGACTTCATCCAAGTTTCCAGTAACACTGAACTCCCTTACAGCTCTAAACCCAAATGAGGATATGTTGTTATCTGATAAATCTATTTCTTCACAAAGTGATTCCGAGAAAGGCCCATTAAGCATAGCTTGAAATGGAGCAGAAAGGCCTGCAATTTTCTGTCTATCACAACATATTTTCTCATTTCCAATTCTAAAATCTACGTTATTCAATTTCGGGTTGTCATTGCTCAAAGTAATTGGGGAACCTGAATTTGCTTTGATATGAAGTTGGGAGCCAATATCTATTGGGCCAAACTCTTGCGCACCTTTACCACACGAAGCAAGCAAATCTGCAATGAGCTCTTCTCCTTGCTTCTCATACTTTAGCCATGCCCCGAACACCAATTTCTCATGTATGTTGCTAGCATTCTGCCACGCCGAGCGGAGGCTTCTCCGCATGAGTTTGACCTCACCAAGGCCCTTAAAGACCTGAAATTGTAACAAATATAAACTAGACCTCTCTTGAAGAGAGCATGATTCAAGTTCTTCATGAATATGAGCCAAAACTTCTACATAATCAGCCGGCTTAAAGAATGGTAGAACCAGTGGTTGAGGGATCTTGAGAAGGGAGTCTCTGCAAATAGTTGACAGACAAGAAGGAAAATAAAATACGTAACTATCCGAATCCATTGAAAAAATAGACAATTGTTTTGGTTATTAAGCACCAAACCAAAACTCACATGGATGAGGAAGAGGAGAGTTTTGAAAGTTTCCCTCTTTCAACTTGAAGCCACAACTGTGGATTTAAGGTGTTGAGCTGGGATTCCTTGCAGGAATCCCAGGGGAAAAAGGTCCTCATGGGGCATAAGAGATGTAACAAGTCCCTGATCTCCACACTAGCCAGATTGGTTTTTATCTTATTGTTACCCGGAAATTTACAAACCCTTATTGTTACTCGGCAACAACAAACCACTACCTTTTGTTCGGAGATTTTCTAACCCAACAACGCAACAATCTAATCATAAATATAGTAGAATAGAAGCTCGAACTATCATAACCGTACCAGTGAAAAAAACAATATAAATAAAATATCCATAGAGCAGCACAAACAAAAATTCGATTCTAATAATCCCCCGAATGAAAAATATAGAAGTAAGGACCAGGAAAACAGAAAAGAGCTTGCCTACGGCACAGACTTTAAAGATGTTTTGATCAGTTCTAAAACACGGAAATGAAGAACCGAAAGCCGCTATTCTCTATCATCACTACACAAACCATACACAATCAGTCTCTTAAACAAAACAAGAAAAAACCACATACCCACTAGCATTTACTTAAGATCTCCACTAAAATAGACTGGAACCAGAAGCATCACAAAAATGGGCAATCTAGTGAGACCCAGTTCATTACTGGGTTGGAATTTGAAGTAGGAACTGGCGGAAAACGACTTGTTGTAGCTGACAGAGGCGAGAGAAGTCAAAGTGAAGGAATCCAAAGGGGAAAACTCTTAATTCCCACTTTTGCAATTACTTTCTTTTGGTTCGGTACATGGGAAAGTCTTTTCTTTTAGCTTTTCTTCCTCTTTTCAGAATTTATGTTTTCCTGCTGTTGGGAGTCCAGGAGATCAGAAAAGAAAGGAAGAATGAATAAAAAATAAAAGATTTAAGTGGAGGTCAAACGGCGCCGCAAAACACAAGCCTCTGAGAGAAGTGTAACGTTGTCAAATTTGTCTGGTTCTCACCAGCAATTATTCGTGTTTTGAATTTACCCTCACACATTATTTATGGTAAGTAAGATTTAAGTGTCGTGACGAGAAATCACTGTTCGGACCGGAGTGCTTTGATATTAAATTATCCTGATTCTTTGGGTTAATTATGTAAATTTCAGGAAATCCTTAATACTCTTCGGAGGAATAAAACTCATTCTTTGAGCAGTTGAGGGTGTCACAATGACACTCTTTTTTGTTTTAATAAATATTTTTAATTTTAATCAATTAAATACAATTAATTAACCAAAACTAATTAATTAAAATAATATTACAATATAATTAATTAATTACGTTATAATTAATTAAAATATAATTTATTCATTAATTACAATTATAATTAATTAAAATATAATTCATTCATTAATTACAATATTGTAATCAGTTAATTAAAATATAACAAACTTTTATTTTTTAATATTTTTGAAAAATTAACTACTGTTGATGATAATGGTAACAATTCATTTTTCTTAACTAACTATCATAATTATAATAATTGTATCCATTCTCATCATTCACTATATTTATTCTCATTTTTATTACTATTTTTCTAAATGAACCAAGCGTTTTCTAATATTCTTATTTAGTTGGAAAATACTTTTCAATAATAAAACTGCTGTTTAATTCCAGAATAATTTAAATACATTTTAATTATTTCATATTTTTAAATAAAATTGTATATATATATTATCCCTCCAATTTTTTTTAATAATTTTTGTAAAGAATGAAACACGAGGTTGTGCTGGTGTATCATAGAGTCATGAGTCATGACCGGCAGTTGCCGATGTTTCGCCTCCAAGTGCTCTAGTTTAACAAGAGTGTAGGGAGAGTGCAAACGTTACATTACAACGGCAAAGCTTTCCTTGCAGATTCGAGCTGTAGGTAGCCCATGCTGAAAATAAATAAACTTTATATTTATTTCCATAAATAATTATAATATCATCACTAGTGTGGATAATTATTCCTCTTAATTCTAAGTGCTGAATTGGGTGAGTAATAGAGTAGATGGTGACAAATGTAAGTTGCTTGCAATGTTGATTTTTCGGTTGTCTACTCTTACCTGTGATTGTATATTAGTGTGTACATATACTAATATCTTATATACTAGTACTGTTGGTAAGTTGGTGTAGGTATTAATTGATGTAAAACAATAAAATATATAATTTTTACATCATGTTATAAGTTAGTTAAACGCAGTTTGAGAGGTATAAATCTTTTATAATATTAGTTTGAATTTTAAAAAATATTTGAGTTTTTATTTTTCGTTGTTATTAGACTCTTAATTAGACACATATTTTATTTATGTCGTGTAAGATTAAAATATATTAAAAAAAACTCTTTAAATAAAACCCAAAAAAATTTAAAGATCTTGATTATTCTATTAATGCACTCTCTATCTTTTCCTTACCACCCTTTTACAATATCAAGTTCATGCTGCTCCTCTACGTTTTGCTCTCTTCACCTGAATTTCTGTTTTGCAAGTTTGGCTTGTAGAGACAGCTCCTAAAGAGACTATACAATACTCATATCAAATCTAAAAACGATAAGAACTTTGAGGCAATTGAAATACAAAAACGAGAAAATAATATTCCTTTTGCTTAGAATTAAAAAAAGGCCATTAAATTTGATGGAAACTTTATTGGCTACAAAGGCTAAAGAAGTTTTGACCCAGCTGGGCCTCAGGAAAAGTGCTGTTTAACTTATAAAATCTGCAAGATGATGCTGATAACATAATAAAAGAATACATTGGTGTTTATAAGAGGAAGAAGAGAGATCCCAACTTTCATGTGTCAACATAGTAGAAGTATAGCATAAAGTCCTTTTATGACTTGTGCTTTTGGGCCACACTAGCTCCTTAAAGAACGAGACGCCAAAGCATTCCTTAAAAAAGGAAAAAGAACACGAAGAGAGTCTTATCTTAAGAATTTTAAAATCTTAAAATCTTTTAATCATGTTAATTTGCTGAAATGACAAGTTATGTCAGCACTATA
>JAOSBN010000004.1:13860072-13883809 GCA_027563595.1 Erythroxylum suave | reverse complement strand
GAACGGGGCCCGACATCTGTGGTATCAGAGCAAGAAGATGAACCGATAATGATTAAGTAGTTGGGTTCCAGATTTGGGATCCGACAGATGAGGAGATTAGTTTTTATCTATTTGTTCTTCACTAGGGAGATTTTTTCCATATTCCTCCCAGCGAAATACATTTTTTGCATCAGAAACTAGCTGTTATGTTGACATTCTGCGATGAATTAATGTTAGCAGTTTTATTTAATTTAGCATAAAATTCATTATGTTTAATCAAATTCTTTTGTTAATCAAACCTTATAAATTCTTAGACTTTTTGGTTGGAATGATCAAAAATTGAATCAAACTTTACCATACAAATCCTAGCAACAAAAACATAAGGTCTTCCCTTCCGGAAGTAAATACTCTAATAGAGCTTTCATCAAACACAAAAGATGAATACAACATAGGAGATGACACTTGTTCAACTGTAAAACATAAGAAAATAAGCTGACTAACACGAAAATGAAGAGAGCTTAGTTTTTGTGCTTATAACTTGGTAGAAAATGACGTTGTTTATTGTTAAACAAAAGGACATTATTTGTTATTAAAGAACATGACATAATTTGTTGTTAATTTAGAAGAAATTTAGCATTTGGCAATGATTTAGAAAAGACAAAACTAATTTATATCACATTAATTGATACTTTTTATTAGCCAATTTTAAAATATGTGATTAGAAAATGAAATGTGGTTTTATAAAACTCTATTTATTATAAATAAGTTCTATTTATTTTTATATAAATGATATATTACAAAAAATTGCTAAATATAATATATGTATGTATATATGTATATATATGGAACATATAAAATCATAGCCAAATGATAATAGTAAAGAATGTCATTGTTGGCTTCAGTTTTTGTATAAAATGGAAAAAAATGATGTCGTTTGTTGTTCACAACAAACGATATCGTTCTTGGCTTAAGTTGGTTCGTTTAAAATGGAAAGAAAATGACGTCGTTTGTTGTAACAATAAACGACATTGTTTTCTTTCCAATATAAATGAAAAAAATGAAGCCCTCCCTGTCATTTCACTTTCATCTTATTCCTTTATTCTATGTCACAACAATTGACGTCATTTTCCTTCCACTTTAAATGATAAAATCGAAGCCCTCCCTTCCCTTTCATTTCGTATTATTCCTTTATTCTCTGCCATTTTCTTCTTTAATCTTTTTCGTTCATCATCTTCGTTTAATTTTCCACCAACTACTTCCATTATCTAAAGTTAACCGTTATTCAAGGTTGGTTATCCATGTTTTCCTTTTAGGTTTATTTTTATACTTAAATTTTTTTATTAAATGACTTTATGTTTGTCGGTTATATTACTGTGGATTGAGTTGGCTGCATTTATTTTAGTTTTTATAGGTCATTCTTTGTTATTCTTTGTCAATGTTCGTGAATAATGGAAAAAGACAATGGCTTATCATACTAGTTAAGGATGAATTTTTTATGCGTTACAAGTGTTCAATGAAAGTTCTATTGGGGACGACCATTTTTTCTCAAAAAATTATAACAGTTGCATTCCTTTTAATGCATGGATTGTTTAATTTAAATTGATTGTTGTATAGTCATTCATGATAGTGAATGTTACATCTTAATATACAATTTCATGAGCATTTTAATATACAATGCCTCTTTCATTTACTAATGTTATAAACAATTTACTTTACAATTTTTCTTTTGTTGATGTAATATATAATCAAAGCTTTGTGCAATATCATTGTTATTTGAAAATTTCACTTATAATATTTAGAATAACAATTATGAAATTATATGTTATATGCTACAATTTTCAATATTTAATTAAAAACAAGTTTGTGTCTTTATTGAATGAAATGACAAAGAATTATAAAGAATTAGTACATTTAATATTCACTACAGCTATTCATATAATTCATTTACTAGATAGTCAATCATAAATAATATTTATAGCTTATTTGTCTATACATCTTCATTCCCATTTCTTATATAGAAAAATTCTTTATCTATAGATAAGATGATCAAATCCCATATCCAGCTAAATTTACTTTCATCTTCCTTATCTTATTAGGAATTGTTGATTTAAAATGTTTTCTTAAACTGTGCAATATTAGTGTGTAAGGTGTATTAGCTTCACTTTTAACATGTTTATTTTATTTACTAGTCAAGTTAGTGATTTAAGATGTTAACTACCTACTAACAATTTGTATTATTGTCCATTAAGTCTTCAAATACCTTTAAGTAACTTATTTGAAAAAAAGGTTTTCAATACAGAGAGAGTTAGAGCATTATGCCTGTGTAACTATTGTAAGATTTTATAAAAAGTTAGCACTTGAATTGTTTACTTAAACTTTTTCTTTTTTCATTTTATGGAATTAGGTTGACACATTTGTTTGCATAAACTTCTATGTAAAAAACCTTAAACATAAGAGATTCAACCAGGATGAGTTAAATTGTGCAAATTTAATTATTATAAGTTTAATTATTAAGGCTCTTTGGCCTTTTGGTTTAAGGTTTTTTATTTCTTCTAATGGCTTAATTGATTCGAACCAGGGACAATTTCACAATTAGTTTATTAACTTCCTCTATTCATCATTTGACGTCTCCTATTGTTCGTCCTTTTAGGTAAGTCATCAAAATTTTTGTTCAATTTTTATATTCTACTTGATTAGAGAAGAATTTATGTGAATAAAATGAAAACCTTGGTTTTGTACATGAACTTGTATTGATTAATCGAGAATTAGCAACATGCAAAATCATAGTACAATTATGGATGATCTAAGGCATAATAAACCCATAAGATGGTATATAAGCTGGAAGCCCATGATGCAGCTCCTATGAGGCTTATTAGTGAATATTCTACGAGCCTAAAAGTCATAATGAGAAGATCCTTGCTCGATTCATTTCGTGTAATAATGCTATGTAGCATAGTGTTTGTTTGAATTCAAACTTAGTTTATAAACTTGTATTGATTAATCGAGAACTAGTAAAATAAGAAATTCACGTATAACTATGGATGATCTGAGGCATAATAAATCCCTAAGATGGTATATAGGATAGTAACTTATGATGCAGCTCCTATGAGGCTTATCGGTTAAATATTCCATGAGCTTGGGAGTTACAGTAATAAGATCATTTCTGGATTTATATGGTGTAACAATGTCATGTATGATAGTGTTTGTTTAAATTTAAACTTAGTTTATTAATTGATATTGATTTCATTTAGTAGTTCAATTATTTACTTTTAATTGTATATCTAGATGGAAAAAAGTTAGATTTCTCATTAGAATTGTACATTAAATACTTATAAGTAGTTAAGAGTTTCCTGTAATTTGTAAAAGATCAAATGGGTTTTGAATGTTTTATTCATTATCTATGGATAGATTGTTGAAATGTCAACATTAAAAGTTAAGATATGGTTTATAATCACGTGCCAATTTGAGGCATAGATAAGCTTTATACTCCATGGTTTTATCATGGCGAATGCTCAGAAGTAAGTTGTAATAGAAGTGTTAATACAGGGGTTGATTATAGTAACAACAGTGATGTAGAAGATTGTGATATTTATGATGATGGTGATGATGAGATTGACGAGATGTCAAAAGATTATGAGAATTATATGGAGACTATGAATGAAACTAGTTTGCCTAACATAATTGGTAGTATAATAGAAAATAATTTTGGGAAGTTAATGAAAGTTACTAAAGAAGAATTACATCCAAGGTGCTTAAATTTCTCGCAACTATCTTTTGTGGTCAAGTTGCTGCATTTGAAGGCCTATAATAAATGGAGTAACCAGTTTTTTGATATGTTAATTGACTTATTCAATGATGCATTACCTACTGGACAGAAATTGCCCAAATCTTATTATGAAGTAAAGAAATTGTTAAGGGACCTTAGATTAGGATATATATCAATACATTCTTGTAATTAGTATGATTGTGATATATTTTGGAAGGACAGTAAAGATCCTGAAGAGTTTCCCATTTTTTGTACATCAAGGTGGACTCTTTGAGTTTTTTGTATTGGTATGTACTTGCAAATATTATAGTATATTGATATATATATATGTGGTTGTATATGAGTTCAAAAATATTTTTGAATCCTTTTGGTAAATACGCCTTTATATGAATTTAGAGTTCATCAGTATGCGAAATCTTGGAGATTTCTGACGTATAAGATTCTAAGTGTGTAAAATTGATTCCATTGGATGGATATGGCCATGGTGGCCAAGTTAAATGTGATCTAATGCCTTATAGATTATTAAACATGATTTATAGAGTTATTGGACACTTAGAAAGCTTAATTTGAATGTACATAAGGGCTTATTTACAACTTGTTAAAAGTTAAGGGACTTAAATATAATTTTCCAATTCTTGCAGGGCCAATATGTAATTTTATAAAGTTAAAGAGCTTAATATAATTTCTAAAAGTTTAAGGTCCAAAATGAAAATAAAAGTTTTGATCATTCTCAAATTTTTGGCTTAATTGCAAATTTAGGAAAGTTTGGAGGGTATAATGGTAATTTCACATAAACTAAGGGCAAAAGGTTAAATTTACTATTTTTGGACAAAGAAGAGTCAAATTATAGACCCTTATTCTTGTTCTGGCCAAGCATCCCACCATATGACATTAAAAACACTTTGTTTTAATTAAAAGAAAGGAGAAGAAAGGAGAAGAGAGGAGATGTAGAAGAATTTTCGGTTATCATCAAATTTCCACCGTCCTTTTGATTCTCTAACCCAAACTAGGGTGGTGTTAATTTGGGGTCAAGAAACTCAAATCTATCATTAGACTTGAGAAATTCTCAAAGGATTTTAAGATATCACCAAAGGAAAGTTTAGGTAAATTTTGTCTCATATCTCTCTACATTATGGTTTTGAGTTGGTGTTAAGATATGTTGTTCTCCATGCTTGACTATGCATGAGTCATGGTTTACATGAATGAAATGATTCATGGAGAAGCTTCTTTAAAGAAAAATCGAAATGCCCCCTCTTTGACGAAAGTTAGTGAAATTTTGAATATCTTTTGAAATTGATGGCTTAAATGGATTCTATGATGTCAATTATGTATGTATAATGTGAATTGAGGATGAAAAATGAGGAAAAAGTACATTAGAAGGAGGCTCTCAAGATTTTGTCTTTAGGTGTTTGATAAAAAGCCGAAGTGAACTTGGCTTAGGATTTAAGGATCTTGATGGTTTGTAGTAGAAAGAGGCTTTTGTGTATACTTAGAGTAAGCTTGAATTTTTTCTTAGATTGATGAATAGTGGCCTAATGTGCTTGGATAAACATGTGCTTAGTTATTCTTTGAAAGGTGTAAGTATTGGATTAAAGGCATTAAATGCAAAAAGAAAGCTTATGTCAATAATAAGGGAAGTAGCCATGTGAGAAGCGTCATGGCTGAATATTGTGTTTAATACACTTATGTGATGGTGTATAAATATGAGATATATGTTTGAGTAGTAAATACATTGCATTTATATGTATAAAAGCTCAGGAGTTATGAATCAAGGAGCTTGTACCGAGGGTTGTTGAAGTCAAAAAAGTGTACACCTTCTTTTAAGGTGTTGGGGAAAACATATCTCTCAAGTGGGGTTGGGACATCCTAAGATATGCATGATGACTTGTATGTGAATTTTGAACCTAGGTAATGCATAGTAGAATTTATCTTCAAATAGATGGTAGTATACTTATGTATTTAATAAATAACATTGTTTTGAATAACTCTTTGAACCTGGCATGCAACTGATGTTTTTATTATGTATTTTAAGCAATAATATTGTCTTCACTAAACCTGCACTTCAAATGTAAAAAACATTGTTTTATTTTCTAAAAACTACATTTTTGAACCACTTTGCACTGGAGTGCAAAAGATGACTTTTATTACATGAAATAATGTTTTGGAACTTACATATGCATAATCGAGTCATATATATTACATGTATATGTTCTCTTTTGGCTTAGAGCCATGGCAAGGTTTCATTTTATCATTGATAAATAAAGGCATGGTACCTTACATGATTTTTGTACTTAATATTGTATATGATTTTTGTGATTGGTGAGGAAACGATAGACCAATCTTGTGTTGGGCACAACAGATTAAACGACCCGCATATCCTTAACACTTGTACATAAAAATTGAGTCCTTATAACGACACCATTCCACAGGACTCGTAGGTGATTGCACACCTAAAGGTTTGGTCACCAACGAGGTCATCACCAAGGGTCATGACACTCTTCTCAACTGTAATCTGGACTCACCACAAATGAAACTTAAGCCAACATTGAGGATCGGTGGGTGTGCACACTAGTTTGGCCGACTAGTGGTGTCATACATGACTATTTTGGCTTATTTTGAGATTTGCTTTCCTAACAAGTTTTGATTTTACATGTGGTGTTTTCCTACTCTTGTTGTACTGGAACTAGAACCTATGTTCACTAAAAGAGTGATTAATAGGCTAAGACTATGTGGTTCCTAAACAGTATGTATTAAATCATTGGCTAGGCCTATGTGTTTCTATGTCATTTATCTTCATTTCATGTGTGACTGTGTACAAGCTAGATGTATGAAAAACTTGTCCTTAGGTTATCTTGACTGTTTTGGTGTGTATTGGGTTCTGTTTGCGATATATTTTTTTCCTGCTCACTGAGTACATAGCGCACTTACCCCCTTCGTTTTTTAACCATGCAAGTTACTTTGGTGAGTTTGAAGTTTTGATTGGATCGTGTAATGTTTCGATATTTTTGGGGCATTAGCGCATGTGGGTACTCTCTATTTTGTATTTTTATTATATAGTGGCTCATGATTATAGCGATATGCTTTATAATTTTGTAAATTAACTCTTAAATATCTTGAGTTTTGTAAATGACTTTATATATGAACATTTTGTATTATTGTTGGGATTGATATTTAGTTACCATTGTATAGTAGGGTTAAGCATATTGTGAGTATCCTTAGCTTGGGTATGCAGTAGTTGTCATGTGCTCAATATGGTTCCGAGTTGTGACATATAAAATCATGAGATGCTAACCTATTAAAGAACTATTACAAAGGCTTTGTATGTCAACAAAAACAAACATAGATATGAGGAGGAATAAAGAGAAATGCATTAATGATAACATTATGCTTTATCTAACAGATTCAATGGCATGGAAAAACTTTGATGGAAAGTTTCTATGGTTTGAAAAGGATTTTTGTAATTATTGACTTAGATTAGCCTCAAATGGATTTAGTCCGTTTAGTAATATTGGTACTTCTTGTAGCATGTGGCCCATAATTTTAGTACCATACAATTTACCTCCATGGATATGTATGAAGGAGCCTTTTTATGTTATTATCTTTACTTATCTAGGACTTATTGCTCCTGATAGGGATATCGATGTATACATGCAACCACTAATTTATTACTTAAACCATCTCTGAGAGGTTGGATTAGAAATTTATGATGTTGTTGAAGGTGAAACATTTATAATGCATGCAATTGTTTTATGAACTATTGATGATTTTCTAGCTTATAGGAATTTGTGTAGATGGAGTATTAAAGAGTATATGGTTTGTCCTATTTTTAACAATAAACTATAAAGTAAAATATGCTATATAGGACACTGTTGTTACTTAGAACATGGGCATAGATGGTGAAGAAGCAAATTGTTTAATGGAAAAGTAGAATTGGGTGAAGCTCCTTTGTATTTTTTTGGTGATGATATGGTTTACGAACTATCACTTTTAGGTGACATTGCACCTAGAAAACACCAAGATATTAGAAACCGAAAGTAAAGTGTTGTTAAGCTTAATTGTAATAAAAGAAACATTTTTCAATTTTCCATACTGGAGGGAATTACTATTGAGGCATAATCTTGATATGATACATATTGAAAAATATTGGAGAGAATATAGGAACTTTGATGGGAATTGACGGAAAAACAAAAGACACAATTAATGCTAGATTATACTTGGAAGACATGAATATAAGAAAAGATTTGCATTTGAAAAGAAGAGATGATGGGTCATACATCATTCCACCTACTTGTTACAATATGTCAAAAAAGGTTAAGTAAACTTTTTGTCAATTTCTTAAAGCAATGAAGTTTCCTAATGGGTTGCATCTAATATAGCTCAATGTGTCAATCTTAAAGAGGGAAAAGTGTAAAGATTGAAAAGTAATGACTATCATGTACTTCTGCAATGATTACTTCCTATTAGAATACATGGGTTTCTGCCAAAGGATGTGTTCATAACTTTAGGACAATTTGGGGAGTTTTTTAAACAATTATATTGCAAAACTCTAAAATTAAACGAGCTTGAAAAACATAGAAAAAGACACAACTTTAATTCTTTATAAGCTGGAACTGGTATTCCCCCATCTTTTTTTTTTTGATGTTATGATACATTTGGCAATTCACTTACCACACAAAGCAAAAATTTATAGATTGGATCAATTTGATTGGATGTTCCCCATTGAATGATAAATTATATTAACTTCTACCTTTTTTTTTCTAAAGTTAATAACAATTGTTAATGTTGTATATTTTTTTTAGGTTTTTATGCACTCTTAAGTGATATGTACGTAATATAGCTCGACTTGAAATGGCTATTGTAGAGGCTTATATACTGAATGAATGCTTGACATTTTGTTCAATGTACTTAATGATAAGGAGACAAGATTTAATAGACTAAAATTTAACCTTTTCCCCAAAAAAGTAAGGTTATTTGGTGTTAGATAATATATGGAGTTATCTAAAGATGAACTTGAAATTAGGCATTGGTATATTTTAAACAATTGTGAGGAATTAGAAATATATATATAGAGCATGCATATTAATTTTGATTCAAAATTTCATATTTAAATTTTTTGTTTCATTCTATATTTCCTGATCTCTACTAACTTCTTTAAATAAAGAGCACAAAGATTCGATTCGAAACAAAAAGATTATTAATGTTGAAGAAAAACATAAGATTAAGTTCCCATCATAGTTTATAACTCGATTAAGTTATTGATGGAATATTTATGTCAGATTAAATTCTAATTATAATGTGTTTTACGGATGATACAGTTACATAATTGTAACATGCAAGAGGTGACAACATCATTATATGCTTTAGCATGTGGCCTTATATGTCTGGTAAAAAATATACTAGTTTTATTATTAATATAGTTAGACTTCATATAAAAGATCAAGACAGCCGACTTAGAAGCCAAAATTATAGGTTGTTGTTGAGGGATGTCGTGACGATGATTTTATTAACTTCTATAATGTCATCTAAGAAATAATAGAGTTGCATTAAATCAAAGATTAAAAGGTTGCTTTATTTAAGTGCAAAGGTTTAATTTTGGTGACATAAAAGTGAATGGAAATATTACTAGCATTAATGATAGTAAGACATGGTATGTTAATGACCCTTTTGTCCTTGAAAGTCAAATGACACAAGTTTTTTACCTCAACGACACTGTATTAGATAGCAATTGGAAGCTCGGTCAAAGTTTCAACCCCAAAATCTCTTTGATTTTTGTGGAAGGGAAAATGATCAAATAAGTGAAGATGGAGATAAAGTATATCAGAGATTCAATCAGAGCTGAATAATGGAGCCATACAAATAAAAGATGCAGATATATCATCATTCTATGGGAGAGATATTGATCCCAATATAGTACAAAGTGGGTGAAGTACAAGCTAATTTTTTCATAGAAAGACATGACTATATTGAGGATTAATTATATGAAAATGATGATACTTGGTCGAATATAATAGTGATGAAGAGTCAAATCATAATGCAATTATTGATGATGATTCTCAAGATCTTTATCATGGTAATTGAAGGTAAAAAAATGTTTTTATTTTTTTTGAAATGTATTGTTAATGTTTAAGTTATGTTTATATGCATAAATTGCAAATATAATTTAAGTTATAAACATTTAAGTTTTCTTTAGATCCTAATTTCAACATGATGTCTATATTTCATTAGCTCATACTGCTCCTGAAAAACTACTTATGGTTAAAAAGAGAAACCTTATACTAGAATATAATAACCTCAGTAGCCTAATTTTTGAATCAATTGAAGCTTGTAATAATGCGTAAAATAAAAAAAAGAAGTATTACTTAAAAGAATGCTTCTTTCCATCACGTATTATACTTTGAAAAGAAAATTGAATCATTAATAAAAAAACTAACGGACCTAAAAATGTTATTTTATAATTCATATATTTTAGAGGTTAGCAAACTCACCATATTGTTTATATATCCACATTAGATTCTAAAATTTAGATAAAGTTAGTTAAAATTTATTAATGATAACCTACTAGTTACGTGTCTAAAAATTGTAGTTTTTGAACAAGTGTATTCTATTAAATATGAAATTGTCTTTTTGGTAAGCAATTCTTTGTGTTTTAAAGCATCGAAAATCGTCCAACCTCATCTTTCTTCTTTATAGTTTGCATTTATTCGTCCTTCCAGTTATGTCATCCAACTACTGTCTATGGTATGTTTTACTTTATTAGTACGTGAGTTTGAACTTTATCTATGAACTTGAATCAGAAAAATGAAGTAGCAACTTGTATTGTCATGTAGAATTGAAAATGAATTTAATACATAATAAACCCGTAGGAAGGTATATAGGCTGAAAACTCATGATGCAGCTCTAATAAGGCTTATTGGTGAAAAATTTCACGAGCTTAGAAGTTACAGTAAAAAGTCCCTTTCTTGATTCACAAGTGTAAACAATCCCACATACCTTAGTGTTAGTTTGTATTTGAACTTTTTGTATGACTTAAATCAGAAAAATGAAGAAGTAGTAACTTGCATTGTCATAAAAAATTGAAAATGAATTTGATGCATAATAAATCCGTAGGAGGGTAAAATAGAGTTTCACTACATCAAGGATAAAAAGCTTATTCTATTTAAGTGTAAATGGTTTAATCCTACTGACATGAAAGTGAACGAGAATATTACTAGCATCAATGTTAGTAAGACATGGTATGATAATTATCATTTTGTCCTTGTGGGTTAAATGAAATAAATTTTCTAAAGTTTGGGTAGCAATTGAAAGGTTGTTCAAAAGTTTCATCACCAAAATCTCTTTGATTTTTATGAAAGGTAATGATCAAATGAGTGAGGATGGAGATGAAATATATTAAGAGGTTGAATCAGAATTTAATAATGAAGCCATTCGAGTAGAAGATGCAGATATATCATCATTCTATAAGAAAGATGTTGATCCCAATATAAAACAACTGGATGAAGTACAAGCCAATCTTGTCATAGAAAGTGATGAAGACTATAATCAGGATAAATTAAATGTCAATGATGATACTTTGGTCAAATATATTAGTGATAAAGAGTCCAATGATAATGTAATTAATGATGGCGATTTTAAAAATCTTGATCATGATGATTGAATGTAAATAAATTGTTTATATTGTTTGAAATGTTAATTCGTATTGTTGATCTTTCACTTATATTGATGCGTATTGTTGATGTTTTACTTATGTTTATGTAGAATGTTTGTTTTTAAATTATGTTTATGCAAATGTTGTTCTTTCAGTTATGTTTATGTGGATTTTTGGTGTTTGCCTTATATATGAGGAATGTTAGTGTTTGAGTTATGTTATGCAAAATGTTGGTGTATGTTTTATGTTATGCAAGATGTTGATGTGTGTTTGAGTTATGTTTTCATGGAGTGATGATGTTGAATTATGTTATATGGAAGCGAAATGTTGGTGTGTGTTTTATGTTATGCAAAATTTTGGTGTATGTTTGAGTTATGTTCTTACGAAATGTTCGTGTTTGAGTTATGTTTATATGAAATGCTGGTGTTTGAGTTATGTTTATGCAGAACGTTCATGCTTGAGTTATGTTATATAAAATGTTAGCGTATGGTTGAGTTTTGTTATACAGAATATTGGTGTGTGTTTAAGTTATGTTTTAGGGGGGTGTTAGTAGTTGAGTTATATTTATGTGGAGTGTTTATGTTTGGCTTATGTTTTCCTTGGAACGTTGATGTTTAACGTATATTTATGTGAAATGTTCATGATTGAATTATATTAATGCAGAATGTTGATGTTTGAGTAAAGACTATGCACAATGTTGATGTTTGAGTAAAGACTATGCACAATGTTGATATTTCATTTATAGAAATTTAATATAATGGCACCTGGTAAAAACAAAGGAAAGAAGGTGGCAACTACCGAAATTGATCCGACCCCATAACAACTACATCAATCTGACTCATACTAGCAACAACCACCAAGTTCATCCATCAATGAAGCTTGTCAGCATCAACCTTTATCAACCTCCACTAATGCTGAGGGATCTTTAAATCTGTTAATCTTAACCACCTATAATTAGACTTATGCTCAAATATATATTAACATGTTTAATGTGTTTTGTTCTTATCATTATTCTTTTCTTTTCAAATTCTAATACCAGTATAAGAAAAAGAGGTAGAGGTATCACTAACGGTTCTGAGTTACAATGCATGAATGTTGTAATGAACAAAAAGTTGTTTATGTATAATGACCCCAGGCAAGGTTGTCCTGTTGACAAGATCCGATTAGCAATCCAGTGAGTTAGGTGTTGTTGTCAGGAATGAATTACCTTACCT
Organism: Erythroxylum suave; assembly: GCA_027563595.1. Taxonomy (NCBI): domain Eukaryota; kingdom Viridiplantae; phylum Streptophyta; class Magnoliopsida; order Malpighiales; family Erythroxylaceae; genus Erythroxylum; species Erythroxylum suave. The sequence continues at coordinate 13,871,205 of JAOSBN010000004.1, read as the reverse complement.
TTATCATGCCAATCAATTGAACAAAGAGAACTTGCTATATAATGCTTTAGACAAAGTTTCGGCAATTTTTTGTTTTATTTAATTATATGAAATTTTGTTTAACTTATATAAAGATTAATTTAATTTATACCTATTATTCAATAGATGAAGCTCAATATCGTCAATATCAATAACCTTGAAGTTTCAAGCTGTATGAGTTCACTATCTAAATAAAGGGTAAAGGATCATCATTATCGACTCTACAAATACTAAAATTATTTTCCTTTAGATAAGGAGGCAAGGAGACATGTTCCCTAACAGGTGACTCCAAAAAATAAGGTAAAATATGTGATTATTGGGCCTTTGTCAAAGTTAAGGATTGTCTTCTTTCTCTTCACATTTGCTTCCATTAATTTTGTTACACAATTTAATGACTATTTCTTTTCTTTATTTAGGAAAAGTGTGAAAAAGCAAAAGTACAATAAGAATTTGTAAGCTCGTTGTTTAGAAGTTATTATTATATTAGTAAACACAATATAATCTACTGTGTTTCAATTTTTTAATTCATATAATAGAGCCAAAATCAACTATATAGACAAGAGTGTGATAGGATCATTCTCTACAATCTGACATGCTACAAAGAAGGTGAAGGCTAGTGATAAGTGTGATTTGCATCATGTTTTAGGGTTTAGTTTGTTATGTAATTGAGTGTTAATTTAATTGTTTAGTATGTGTTTAGGTTAGAATTGTGTTGTTTTGTTAATTAATTTTGTTCAAGTGTTTTTATGGGAAAATTAAGTCTTTGAGCTTAAATGTTATGATTTTGAGATACCTTGATGTGTTTGTTAGTGTTTCAGGGTCAATATTGAAAAACAAAGAAGCTTCAGAGATATTTGAGCCGAAACAGTGGCCACGATCATGGCGATTATGACAGTAACACTGCAGCCAGCCCACAATCGTGGTATTTGGGCCACAATCATGATAGAAGGCTATGACACAACCTATCATAATAGAGAGCCAAGATCACAGCCACGATCGTACAATACAGGGCCACAATCATGGCCTACATCAAACAGACGTAGAAACAAGTGAAAACATTAAGTTTTGAGGGATTTTTCAAACCGTTTCAACCTAGGAAAAACCTTAAGGCTGCCAAGGTACTTACAGAACAAGAAGAATATAGAAAATGGAGCTTTTGCATCAGCCATAATTTCAAAACCCTAGAATTTTATTGAGAGATTGAGAAAGAAAACGATCCTAGAGAGACGTCGAGAAGAAGCCTACATGAAGTACTTCCCAGAATAAGAGGTTTCCCACCGTTACTACCTCCGTCATCCATTCCAAGTCTATTTCTGGTGTAGTTTCAATTTTTATGATTTTATAGAATTTTAGATAACCGTTGTTGGTAGATTTGTGAATGTTGAGGATCGTTTAAACTTACCTTTGGGATATTTTTATCTTTGATATTAATGAAATTTGATTGCTGCATTTTTATTGGATTTCTTGTGATTTAAATTCTACACTTCCTAGGTCAGTGATAAAATGAGAAGGTGAACTGAGTGAAAATCATTAAATTGGGCTCTTGTTAGGTAATTTAATAAAACAGGAATTAAATCAAATCGGTAAATTTGTGTAGAGAGAGATCTTGTATAGATTTCCGGTAGTTTTTGGACAACTTAACATCTAATTTAGGTTTTGGATACATCGTGAAGTGGGAGATTGCAATTCCCAGAACATTATTAGGGTTAATAATTAGGGTTAATGGTTATAACTTACGAGAGAGTAATTAACCCTAGCACCGTCTAGAACCGATAATCCTTTAAATTCATAATTAGTTAAGTTTCCATTAAAGTTGGATAAAAATTTCCTTTCTCTCAATTGGTAGTTTTTAGGTTGATTCTTGATTTGGTGTTGCATCTACTATCTTGTTTATATTTTCAAATTTGATTCTTGAAGTTGATTAGGTGATTGAAATAATTTCTTGTTTTAGTCTTTTTATTTTGAGTTATTGCAAATTGTTTTCAGCCTTAGATTTTAGGATTAGATTAACCCTCCTTGTGCAATTGATATCTTAGATACTACGCTTTTACGAAATATCGAGGTTAAATTATTAAAACTTTTTCAAATCGGAAACCCGTGTTCAAGTTTTCAGCATTGCTGTTAGGGAGGCGATTAGTTTAGTTCTTTATTCTAAGGCTTTTCACTATCTTTTATTTTTTAAGAAATTTTAGCGTGTAAAGTAGGGACACGTCAAGGCATCTTAGAGTGAGAATGAGACATTTGAAGAGTTGAATGCTAAAAAGAGATAAAAAGAATGATCATGGAGGATGTATATTATAGGAAGCAAATAACACTTGCAGAATTCAATGAGCCCCAATTTGGTTAGGGAAATCATCATCCTTATACAAACTCGTACACTTCAAGGTTGCAGAATCACCTAGATTTTTATTGATCCAACAATGTAAGTACTTACATAGGACATCAAGACCTATTTGAATTTCAATATGATGAATCCAATTCATAGGATTCCAAACTGGACAAAATTATGAATAAGATCATGGATATATAAAATAACCTAAAGAGATTGGAAGAGAAGTTTGAGCAAGTAGCAGAACATCATGCCTATTCTATTCATAATCTAGAAGTTTGAATAGGTCAACTTTCCACAGAATTTGTAAGCAAAGTGTGGAAAACTGTCTGTACAGCATGAAAGTAAATTTAATAGAGCCATGTCAGGCTATCACACTTAGGAATAAGGTAAAGCTAGAAGAACCTACAAGAAATCAAGCTAAACCTGTCCTTATAGAAGACTAAGAAATTAAGGAAGAAGATGAAGAAAAGGATGAAACCCCTATTCACCAATTCTTGATATGCCATATATGAACATCGAAAAATCTTGGGTAGATGTTCGTGAAAAAAAACTCTTTCTTTTTGAATGATGATGATCAAGTGACATTCAAAATGAATGATGTATTTAAGAATCTAAAGTATATTAGCTGATTTAGGATAATTAACGAGTTTGAATCTTCTGAAGAATAAAAGGACAAAAAACAGATGACAACAAACATCGAGTTTGAAGAAGTTATGAAAGTCTCTATTCGTGAAGCGGACGAAGCAGAGGAGAAAAAGGTGATTAAGGAAGAAAGAGAGCAACTCTCCTTTATACAAGACAAGCTATTGGATTCAATGGAAGATTCAGGGAGTTTTGTTATTTCCTATTTTATTGACAGTTTGTTAATAAAAAGGACATTGATGTATATAATTAGTCTTCTTAACTTTATCAATATTGTCCTTCTGTTCATTTTGCAATTTGTAGCTTACTTACAGGCTACAAAATTGATGTTGAATGAAAAAGGTGGAAGCAAGCCACTTATAATTAATCCTGGATGAGTTCCCGGGGATAGAATGTCAAGCTATCGATGTTAAAAGAAACGTTGTATGGGAGGCAACCTATGAAAATTTTATTTTCTTTTATTGTTTGTTTTGTTAGAAAGTCTGCATTCTATAGTTAGGATTATTTTATTTTCAAATAAAATTGAGAAGGCAAGTAACTTGGACATTAATTTGATGATTGAGGAAGCAAGCAAAAGAGATGTGGGAAGTGATTCTAAAAAAGTAGATTACAAAAGAAGAGAAAAATCATAAAATTTCTGGAAAAATGTAGGCCACAATCGAGGCTTACGACTGGGAAGAAAAAGGAAACACGTAAATTTTAAAGAAAAATTATATTCATTCCTAAATATCTCGATTTTGAAACGCTTGATAGGTTAGACCTGTGTGATAGGGTAGAGAACTTAGCTGAAAGAATTCAGTAGGCCAAATTCATACATTCTCAATTTCATATTTATTAAGAGCTCACTTTAGAATTCTTTACTTCCCTTACCTATAAACCTAGGAACCCCAAAGAAATGTGCTTTGGGTAGCGAGGAAGACCCCAGGAATTGAACATAGAAATCATGTGTGATATGTATGGGTCCCTTAAATCCTCCATTATTGATCAACATGATGATTTTTATCCTTCTCGCTATTGGAACGAACTCATTGGAATAAAGCAATTTCATGTCAAAAATGCCTACAACAATATAATAACGACCCATGAACCCTTGTTGCTACATAAATTCATGTGCTAGTTGGTTTTTGATAAATCAGAAACCAATAAGTGTTCCATAGAGGAAATCTTTATATTGTGGTGCATGGACTACAGTATTCCACTGTGCGCATCCACACATATGTTGAATGCTATTATTATGACTCTGCACAAGAAGAGCAACAATTTAGGTATAGGATACCTAGTTTCTACCATTGCTGAATATTATGGCATAGATTGTAGTGGGTTAACTATCCATCTCCCTGATTTCTTAATCCATCACCATTTATGGTGGGTTGAGATCCTTCAGTCCCATAATATGGAACTTAGGCATATCAGCCAAAAGACATATGTTAAGATTAGGCCCAATCAGGTAAGTTTGAGTTCAATGCTGCCTCAACAGGCAGAAGAGGATTTGACTAGTAAAGAGTCCAGGGAGGAAAAAGAAGTAGAAGATCAAGGCTAGAAGAAAATCCTAAAGGTAATCTCTGCAAGCAATAAGATATTTACTGATACACCTACGGAGCACACCAAAATGGTAAAGAAGATGGCCCAAACACAACGACACTAAAAGTGGGATATCCGTCGGATCCATCAATATTTCGAGTCTCATGGCATTTAATTGCCACCTCTAACACCATTCTCACGTCCGTCTCCATGAGATTTTGTCTAACCGCCTTTCTTTTTCAAATTAGTCTTCATCTTCATCTTTATTTTTATTTTTTATTTTTCCATTCATTTATATTTCTTCTTTCTTTTATGTGTTTATTTATTCCCTTCTCACATTGAGGACAATATGTTGTTCAAGTGTGCGGAGGGTTATTTGTTTTGCTTTGAATGTGATTGGGCATATTGAATGATAGTTGTTTAGTTGCATTTTGTGAATTGTGTGATTGTGTCAATGGCTTAGATGGATTGGAATTGATTTAGTTTTGAACATAGTTTATTATGTTGTAAAGGATCATTAGCTCGTAAAATTAGTGAATTAGGGTCTTTGGATAGATATACAGCTTCATTAGGATTTAGTATAAGTTAGTCACCCTCTAAATTGTCATATTCATTCATAATTTGTGGCCTTTCAACTTAAGTAACTTAACTAGTATTTTTCATGCAAATGAGTAGCTAAAACAACAAGGTTGGTACTAAAAATAAAAAAATAAAAAAATTGTTGCTAAATAAATAACTATTCCGCTGGCCTTCAGGTTATGAATAGAGCTAGTAGCTAGTTTAAAACATGATATAGCTGAGTAACCTAATCGACACAAATCACAAATGTGTGTCTCCGCGTCCAAAAAGCTATAATGACTTTTCAACCAAGCAATTTAATAGAAAGCTCTTAGTTAAGTAACCGAATTGATATTCATCACCAATGTTTGCCTCTAAGTCAAATACTAGGTCCTTATTTAAATAAATTAATTTTTTAAAAAAATTGTTCTTAATGAAAACCGGCAGAACTTGTGGTAGCTTGACTTTTTATGAAAACGTACCTAAGAACAGTTACAGAGTCTGAATGACGAAAGAATTATTAATGTGTGTGTGCAATGGAAAAGGGTAAATAAATTAAGATTTGTATCTCAATTACCTTGTATATTTAGTTCGAAAGCCCTAGACACAGATTTTGCATGTTAATGATGTTATATAACTTGATGGTTGCATTTAAAATTAAATTTATTGCCTGAATTTGAAGTTATTGTCTCATTTTTGTATTATATGCTACATGATTTTTTATATGTTTGTTATTTGGTTTGCATGAGGACAAGCAAACGTCTAAGTATGGGGATGTTGATGTGATTTGCATCATGTTTTAGGGTTTAGTTTATTATGTACATGAGTTTTAATTTAATTGTTTAGTATGTGTTTAGGTTAAAATTGTGTTGTTTTGTTAATTAATTGTGTTTAAGTGTTTTTTATGGGTTAGTTAAGTCTTTGAGCTTAAATTTTATGTTTTTGAGGTACCTTGATTTGTTTGTTAGTGTTTCAGGGTCAACATCGAAGAATGGAGAAGTTTCGGAGATATTAGTGTTGAAATAACAGCCACGATTGTGGCACAATAAGCCACGATTATGATAGTAACACTATAGCTAGCCGATAATTGTGGCATATGCGCCACGATCATGATAGAAGACTATGACGTAGCCCATCGAGATAGAGAGCCAAGATCAAGGCCATGATCGTGGCCTGCGTCAGGTGGACACAGAAACAAGTGAAAACGTCAAGTTTTGGGGGATTTTTCGAACCGTTTCGACTCTAGAAAAACCCAAGGGCTGCCAAAGTATTTAAAGAACAAGAAGAATAAAAAGAAGGGAGCTTTTGCATTAGCCACAATTTGGAAACCCTAGAGAGTTTTATCGAGAGATTGAGAAAGAAAATGAAGGAAGAGAGATGTGGAGAAGAAGCCTACGTGAAGTACTTCCTAGGATAGTTTGTTTCCTAACGTTGCTACCTCCGTCGTCCATTTTGAGTCTATTTCCGATGTAGTTTCAATTTTTATGATTGTATAGAATTTAGGATAGCCGTTGATGATAGATTTGTGAATGTTGAGGATTGTCTAAACTCACCTTCAAGATATTTTTATCTTTAATATTAATGAAATTTGATTGTTCCATTTTTATTGGATTTCTTGTAATTTAAATTCTACACTTCATAAGTCGGTGATAAACTGAGAGGGTGAATCGAGTGAAAATCATTAAATTGGGCTCAAGAGAGTTAGGTAATTTAATAAAACAAGAACTAAATCAAATTGGTAAATTTGTGTAAAGAGAGATCTTGCATAGGTTTTCGGTAGTTTATGGACAACTTAACATCTAATTTAGGTTTTGGATAAGTTATAAATCGAGAGATTGCAATTCTCATAATCTGACTAGGTTTAATGTTTATAACTTGAGAGAGAGTAATCAACCCTAGCACCGTCTAGAACCGGTAGTCCATTAAATTCATAATCAGTTAGGTTTCCATTAAATTCGGATAAAAATTCCCTCTCTTAATTGGTAATTTTTAGGTTAATTCTTGATTTGGTGTTACATCTGCTATCTTGTTTATATTTTAGAATTTGACTCTTGAAATCGATTGGGTGATTGAATTAATTTCCTATTTTAGTCTTGTTATTTTGAATTATTGTGAATTGTTTTCGACCTTAGATTTTAGGATTAGATTAACCCTCCTCATGAGATTGACACCTTAGGTACTATGCAAACAGTTCATGCACTTATGAAATATTGAGGTTAAATTATTAAAGCTTTTTTAGGCCACATTCTTGTAAGTGTGAGGAGAATATAGGCCCATGTTACATTCTGCGTAAATATGTTCGGGAGATACAAATTAGATCTGATGAATATGTTACCATCACAAGAAGTTAGGACTTCAAATAAATTGAAATGTGTGGAGAAATTAGTATGAATGAATGGACATTAGAATGAATTTACACATCATTCTAATGTCAATGTGAAATTTGAGAAAATCAAATGAATGGAGAAAACCATTTAAGAAAAGAAGTAAATTGGGAAACCGATAATAACATGATAATATTACCTCATTGAAGAAATAGTTACTTAAGGAATTACGAGAACTAAGCATGGGCAAATTGAGTTTTTACAATCTCTATTTAAGTTAACAATGCCCCTGACAGTATTATGGTATTGAAGAACAAAGAGTTCCAATATTGTTTGGATCAATTAGTGAATGTGATCAGAGATGATATATTGAATGTGCTCGAAAAGTCGAGGAAAATATTTCGAATATTTGAGGTACTTCTTACATATCATGAATGTAGAAACAATTATATGCCAAATTCAATAAGAGTGAATCTTATCTTAGTCAAATAATAAGTTAGGTCATCCACTTTCTGAACATGGCATATTAAGAGACCCAAAGAGAAAGTAGAGGTAATGATGAAGTGAGAAACTTCAAGGAATTTATAAAATTCAATAATGAAATGGCATAAATTCAGATATTGAGGTTACCAGACCTAATGCAATAAAGAGAATAGAATGTCGAGTTAAATTTTGGAGAAAAATGAAATAGGATTGGCTGCATTGAAATTTAAGATCTATTTCACATGAAAAGATTGACAAAGTCTGAAGTGAGGATCCAGAATTGTGAATCTTATTGAGGAATTGAAAATAAATATGAATTTCAAGTTTGAATTGCAAAATGATACTTGTGATTGAAATAAGAAGTATGTGTACCCGATAATAATGATTGAGCAAAGAGATTAATGGAGAAAGCACTAAGAACAACCGAGGCTGTACATCCTAGTAGCAATACGCTGAAATATTGCTTAATGGCTAAGAGTGTAGAATCAAGTTACTAAATAATTAAATTACCAATAGTCTTATATGTTGAAGATACGCTTAGAACTTATATTTTGAAGTTTATGGAAATATGAGATCAATGTGTAGTTTATTTAACTTTAAGCATAACAATCGTTATCACAGTAATATCATTAGAGTATTATATGAGGCATTATATGACGAAAAGAGTCATTTGCCCTTACATTGAATTGAATGAGGCCTAAAATAGTTAAAGACCATAATAGATGGGAGATGTTGAGGATAAGTGAAATTGATACGTATTTGAAATTATGTGATTCAAGAAAGATAAATGAGTTAGGTGGATTAACACCAAATATATGGAATACAGAGAGATAGACCTAAAAGTTATATGTATTAACACTAAAGAGATGTGATTTATTGAGCAAAAGATGAATTGTTTGGAGAATAGAACCTTGGTAGGGTATGCTCAGGATAGGAAATAAAATAAACTAAGCTCAAATTGTATTGGTCCATATGATGTTATAGAGAGCATAGGACCATTAACATATGAGTTTGTCTTACCAACAAAGATATTTTAGGTTCATAATGTGTTATATGTGTGAATGTTAAGAAATATTAGTATAATTTGATATTGGTGTATCGACTCAGGAAGTGAAATTGTGAGTAATTTAAAATAATTGAGGAAATAGTTAAGATAGTATGATATCTGAATAAGCGGCTGGAAAATTGAGTGATTCCATCGACCGTAGTCAAGTGGAAAAAAATTTTCGAGTGATGACATTTAAATGGGAAATGGAGGGGTATATGAGGAAACATACCTATGCCTTTTTGAACAAACAGATAATAATTTCAAGGACAAAATTTATTAAATGGGGGAGAAATGTAACATCCTGTTTCCATACTAAGGGTTAAAATACAGTACATATGAGAGCAATGAAAGATTAAGAAAAATGCATCTCATACTCATGCATATTGTTAGCATACACACACTTGAATATTGAATTTTTTGCACATATGAAAATATTTGTACATGCATTCATTGATGAATTCTGGTTATAATTGATTTGAAAATGTGATTATATTGAGAATTGTGGTTTTTATATGTTGAAAAATGATTTGGTGAGTGTATTTAGTGATTTAGAACTTTTGGTAAATTTTAGGAAATTTCTGAAAATTTGAGTAACTTTTAAATTAGGAAAAATGCTAAGTAGCAGAACAATTGATGAATGGCAGTAGAAATAAATGTCAAATGATAGTGGGAATTTTTATAAATGACTTTGGGATTTAATGACTTATGTCATTGAAATTTAGAAAAAAAAATTGGAGTATAAATTGTAGTTGAATGGACTAGTTTAATAAAAGAACCAATTGTGAACCAAAAGGAAATGGACATATGGCAAGTGACATGTGTCACTTGCCAAGCTATGTCTTCATCTTATAACCCACGACGGTCTTAATTATTTAAAAGACCATTTAATTCTTGTCTTTCACTTGCTTGCTCTTCTTCATTTCCTTCTCATTTTCATGACCCTCTTCTTCTTCTTGTCTTCTCTTCTATCTTTCTGCACTCCCACGATTTTACTCACCTAACCAACATCAATGTTACACTTTGCTTCCACCTATCTTTAGTTGCTTCTATCTTGCTCTCTTCTTCATTTCTCACTAAAGACCCAACCTCCCAATCTGTATGACGATGTATGTAAGTTGTAGAAGAAGTTTGGGCTCTTGGTTTTCTTGAAGAATTCGAAGTTAAATCAAGTAAGTGATGCTTTAAATATCATGGGTATGGTTAAATGAAACTATAATGATAAGTATATTAAGATTGATGACTTGATTATGCAATTTTTTTATATATGTGTCATGAGTGATGAAATATGTATGTAAATGTCTTGCTTTTGTATATGTGTATGATGATTAATGACCCATAAATTGTTATAGTGATGATTTTGAGGTAGAATGATCATTAAAATGGTGTTGGATGAGTGCAAAAAATTGATGATGAATGGGTACATGTATTTGTTCTATTTTTGGTTAATGATGGAATATGGATCATGAGTTGTTTGTGAATGATATTGAGTTGAAATGGGAAATAAAGTAGAAAAGGTGATCTAGGTATAAGGCAGGTTAGACGTAAAATGTTGGAAGTTATAAAAGCTGAAAAATTCGAAGATGAGTCCTGTCAACTGCTTTCTGGAAAAGTTCAACCAACTTGCAGGATTTCATTTGGAATTTTCCTCTGGGGAAAATTTTATCGCGGCGAACTCCTGGCTTCGCCACGGCCAACTTTCCTGCACAACTTGAACATGCTTCGGTATTTTGATCATACCTTGATTTCTATTTATCCAATCGGGATGATTTTTTATTTAGAGTAAACTAGAGACATAGCGCTACAAATTTTTTGAAGAAACCAAATTTTAATTCTATCTCTAGAATTCTAGATTCCTGAATTGAAGTTTAGTACAGGATATTGATTTAGTTTATGAATAGTCTGAAATATTTGGAGGATAACTTTTAAAATACTGAACTAAATTGAATGATCTTTGTCCATTAGAAACTTAATATAATGGGGAACATTTTTATAGGAGAAAGTGTTGCCAAATTACTTCATTTTCTTTATCAGAATGGACAAGAAAAATAGACCTGAAGGTTTGGAATTTTAGAGAATTTCTAAGAAAGAATGAGAATTTGGATATTGTATGATTATATAATGTCAGAATAACATTAGTGAATGAATTGTTGGTATTAAAGCACCAAAGACATGTGTATAATGGAAATGTAGAGGTTTATGTGATTGTA
>JAOSBN010000004.1:13792908-13808400 GCA_027563595.1 Erythroxylum suave | reverse complement strand
CCTATCACTTTCCATTACTTCATATGCATGTCAGAGCCAGGTCCCCCACCGAATCTAATTAACTCCACCCATTTTCATTTTTGTCGTTTCTTAGCAATGGCTCTGTCGAGGACTGAAATTGTTGAAAATTGTTGAAAACTTTTGTGGCACTTAATATTTATGGCCGATCCTATCACTTTCCATTACTTCATATGCATGTCAGAGCCAGGTCCCCCACCGAATCTAATTAACTCCACCCATTTTCAGTTTAATATAGTGAAAGGCATGCTTTATAACTTTCTTACTTGATGCACATTTATAGTCTAAAATTTTGAGCCACGATAATTGAGAACATATTACATTTTTTAGTTAGTAGCTAATTTGCAAGTCTACACGTAAAAAAGTTAATAGTCAACCTCATGTTAAATTTTTGAATTATTTGAAATTTAGCAAATTAACACAATAAGTTAAATTGAAAAGGAAAATCATTAATTGTAAGTACAAATCTAACGTAGCGTTTGGTTGCTGTCCTCGTGGGTGAGGACAGTGGACAAAGACATAAAAGTCCTATCCATCGAGGTGTTTGGTTGTTGTCCTTGGTCATTTCTGTTCTGTCCTCAGAGGACAAAGACAGAAAATTTGTGTACCTCCCAAACACAAGGTACAGAAATTTTTGTCCAAGGGACAAAAATGAGAAATGTCGAAATTACCCTCGACATTTAACTCTGAAACCTAATCACAGATTGGTCTTCGTGTCTCTCTCGCATGTTTCCTTCTTGCCTTTGGTGAGTTATTCCTCTTCTTTGCCTTCCAATTTCATTTCCTTCTCTTCCATCGTCTCCATTTCTATTTTGAGGTAAATTCTTTAACCATTTTCTTGTTCAACACCAGAAGCAACACTCGAATCCCATCGGTGGAAGTTCCAGAAGGTGTGTCGCCGTCGGGCAACTCTCCCACAGTACGTAAAACCACCGTCTCTATGTACTAAAATATTCATCGTTGTTTTGTTTTTGTTTTACTTGATTGCTATGGGACGAAAAATTTTCAGAATAGGGTTAATTTGATGTGTTTTGTTGATGGTTTGGGGTTGGGTGAGGGATTAGATTTTGTGGTATGATTTGTGGCTTGACTTAGCTGTAACAAAGTCATAAATATTGAACCTCAATCTTGACTTAGCTGCTTTCCTTAACTTCCATTGTTGTTGTTTTCAATAACATTGCATTTTCGTCATTAATTTGTCCCACTGAAATGCAAAATTATAGGCATAAAAAATAGTAACTTCAAAGGCAGAAGAATTACCTTGGATTTACAATATAGTGCATAAAACTTATCACTCTGTATGGTTGCTTTCACGTCAATGCAATCAGAATTATAAAGACAAACAATGTGGCCATTGAAATGATGATAGTGGTTATTAATGTACTTCCATACACCCGAAAATTGCAGTCCTAATTAGGTAAGAGAGGCTTTTATTTTTTTTGAAGGAGACCAACCAAAACAGGTCTTTTAAATGAAGCACTAATCCTTTGCCATGGTCTGTTTTAGAGGGTCATTTATATGAGGGTGTATCTGCTGATCCTCAATCCCAGTGGTATCAGCATATGTAGTGCCTCATTCAATATTATCTAAGTTGATGAAGGCTTCGATAAGTTTCTGGCATTGTCTATACATCCATCTAGCTACTGGTGGGGAGTGTGTTTTGGTGTGTTAGTTGTAGAGTTAGGAAGTCAGTTGGACTTCCATTATCTGTGGAGTATGTGGGATTGCATCCTCGGATTGCAATGCCTCTAATCATATTTATGTAGGACAAATAGAAGAGATATGAAACTAGTAGCTAAAATGTACAGAAATTAGAAAACTTGGATGTTGGCTATTGTTAGGCTGCTAGACATTCGAAGTCCAAGTCTCAAATTTCTGTGTTCTTGACACTTCACAATTGCATTGGTGGAAACTTTTTGAGTTAAAAAGTTGCTAGATGCTTATACATAGATAGTTAAATGGAGCATAGGTTTAAGTTTGCTGAATGGAGCGTAGAGTATTAAGGTAAGAACTTAATTAGAAGGTCCTTCATGGTGCTGAATTGATGTAGGCATAGAGTATTCAGGTAAGAAAATTGATGTGGGTTTTTGTCCCTCATGCTCCTCAATACAAATTGAGAATGGTCTGATTAATGCTTTCAATTGCGGTGACAGTTATAGGATCAGAAGTTCATACTTATTTGTTTCAAATGAAAACAGTCATAGGATGAGAAGTTGATGCTTATTTGTTTCAATTGCAGTGGCAATTATTTGTTCAAGTATGAACCTATGATAAGTACTTCCCAACTTGAGATTGCTATGGAATTCCAGTAATTACGAACTGTTACATCTTTTGTTGTCATCATATCAAGTTCATTACGATTTAACTTGTTCAGTAATTGGTTGACTGATAGGGGCTTGAACAGGATATTGTTGAGACATCTAATCCTTTACACTTCTCACTTACTAAATTGTGGATAACCTTATAACATTTTGCATAAATGGTATGACTGCACCATTACACAGCCTCCAACTGATAAAACTAACAGCATCACATTTGAAACTTTAATGTTGCGTGCATGAATTTAAAAATTGATATAGCTTATGGTTTTGGTGAGTTAAAGTTGCAGAATGTTCTTCTTGTTAGATGATCAGTATAATATATTTCCTGCTTTTATATATTGATTAAATTTTGATGCAGTACTTCTTCAACTGCTGCTGCATAATCAGCTGAGCAACACCTGAGATTATAGCACTTCTTCTCACAACTGGTCAGTCCTTTTATCTTAACTTCAACTCAAAATATGCTTTATTTGTTGTGTTTAACCGATATATGGTATGCAATCTTAAATGGTTTAATGTGGGATGCCTTTTGGGGTATATCACACAAATGCAAATGTTCAAAACATGGTTGAATATGTTTATGTCTCCTTTGTGTGTTTATTTGATCTGCTATACTGATTTTGTATAATCTTTACTTGTGTTTATAGACATCAGATTTAAAATATCTGCAAAAGTTGGACAATTTAGGAATTAGTCAATAGAACTTACCAAAATTGAGGTTATATTTACCATATGAACATCAATCAATATTCAAACTAATAGCATATGTTGTTGTTGTATATCTTATCCTTATTCCTTAGATGAACCTATCTTAGAATCTTAAGTTGTTTGAAAAATGAATACTAATAGTGGATCAAGCATGTCTACGGATATTTACTACCTCTAAAGCATGAAAATGTTGGTTAAAGCTTAACATCATTAAGTGAAGGGTACCCATTTTATAATGTTATTCATTTAGTTGATTCCACATACAAACAAGCAACTAGGATACAATGGCAGTGTAATTGTGCATTATTTTTGAAAAGATAATGTAGAGTTTTATATATATTGGAATGTCATTTTCCTATCTTATTGTTTGGTGGGATTATAACCAAGATGGCTAAGGAGTCACCAAATTATTTAGATGGCCATATAGAAAATTTTGAACACGGGAGCATAGTATTACATGGTTAATGCTTCCTTTCAATATCAATTATAATTTACCAATTTTACTTGCAGAAGTTTAACTTATTGAAAATATTTGGGAAAAAAGTTTGATCGCACTTTAATTGATTCTAAACTAAGAAGTCAAGTCGCTTAAATACAAATTTTATTATTTTTTCCCGGCATTTATAAGTTGGAAATTTCAAAGTAATTGTTGTTGTCCTTAAATCAACGTGAGGTGAATATAGCCCATGGTATGAGCAGAAATAGTTCCTGCGACATCTCTTTAGCTGGGTTGTGCATTGTCTTAAAACTACGTATGTGATGTTGAATGATGATATTATTAAATGTTGACTTGTTGACTTTGTTTTAACACTTGTGAATCAATGATGAATGAATGGTTTATTAACTATTAAATATTTGTAATTTATGTACGTGTATGAATGATGAGTATCAAAATTCATTTTTAGGTACTGAATTACGGGCAGATACAACTTCTATGTAGTATTTGTTGGTCGTCAAGTAGGTATTTTTACAAATTGAGATGATGTTAAATTGGCGACTGAGGGCTTTTCTAATGCTAGATTCAAGGGCTACTGGACTTTAGTTGAAGCAGAAAGTGCCTATGTCATGGATGTCAATAGGAGTCCTACAACTCGAAATGAAGAAATTGTTCTAACCGCCAATGAACCCTCATCAACACCGAATCAAATTTCACTTACAGGAAATGAACAACAACATGAAGTTGCAACTTTGAAGACAAAAATGACATGGAGTCAAGGATTTTTACTCATAACCATTGGAGTTATTTTGGGCATTTTTATTAAGGACATTCTTAATAAAATATAAAGGGTTCGATGTATCTTCAACTTATCATGTTTTTAATTCAATGGAACCGTAGTGTTTTATTAAATTATGATGTATTAGAATTTCAAACGTGCGGGATTTTTTCAAACCTATTATGTAATTAATTCTATGAATGGTTATATGTTTTATTTAATTATTATGTACAAGTGTACGTAAGTTGTAGGATTTTTTTAACCTATTAACTAATTAATTCAATTAATGCTTAGAATTTAATTTATCATATCTAAGTTATTTTGTATGGGTGTATATTCTTTTTCATTTCTTATCAATAAAATTAACTAATATTTCCAATATAATGTCTGGACCTATAAATAACATAATTAATTTTGATAACAATAACTTATATAATAGTTACATAATGATATAAAGAGATAAATTATAATTTTTAAAAATAAAAATTAGAAATATAAATTATTAAACTATAACAAATTTTAGTGCCATTAATCTTTTTTAATATTTGAAATAACTATTAATAATTTGTTTAAGTCCAAATAAATAATTTTATTTCATTGTAATTAAACATTTACAAATACACTTTCAAAAATTTCATACACTTATAAAAAAATAAATGAATTACATATATCTAATCATATTAAACTGTAGGGGCATTTTTGTCATAGCCACTGTTTTCTTGTTCTGTCCACTGCAACCAAACACATTTCTGTCCTTCAGACGAAGACAATTTTTCTGTTCCGTCCATTACAACCAAACAGCTTACTGTCTTCAATTTTTGTTCTGTTCCGTCTCCAAATTTTTGTTCTGTTCCGTCTCTGCCTATTGAAGACAGCAACCAAACGCAACGTAAAACTTATCACACAATTAGACAAGATTATTATTCAATTCTATGAGATATTTGTTATGTTAATTAATTTACTTAAACTTGTTTGAATATTATTACTTGGTGCACAAAAATTGAAAATCAATCATTACTACAAAAAATAAATTCACAAAAACCAAATCTTGTTGCAGCATTTAGTCACGAGATGCAATATTTTGGGGTTCTGAAAAATCCAATAGCACACAGTTTGTCGTCTTTTTGGTGATGGGGATTGGGATGGGATCTCCAGAAGATAATAAATAATGTAACAACTAAAAGATGTTTGTGGACGGTGTCGCGTTCCGCATGCGATCAAGTCCGTGACAACTGACGTCGACAACAAGTAAAAACAATACATCTTAAATGGGGTTAAATACATGCGGTCCCTTACGGTTTAACGTAACGAAGAACATGAAATAACGTTATATTTGGATCAACTAGCATTGTATACAACAGTATCTTTATCCAAAATGGCTGGCACGCACATCAAAAGTATGATAATTATTAGACATTCAAAATTGTCACACTTCAATTTATTTAGAAGTTTAAAGACCATCATTTATGTCAAAGATATAAATCCTTCAAATTTAAATAAGGTTTCAACACTTTCTTTTTTCGGAATAGAGGAATCCACAACCACTATCATTTAAACGCGCTCTGAGTAAACTTCTTGTTATTTCTTGTTAAAATCTTTGAATCTTTGAATCTTTCAGCTTTCTTTTTCTCAAAGAATTGTTTTGCTTAGTTTGATTTTGTAGAAAATATGAGCAACAGAAAAGTAAATAACGCGATTTTTTACTTGGTTCAATAGTTTTGAGCCATCTACATCCAAGGGTCAATCTTACACTTTGAGTAGTTTCACTAGCTTCAAGAAAGAAATGTTACAAGAGATGAGTATATCTCAACAGCAACAAAGTTTCCCTCAAAACTCACTAGTACTCTTAGTAAGTATTCTAGCACTCTCTAACTTTTTCTTCTCTCTTTGAATCAGATAGATATTTTGCATGTATTTTTAATGGTTATCCGTGCTTGAGTATGGACATGTATCTATTTATACAAAACAAATGAGGATTGTGCTAAGTTGATTAAAAAATGTCCATGCCTTTTAATTTATGTGTCTTTCATATGTCTTCCCATATGCTGTCCACGTGATCCACTTAAACTCAATGTCTTGCTCTTTTGTTATGCATTTTACTCTTCAATTCTCTCTTCTTCTTCAACATTTCTCCAGAAACTTCACACATTATCTACACGCCTAACCTTAAAATCTCCAAATCTTGTTTCAGGTTGATGATTACGTGTTTATAGAGAATATGTGATTTTCTTCACATTTATTCCCTCCTTTATAAATTTTCACGTATTTCAATAATTTGTGGTGATTTTGAAACCAAACAAAAACCCTTGCTTTTCATCGAAAGTGTGAGATCGATTAGCGGCGGTTGTCGTCTTCAAAAGACTTCACCGATCTGCAGGTAATCTCTATAGAACATGAACTTTCTTATTGTGACGATTTTGTACCGAAATCTGATGGGTTTAAGTTGCTGTCTATTTTCTCCAATGTAAGCAACCCTTGTGAGACTCGCTCTCGCATGAAGTGGTGTCTCACATCTATGTGTTTGGACCTCTCATGTAGAACCGGATCTTTGTTGAGGTACAAAGCACTTTGACTATATGTAAATACTGCCGCTTTTTTGATGTTGATGTTGATTTCTTTTATAATGCCTAATAACCATAGTAGTTCTTTTACTCCTTTTATAATAGCATAATATTATGCATCTGTTGTAGATAATGAAACTACTGATTTTTTGTTGTGACATCCAACGGATTGTGTTTCTTGCTACTGTAAAATAATAAGCTGAAATAGATTTTCTTATGTCTTTGTCTACTGCATAATATGCATCTACAAAACTATACAAGAAAATCTCACTGTGTTTAGTTAGTTCAACCTTAGAGAAACATAATCCATAATCTATAGTTCCAGCCAAGTATCTGAGAACACTTTTTAGCCTTTGCCAGTGTTCAAAACCTAGATTGGCCATGAATTTACTTAGAATAGTGATAGAATAGGCTAAATCAGGTCTTGTACAAAGCATAATGTACATAACGCTTCTAGCTCCAATATCATAGGGATAGTGAGCCATAGCTTTTTGTTCTTCCTCTGTCTGAGGAGTCTTGCTAGAAACTATTTGTAGGTGTGATCCTATAGGGACAGAACTAGGCTTTGCTTGTGTCCTTGTTGAACTGAGTAAGAACTTTCCTGATGTAGTTCCTTTGAATTAGTCATAGCTTTCCTTCCCTCCTATTTCTCATTATCTACTTACCTAGAAGCTTTTGTGTTACTCCCATGTCCTTCATCCCGAAGTGTTTGCATAATTCATTTTTAGCTCCTTTATTCTGATTAGGTTCTTTCATGTAATCACTAGGTCATCCACATAAACAATGTTTTTGCCTCTCCTAGGTCCTTATAGTATAAGCAGTAGTCATATGAGCCCCCAATGAACTTCATACTAGCAGCAACCTTATGGCATTTCTTATTCCATTGTCTAGGTGCTTGTTTTAGCCTATATAGGGATTTTTGTAATAGGCAGACATGATATGGCTATTCTTTATCCACAAAACCTACTGGTTGCTTCATGTAGATAATTTCCTCAAGCTTTCCATATAGGAAGGTTGTTTTGATATCCATTTGATGGATCTCCTAGTCATATATTGTAACTAGTACCAGGATGAGCCTAATGGTTTTGAATTTCACCACTGGTGAGAATAGTTCCTTATAATCTACTCCCTCCCTCTACCTATGCCCCTTTGCTACAAGTCTAGCCTTGTAAATTATAGGTTCTGCTTCTGTAATTCTTCTTTTAACTTGAACAACCATCTATTTTCTATTAATTTGGCTCTAGGTGGCTTAGGCATTAATATCCAAGTCATATTCTTCATTAGAGAAGAATATTCTCTCTTACATGTTAATTTCCAGTGTTCAGCATCTCTTCTGCTCATAGCTTCTTCATAGGTTTCTAGTGCTCTACAATCTATAGATTTAGCAACAAGACATGCAAATTCGACTAAGTTAGAGTCCATATACCTCCTATTAGGAATTTTCTATCTTGATTGTCTATTTGTAGTGAGTTGGTAGTCTTGTAGGGCTTTAAGTGAGCTTCTGGCAGCTGTTTGAGAGACTCTTTCCTCACTTTCTTCTTCTGTTTCTTCAGTCCCTTGTTCATGATGAGTACAGCCTTGCACAGGTTCCTCATCATTAGATTGTGTGGATATTTCTTCTAGTTCTATTTCTGGTGGCACATAGAATGGGATTGAAGTGCTTGAAGTTCCAAGTTGCTTCTGAACTTCCTCTTATAGGTTAGAGTCTACATTGTTCCTGCACAACAAAGGAAATTCATTTTCCTTAAAGATCACATCTCTACTAAGGATAGTTTTGAAACCTCCCTGTTGAAGTAGTAGGATCTTGAATCCTTTAACTCCTTCTGGATAACCTAGGAACACTCCCTCCACTGCTTTAGGTTCTAATTTTCCCTCTTTTTGATGTGCATAGGCAGTACATCTAAATGTTCTTAGGTAAGTCAAGTTTGGTTTCTTCCCATTCCAAATTTCTTGTGAAGTTTTGTACTCATTTGTAGAAGTAGGTAAACCATTTACTCGGTAGGCTGCAGTAATGATTGCTTCCCTCCATAGGGACTGTGAACACCCTGATGAAATTAGCATACACCTAGTCTTCTCTAGGAGTGTTCTATTGAGCCTCTGAGCTACTCCATTCTGCTAAGGTGTGGCTCTCACTGTTTTGTGCCTCTATACTCCTTTTTTACTGCATTAGTCTTCAAATTCCTTATTATAGTATTCAGTCTATTATCTGTCATAAGGCATCTCAACTTCTTTCCTGTCTGATTTTCCATTAGTGTATGTCACTTGATGAAGATTTGTAATGCTTCATCTTTCTTTTTCATAAGGTAGATCTAGCCTTTCCTTGGTTTATCATCTAAGATTGACAGGTAAAATATATTCCCTCTTGTAATGGATACTTGAGCTGCCCCCTATAAATCACTGTGAGCATATTCCCTGATCTCTTTAGCCTTTTTTGCTGCTTTCCCAAAACTTTTCTTGTGGTGCTTTCCTAGCACACATGATTCAAAGAACTCCAACCTTTTTATGTCTTTCTCTGGAATCAATCCTTGTTTTGAAAGATGCAAGAGACTCTTATTCCCTGCATGTCCCAACCTTGAGTGCCATTGCTTAGTTGAATAAGTCTCTCTATTGTCGGTAACTAGGTTCACTTTAGTAGTTCCTATTACATAGTAGAGCCCTCCTCTTTCAACTCCTTTAATGATCACTCTTCCATCCTTTAAGGTTTCTCTAAGTCTATCCTTAGACCTAATCAGAAACCCTTGAGGTTTCTTCTTACACCAGGCACAAACCTAACATTAGTTAAAGTCCTTTTCTTTCCATCAAACATATTGATGGAGACATTTCCTATACCTTTAACTTGTTGTTATCTTGGGTTTGCCATCTTTACATTGTCATTTACTGGTTCGAATGAGGTGAACCAATCCCTGTGAGGAGTGACATGCATTGTACAACCTGAGTCAAAGATCCACTCTCTGCTGAGATCTTCACTCTCCTCTGTAACAACCAGCAACTCATCCCTACTAGACTCTTCAGGTTTCTGCACATTTCCAGCATCTCCACCTTGTGCAGCCTTGTCTTTTTTCTTCTTTCTGCAATCTCTAGCAAAATGCCCCTCTTTATTATAGTAGAAACATTTCTTGCCTTAAGTTTTTTTTCTTCTTTTCTGCATTTTCTTTGGACTACTTCTCCTTACCATTCCCTTTCTACCAATTCCCTATCTTACTGTTCTTATGATGATTCTTCTTTTCTTGTTTATTATCTACAAACATAACTTTTGGATCCTTTTTGAAAGGATTGTTTTCCACGATTTCTTCCATTAGTGAGTCCAGTATCCTCTTGACTGTGAGAGATTCTCCACTTGCATGCTTAATCACCTTCTTGAAGGCATTGAAGTCAGAGGGTAGGGCCTTTAGAATTACTACTACTTGGTGATCTTCCGAAATCTATTCACCTGTAGCTTCTAAATCTTACACTAATTTAAAGAAATAATCAAGATTATCATCAAGAGAAATAGTAGTATTCATCTTATAATTGGCAGATTATGCAACAAAGTCATCTTGTTAGGCAAGCATCTTTTAGAATAAATTTCTTCAAGTTTCAACCAAAGTTTTTTTGCAGTATTATAGTTATATGCTTTTCTAATCACAGTAGGTGATAACTGTAGCATTAACTTGGAGTATGCAAGTCTTTGCAACTTCCAGTTTTTAACAGGGCTAGTTTCTGTATCAAATTGGTCTTCAATCGCACCATAACAATCATAGGATTCTAGTAAGGCTTACATTTGAATTTTCTAGATAGTGAAATCTTCCTTACCAGTGAACGCATTCATTTCTTTTCCCACTATTTTATCACGAAAGATTAAAAGAGGACAAGAAAGTAGAATTCTTGAAAGTGTCTAATCTGTAACAAGTAGACCAGAAAACTAGTGTGAAGATTTAGGCTTACCAATATGATATTACCTTTACCTTCTTGATGAGTCTTTAATGCATAAATGCTCAGAATTCCTAAATTGACTCTAATACTACTGATGTTAAGATCTTTGAATCTTTCAGTTTTCTTTTTCTCAAAGAATTGTGTTGCTTGGTGTGATTTTGTAGAAAATATGAACAGCAAAAAAGTAAAGAACACGATGTTTTACTTGGTTCGATAGCTTTGAGCTGTCTACATCCAATGGTCAATCTCCTTAAAACTCACTAGCACTCTTAGTAATTACTCTAGCACTCTCTAACTTTTTCTTCTCTCTTTGAATAAGATAGACATTTTGCATATATGTGTAATGGTTGTCCATGCTTAAGTCTGGACATGTATCTATTTATACAAAACAGATGAGGATTGTGTTAAGTTGATTAAAAAATGTCCATATCTTTTAATTCACTTGTCTTTCATATGCCTTCCTATGTATTGTCCACGTGATCCACTTAAACTCAATGTCTTGCTTTTCCGCTTTGCGTTTTACTCTTCAATTTAGCTGCCTCTCTTCTTTTTAGACATTTCTTTAAAACTTCACACATTATCTATATGCCTAACCCTAAAATCCCCAAATCACTTAAACTCAATGTCTTGCTTTTCTGCTTTGCGTTTTACTCTTCAATTTAGCTGCCTCTCTTCTTTTTAGACATTTCTTTAAAACTTCACACATTATCTATATGCCTAACCCTAAAATCCCCAAATCTTGTTTCAGGTTGATGATTACATTGAGGGTTTATGGAGAATATGTGATTCTCTTCGCACTTTCAGATTGACGTAATAGCTTTTAAATCATATCAACCAGGTACTCCATACTAGACAAATCATGTACGATAGACTTGATCGAAATAGTATATTCAACACACACACACACACACACACACACGTTTTTTAGTGTGATAGACACAAAAACATACATAAATGGAATAATTATTTTAATAACTGCCAAAAAAAAGTTCTTATTGAATTTTCCATTTGTAACATATGATCTAACAATCTAAATAGAAGTAACAAAAGACTGGCACTTGGAAACAAAGAGAAGTTGTTCGACAAGTCTTTTAATAAGCGAAATTTGGAAATTCAAATTTGTAAATGATTTAAGAGGATCTTGTAATAAGTGATTAAAACAAATGATAACTGTAAATTATCTTCACTTGTTGAATTTGAATTGGATATTACTTATTATATTACTTATTAAATTTGGTTAAATAATGAATTGAAAGGAAAGAAAGACAAGTAGATTAATTGAACTATCCCTTTAGAACGGAAGATTAAGAAGTGGTTCTTGTTTGAATATTGATGGAGATAAAACACATCTTGTTTTGTGGTTTGTGAAATCTGTAGAAAAACAATCAATTTTTTGGATAATATGTCTTCTCTCACTTTGATAAACTACCTTTAGTAAGAAAGCGTCTTACACCATCTTTAAGATAGTTTGACAGTTGGCTAAATGTATACTCCATATCTCTTTGACATAGAATGCATGAGAAGGCGAATACTGAGGCTGTGTTTGAATCTGTGGTGCGGTGGAGATAAGTATTTATTCACCATAGTTTTCAAATATAGTCATATATTTGGATCTATAGGCAAACAACCAGAGGTTGGAGAAAAGTACAGTGCCATTACATAAATCGATAATGAGATAGAAGTTGGGGTAGGAAAATGCTTTCACGATAGAAATTTTACTTTCCGTTAATAACCTTCTGATAATTATTATTTTCTATTATTTTCTTAACTAATAGAAAGCAAGTCCAACATATTGTATATTTTTTAAGAAATGTTTTATTTACTAAATTTATTTTATTATTTTTCTTATTTTAATTTAATATTTTTCTTATTTATAATTTTAAATTTATATGACTAATAATATATTTTTATAAAATATTTTATTTATTTTATTTATATTTTCTTATTTTAATTTAATATTTTATTATTTATAATTTTAAATTTATATTACTAATAATATATTTTTAATTATTTATATAACAATTAATAGTTTATTAAATCAAGGAAAATTTTAGTTATTTTATCTCTTTTCAGCAACCGTAATCGCATTTGCCAAACACCTATTTTTATGTTTCAACAGTTACCCAAATAACAATCCTAAAGACATAAGTACTTATTGAGAATAAGTACTTATCATTTCAGCAGGTTATTAACCGTCACCGCTCCCCAATTCAAGCCTTACTTGGAAAGTAGGTCTGCAGAAGTTTATAACAATCAAATTTAGTGAACATATTTGAAAATAGAAAGCTAAACAGTTATTAGGAGAACAGTTGAGACATAACAGGAGATTCTATATATTTAGGCTTTCTAATCTGACTTGTAATATAGGTAGGCCTGTTCTTAGTATTTTATAATTCCTGAGTAAAGTAAAAAAATAAACCCTATTTTACCTCTTTTTATTCTTTATAAAGGTCAATATATTTAGATATTCTAATATGACTTGTAATATGGGTAGGTTTGTTCTTAATATTTTATAAGTTCTGAGAAAAGTAAAACCTTTTACCTCTTTATATTCTTTATGAAGGTTAAGAGTGGACCTTTATAAAGAACAAAAAAGGTAAAAACAAGAGTCTTTTTTGTTGTTCTTTATGAGAGTTAAGAGTGGACCATATTTCTCTCATTTTGTTCTTTAGGAAGGCAAAAAATGAGCCTTATTTTATTCTTTATAAGAGTGGGCCCTGGGCAAGAGTTTTGCCTGCCCTTGCCCAAAATCAGGCCTGAATGTGGGTTGTATATAAGTTGTATTGCTTCTAGCCTAAGGTGTG
This sequence comes from Erythroxylum suave, assembly GCA_027563595.1. Lineage (NCBI taxonomy): Eukaryota > Viridiplantae > Streptophyta > Magnoliopsida > Malpighiales > Erythroxylaceae > Erythroxylum > Erythroxylum suave. The sequence goes on along the minus strand of JAOSBN010000004.1, from coordinate 13,794,862 downwards.
TAGCATATATAAATGCTTGTTTTGTGATTAAAAATCAAGCATGTTTTACCCGACTCTAAGTTGTTAACATTAAAAAGAAACTGATGAAACTTGAAACATATTGATTTGTCCATTGAAGTTTCATTGATTACTCAATCTTCCAAAATACAGATCCCTGTTAAACTTTTTAACCCAATATACCGTTAATGACATATCTGTAAAGAGGTATGATTCACGAGTTGATTGATAGGGGCCCAAGTTAGCTACATATAAATGATAGGTTCTGAGTAAAGTAAAACCTTTTACCTCTTTATATTCTTTATGAAGGCTAAGAGTGGACCTTCATAAAGAACAAAAAAGGTAAAATAGGAGTCTTTTTTGTTGCTCTTTATGAGAGTTAAGAGTGGACCATATTTCTCTCATTTATTCTTTATAAGAGTAGGCCTTGGGCAGGAGTTTTGCCTGCCGTTACCCAAAATCAGGCCTGAATATGGGTTGTACATAAGTTATATTGCTTCTAGCCTAAGGTGTGTAACATATATAAATGCATGTTTTGTGATTAACAATAAAGCATGTTTTACCCGACTCTAAGTTCTTAACATTAAAAAGAAACTGCTGAAACTTGAAAATCTAAAGGACATATTAGTTTGTCCATTAAAGTTTCATTGATTACTCAAACTTCCAAAATACAGATCCTTGTTAAACTTTACAACCCAATATACCTTTAATGACATATCTGTAAAGAGGCATGATTCATGAGTTGATTGATAGGGGCCCAAGTTAGCAACATATAAATGACTGGCTCCTGCTCAATATTAATGTGTTTTTTTTTTTGCATATCAACTTCAGGCTTATTAAGAGGTCCTAAGAATATTGAATATATAGGATATAGTTTAAGCACAAGATCAGATTAAGGAAGATGAGAACTAATCCAAATGAAGGAATAAGTAGGGTAGGCAACTAATTAATATGCAGCTTGCGGTATGCACACTCTTACAAACAACCATGCATTTACATCCGATTATGCATCACCATATTCAAACCCTATTGATAGTCACACTCTGACTAGATCACACCAAATAATGCCTTGTCAAACTTTGCAGCCTAATATACCCTTAATGACATATCTATAAAGAGGTTTGATTCATGAGTTGACTGATAGGGGCCCAAGTTAGCTACATATAAATGACTGGCTCCTACTCAATATTAATGTGATTATAGTCTTTTTGCTTATCACCATCAGGCCTATTAGGAGGTCCCAAGAATATTGAATATATAAGATATAGTTTAAGCATAACGATAAGATTAAGGAAGATGAGAGCTAATCCAAATGAAGGGATAAGTAGGGTAGGCAACTAATTAATATGCAGCTTGTGGTATGCACACTTTGCGGGTACAAACAATCATACATCTACATCCGATTATGGATCATCATATTCAAACCCTATTGACAGTGACACTCTAACTACTTAACACCAAGTAATGCCCTGTCAAACTTGATAGCCTAATATACCCTTAGGCCTCATTTGGTTGGCAGGAAAGTAAAGTGAATTTAGAATCTGATTCTTCGGAAAATAAATCTATGGAAAGTAAAGATATTCATGTACTTGGATACTTATAAGAATTCTAATAGGAAAGTTAGGTGAATTCTTATTAGTGTTTGGTATGCAACAGTATTTCATGAAATGTAATTTAATTTTGACTTGTGTTTCCATTTATATCTCTACAAACCGAATAAAAATTGAAATCGTTAAATAATGTTAATTTGTAATACAAGTTATATATTAAATGTTAATTTTTCCATTTCTTCTAATATTGTAATTATATAACGTTGTTATATCATAAATATAGTATTGAAAAATACTAAAAAAACCTCAATAAGTACAAAGATAAATTTGAAAATTCAAATCAAATATCAAAAATTTTTCTAACATTGAAAATAAAAATACAAATAGTGCATTATTATTAAATTTAT
>JAOSBN010000004.1:13749634-13792808 GCA_027563595.1 Erythroxylum suave | reverse complement strand
ATATATATATTTATAATGTATATATTATGTAAATATGAAAAATAAAATAAAAAGTTTTAAAAAGCATAAATATATATATGCATAATATACATATGTTGTAAATATGAAAAATAAAATAAAAAAGTTTATAATTTATTAAATTTAAAAAATAAATTAACAAATTAATTTTAAAAAATTTATTAAAAATATGACGGGCCAAAAACGGCACGCGGCCCGGGCAGGCTAGGCGGGCCGGGCTATGGGCCTCCCCACGGGCTGTGTCATCGGCGGGCCGTTTCGGCTTGTATGGGCCTGCCCACGGGCTGGCCTTTAGCGGCCCGCGAGCCAAAATGACCCACCTTTAATTTTCAACGGGCCGGGTCGGGCCATCGCCGGCCCGTTGACATGCCTAGATTCTTGGTTTCATTTAAGTCCACTAAAAACTTTCGTTTTTGGTTTCATATGTTCTCAGATATTGTTTGTTGAATTTGCATGTCCAAGTAAAAACAAATATGTAAAGCCAGTTCGTTTTTGGTTTTACATGTTCTCAGATATTGTTTGTTGAATTTGCATGTCCAAGTAAAAACAAATATGTAAGCCAGGGTGAGGAAATTCAGCCTGCCTATGAATGAGTTGCTTATAGATTTCTAAAGTCTTAAAATCAGAACGCAAGAGACACTTGCATATTGTATGCCACGCAAATCTAATATTACAAAAGCAATTCTAGAAATCTATTCTTAATATTGATTAATTATCTAATTAATATGATAATTTAGCAATTATCTTTTAGTTTTGAATGGAGCCCAATTCAATCTAAAATTTAAGTGATAATTGATAAAAAAATCCATTAAGACGCATATATATTATCTAATACTATTGTAAGAATAAATTATTGAACATACAGATAAACATATATGTATTGTTAACTAAATTAAATGATTTACTTGAATTTAATTTAATTATTTACTTTTTAAATTTTATTTTTTTGTAAAAATTCTTCGTTTCCTATTTTTAATGTTTTTTATCAATTTTTTAAATAAATATTATCTTATATTTATAGATAATTTCAAGATGTTAATTGTTAAGAACAAAAGATTATATCTCAAATTCATTGATCAGTTTGTGTACACTTTAACTATGGTAGAGGATACTCACTGGGCATGTTTAGACATGTCAATGGGTCAGGTTAGGCTCGGGTCAACATGGTGGGTCAGTATATAGGCCTGCAGGTCAGCCATTAATTTTTCAAAGAAAAAATCAAAACGATGTTGTTTTAAACAAAACAACGTCGTTTTGGAAAAAGTGAGTGGGGCACGAGCTGGGCCGGGGGCCAACTTATGTTCTGTGAGGGCCAACCATGGTTGGCCCGTGACCTAGCCCGAGCGAACCATGGTCAGCCCATGGCTCAGCCAACCCGGGCTAAAAACGGGCTGGGTTGAGTCGAGCCAAGATTGCCATCCCTAGGCATGTCTCATTCCAATATCTTAAGGACGTGTATCATTTAATTACGTGAGCAACTCATATGAGTCCAAATAAAATTTATGATGAGAAAGTGACCTTAGACATCCTTGGTGTGATAGACATAATCAACTGGCTAGATATATCACTGTGTCCACTTAATGACTAATTTTTTACAAGGTTTTACATCACCTTTGATCCCAATTAAATACTTCTTTAATCTAGTTTTTCTTTTACCTTTAAAATGCTTGTTACAAAACAAACAAATGATATAGTTCTTTGTTCCAGAAACCAATCCAACTTGAGCATAAGTTGGATTATTGAATCTTCTTGAAGTGACTGAATTATCAGAAGTGTTTAAACTTCCTTCCATTTATCTGTAACAATAAATGAAGACATATATTGAAATTAATATAATAACTTCATATGAAAATAAAATTGTGTAAAAAAAATAAAGAAATAGATCAATAATGGTTATATCTCCTTTTCCTAATAGCAAGTACAATGTTTCCTTTTTGTTAGGTAAAAATACTACTACCTTTAACATTTCCATTTTTATCCAAACCACCAGCAAAAGAACTATCACCACTAATTTTGAAATTCAATCTTTGCCTTCTATCTTTCTTATGTTGATATCCTTCAAGCAAAGTATTTATTTGTCATTTCATATCCGACTCCTGTTTTACAAGGCTCCACATCACCTTTGACCCCAACTAAATGCTTCTTTAATCTGGTGATTCCTTCACCTGTCAAATGCTTATTACAGAACAAGCAAATGGTATAGTTCTTCATTTCAGGAACCAATCCATCTTGAATCTATGGTGGATTATTGAATCTTTCTAAAGTCATTGAATAATCAAGAGTAGATAAACTTCCTTCCATTTATCTTTAACAATAAATAAATACATATATCAAAATTGACATAATAACTTCATATGAAAATAAATTTGTGTAAAAAAAACAATGAAGAAATAGATAATAGTTTCTCAATAACTCTTTTTTTTTCCTAAACCCAAACATTAAATATAAACATTGATTGCTACACTTTCTCAATTATAACTCATTTTATTTGATTACATAATTTAAACATAAGATTACAACTATGAACTATTTTATGTAATTATATAATTAAAAAATAAACTCACAACTGTGACATATTTTGTATGATTATATAATTCGATCATAAACTCATAGGTCACAGCTATAACTCATTTTGTGTTATTATATAATTCAGTTATAAACTCACATCTATAATTCAATTTGTGCAATCACATAATTCAACCATAAACTCTTAAATATAACTTGTTATATGTGATTTAACTGTAAACCCTTAATATAACTTATTTTATATAATTATTGATTAGTTGATTAAATAATTCAATTATAAACATAAACTCGTAACTATAATTCAATTTGTATAATTGCTAATCATGTAATTCAACTATAAATTAACTAATCCATTTTGATGATTACAATTTTCAATTTATAATATATAACCCAATTTAGAATAAAGACTAACCTTTCGTTCAAACTTCAATGTATCTCAATCTCAAATTTCAGACAAGAAAAATATATAATTCATAATCCAACTCCAAATTTCGATTTAAACAACAAATGAATAACCTCAAACTCAATTTATAATCCAATTCAAAATTCTAGTTCCCAATCATCATATAAAGTTAGAAGCACAACCAATTATAATTTTCAAGTCAACACCATGATAATTTTTATGAATGACATAAATTCAAACTTTCATTTCACTATTTCACAATCATAAATTCACAATTCACAATTCCATAAGCCATTCATGATAGATGATACACCACATCCACAAATCGACAAATCCATGAGCTTACAACATAACCAATCACACACACACACACACACACACAACATATGCTTCCACAATTGACAAATACTTGCTAGCAAAATGTAACACTGACTTAAGCTCACAAGTGACTAGTCACAAGTCACAACATTGCAATTTTAAAACATAACACAACACAAGAGGGTGATGAATGGCATCGACTAGCGATGAACAACGACTGGAGATTAGCAAGTGACTACTGGATAGTGTAACATGATTGTTGGTGCAACTGGTGATTGGCAAAGGAAAGGAGCTCTATGGCTAGTTGTAGGTTATATATGGTGCATGACGGGGTTGCTAGAATGTAAAATGGGTATGGGTCCTCACAAAAGATAGGTGATGATTGATGGAAGAGAGGAACTAGTTGGCAAGCTGCAGGCTACGAGTGGAGCACCATGGGGGGTTGTTGGAATCTTGAATGGTCTGGGTCCTCTCTTAACTCTGCAAAAAAGTTTGATTTTGTTAAGATTTAATTTTTTTTACATTTTAGTCCCTCAAGTTTTTGAATTTCACAGTATTGATCGATATTTCAAATATCAACCAGTATCATCCAAAAAGTTTTATACCAACTGGTACAAAATGCTCCAGTTCTGTACCGTTTTCCAGCTTATAAAATTGGTAGAACCTGCATCACAGATTTTATGTACCAATGAATAAAGAGATTGAAAAATTTTAATGGAAAAAATGAAAGTTTGAAAACTATTGTACACCTATATTAAAATTTTAAATTTTTTACAAAAATAAAAAATCGATTTCTTTTTAAATGAGGGTCTATTGTCTACCTTAACTTATCATAACTTATAGGCTACAAAAGAGAGTAGTCAATGTATGTTGGTTATGGACCCAAACCTCTAATTGTTCTTTAGGGTTATGGCTTAAAATAATCTTGGTACTTGGGTTGAGATAAAATTCTTGAAAAGAAGAATCCGTTTAGTTGTAAAGGACCCAATTTCTGCTGATTGGTCTTAGTTGTAGCATCTAAAGCCACATGCTTACAGATTGGGCAGAAAGGACTTCTCCACCTCTTTATCTTATCATCACATTTGTTAAGAATGAGAAATGTCGCTTAGGAGGTTCCTCTCCCACTTTTAAATATTACTAAGATCTTACTTAGTAACCAATAAAAAAAATGATAAAATTAAAATGAATTTTAAACAATCATAAGCTTTTAGTCCTAAAAATTATAAGAATAAGTTGGAATTAAATATCAAGAATATGAGATAAAGAAATATTATTAAATATTATCAGGATATTGTCATAGTATTAATTATTATCAAAATTGCATACTATGATCTTTTATGTAAATTTATTTAACAATTATCTTTTATTTCATTGATACTTATATTCTTATTGTAAAAATTAATTATAATTATTTAAAATTTAACAATTTATAAATCATTAATTTTTTGATTAATTATTTTTAAAATATAAAATATTTTAATTACTTATTTACAAAATAAATCATATAATAACTAAATATGAGTATTGCTATCATTCATAATATTTGATAAAAAATATTAACATAACTCTTAACTTCGTCCAAATATGCTTAATCAGTAATTCTATTTTTATTTTGATTCCCGTTTTACATTTCCATTCCCTTTTTTATTTTTCATTACTAGTTACCAAATGAGACCAAAAAATTAAAAATATTAAGTGTAATCGTGTCCACATAATCATTTGATTAAAGCAAAAGCTTTTTTGGTTAAATTGGTGTCACAATTTTAGGTGAAAGTTAAATTTTATGTCTTATTCTTCTTTTTCTAATTAAAATATTTTAATTTATTAGCAAAAGCTTAAATATATAAGACAATAATCTTAAAAGTCAAATAGCATACAGAATTACAAGGGTTTAATTTGCAATTAAAGATGTAGCATTGAAATCATGTGAAACAACAAAAAAAATATTAACAAAAATCTTCACAAAATGAAGAACAAACTTTTTATCAAAACAAAATTCATTAAGTGATCATTTTATGATTAGGTAGAAAAGTACACATTTTAAAAATATTTCAAATTATCAAAAAAAACTATGAGAAGAATTAAATGTAAGTTAGTCAAAGAAAAAGAGTAGATATATCTAAAAAAGAAATAAACTAAAAATACAAAAATAACAATAAAAAAGAAAGAGGTTAGAACTTATTGCTTAATAAGCTTGAACATCTTTAAATGTATTAAATAAGGTTTATTTGGGAATACATTTTTGGAGAGAAAACTATTTATAACTATATTGATTTATAATTTTGATAACTAATGTCTTCCATAATTTATCTTGTAGATAAAAAATTTTATATTTTTCTTTAATAATTTTAAAAGAGGAAGTAAAAATTATTTTAAGGCAAAGAAATTTAATAGACATTCTTTCTCTGTTTACAATTAAAATAATGTTTGAAACACCTAATTAATTTAATTTATTTTAGCAAAATTATAATTTTTCTCTTAAAATAATTATTATATGTCATTGTCTATACACTCACATTAAATTTGTTTTAGTAGAAAATCATTATTTGAGGATAGATTGAATGTTTTATCACACTCGCACAATATAGTTGTAACTAGTACTGGTGAGTATAAGTCGATCCTATAAGGACCAAAATTACTAGTATTAATTGTCTCTCTATTATCTAGTCTAACAAGAATATATATTAAACCAAATAATAATCAATGTAGATAGTGATGCTCAGAGTACAATCCCCTTAGGACTTCTCATGCAAATAAGACTTCACATATTAATTTAACTTAAAGTTAATTGGATCTGTAAAAATTTGTCAACCATGATAGTATCTTTCTTAAGGTTATTAACAACTTGTCTTCGAGAAAAATATAACCATGTTGCTTGAAATTTAGGAATAATAAACTATATTCCCATAATTTCGTAACTTGATTAAAACAACTCCAAATTGCTTTAAACTTGCTCATCATTTCTTTTAATTGAAATAAGTGAATTATTATTTGAAAATGAAATATGAATGAATTAAGTACCAAATATATTAAAAACGCAAATAAACAAGCAAATTGCACTAGATATAAACATAAAATTATGAATAATTAATCATTTATCGAACTTCCTCGTAATTAAGCATTTGTTTGTCCTTAAGAAAATTAATTTTATTACTCTCAATTTAATAAGAAACAACTCCACGAAAGTTCTTTCAACATCAGAGATATCAATCAAGATTCTCCATTATTTGTTTAATTGCAAAGTTCATTAAATTGTTAAGCATGTAATTACTTGTATAAAATTATAAATAAATCCTTTTCACTTCAAAATTCTTCAAATTTCAACTTAATTTTTATCGCAACACTTAATGCAAAAAGTGAACACACTTAAGAAAAAAAAAGTTCAAACTTTTAAATATTTTATACCCCTTTAAAAATAAATACTAAATTTAAACAACACAAGAGCATTTACAAACTTGTTTAAAAAGTCATCTAGCCTTTTGACACAAGTAAACACCTTTTAATGAATATTCTTGATTACTCAACTAGGTCCATTTTACGTGGCTATTAGTACCACTCTTTAACTTCAACATTTTTATTGCTACAAAGCCAATAGAGTAAAATTATTTACACTCGTTTATTCACATGCTACTACTTTTCTTTTTTTTCTTTTTTTTAATGTAGTAATGAAAATGCTCAAAAAGAATTCATATTTAACTTGATGCATGTAAAAATTATACACAAAATATCATCTAACAAATCAAGTATCCATTCTCAAAATTAATAAAATAAATTGAAATTAAGATAATCATCAAAACTCATAATTGTTTACCTAAACAAATAAAATCACAATTACATCCAAACTCAACATGAATCAACTTGATCAACATCTTGTTTTGAACAAAATTAAAATTATTCATTATTAAGCTAATTATAACAAAATTGACAAAATTGACTGCTAAGTGCTTTCCTCACATTTAAGTTATGCATTGTCCTTAATCTACAAAACATGCAAGAACAAGGAAAAATATGAAAAATAATGAGAGGAGGAAAAGATAACTAGTAATCACCTCATAGTAGAAGACTTTTAGTCATGTTTGATATAATAACATTTGTCTAGTGCTAGTGAAACCTTCTCTACTCTAACAATTTCTAGATGATGTTGTCTTCCTAACCTGCGAAATTTCGTCAAATCTTAACTTACAAAATTAGAACCATGATACTAAAAATGCAAAAAAAATTAAACACTAATGAAAATCATGAAAACTACTTAATCAAAACAAAAAATACCTAATTTTTGGGTTTCCTCTCAACTAATGCTTCTTTATAAGTCTTTTAGACGTACTTCTCAGTAAGCCCTTTTCCAACTTAGATCTATTATCAATGGCTTGTTTCCACTTGTCTTTTTAAATAAAATCTCATTAGCCAATAAAAAGGCCACCTAATGTAATATAATAAGGAAATATGGTATCAAATTAATAAAACAAAATAAATCTATTAATTACCTTTTAATAATAAATTATCAATACAATAAGGGATAATAAAAGCCTTTAGATCATCAATTAGATCTGACAATTCGTTCTATGGGAAGTGGGAGTTCTTTGTACTTAAGATAACTACTAATAATTTTTGGATAAATATCTTATTGGGCTCCTCTTTTTGATCTTCTTCTTTCCCCTTTTTCTTCTCTTCTTAAACTTCAACTTCCTCGTTTTCTTCAATCTTTACCTGTTCTCCACTCCTTAAAGTTGTTGTGTTCACTTTGTTCCCTTAAATTTGGTAAAGCTTATTTGGATTAAACACTAGGCCATTCTATAGAAATAAGCTCAACGATCTGTTTAGCTAGATGTCTTATGTTAAAGAGGCAAATAGTTCTTTAGTTTTTTGGAGGTTAGCATGGGATATAGTAATGGCTTTGGGAAGGAGCTTCTCCAAACATCAATCCTTCTTTTTTGTTATTGTTTCAAAAATTTAGGTAAAACTTGATCATTACATGTAAGGTTAGGATTGTTTTTCCACCTTAGATTATGAGTATTCCCATAGGGGATATTTTGAGGCTAGTTCTTTAGGTAAATTGGTTTCTTCCAGACACTCGACAACAATGATTAGGGTGACCACCACCGTAAATGTCTTAATGCACCATTGATATAGATTAAGCTTCCATATACATATTATCATGCCTTTCTTTCCAAGCTTCCAGTGTTGTCTAAATGATGACATATTATAATCCCCCAAAGAATATTATTCTCTCCATCCTTCCATTATATTTTGTAACTATAACAATGAATATACAAATCCTACAAAATAAGCTACAAATAAAAAATGAAAAAAGAGAGCTCCAAGAATAAATAAGTAAACATAAAAAGAAACGAAATTAAATATGAAAGAAAAATAATAATTAGATTAATAAAAATTAAGCATTCATCATATCTTACTCCTTGGTAACTGTTCCAAAAACTTGATTGAATATTTTATCGTAAGTGCACATTTATAACATTAATGATGATGGGTCAATCCTATGATGACTAGAATTACTAGTACTAATAGTCTCTCTATTATCTAGTCTAACAAATTATAGTGATCAAGATGACCAATTTAGTTTAAAGCAATAAACTAAAGCTAATCAACACAATTAATTAATAGAATATAGATTATTTAGTTTAAAGCAATAAACTAAAGCTAATCAACACAATTAATTAATAGAATATAGATTAAAATAAGAAACAATCAGTAAAGACAATGATACCTAGATTGTGAATCCTTTAGGACTTCTTATGCAAATAAGACTTCATACATTAATCTAACCTAAAGTTCATTCGACCATGTAAATTTCTTAATTATGATAATATATTTCTCAATATCATTAACAATTAATTCTAGTTTAAATAATTGAAATCTTTTCCTATTTAAAACTCCTAAAGTTGCATTAATCAATTTATGAATTCCTCTCATCAAAATCCAAAAATTTTATATCAATTTATTTCTACTTGCAACTCCTTTCAATTATGCTAGATTAACTCATGCAAAGAAATTTTCAATTTCAAATTTATGAAATCAAACATGAATCAACATACCGATGCACATCAATTCAAGATAACAAGAACAAATAATTAAATTTGAATGAAACAGAAAAATAAATTAGAATTACTACATTTCCATTATAAGGTTCATCTTGTCTAAGTAACAAGTGATTTAATTCCTCATAATGAACGATGCATCAACAAAAGCTTTCCTCTCTTTTTTTTCTTTACCTTTTAGTTTTACCTTCTATAGTTCAAAAATTAGGTTACTAGGTGGTGCATGGGCAAGTACACAATCATGTATGTGGCTGTATACTTAAAAAATCCATGGGATTTAAATCGAAGCAAGTATGTGCATAAATACAAGCTAAAATATGAACATGGGCAAGAATACAAACATGTACTTCTTAAACGCAGACATGATCAGAGCTGTGTAAATTTTTGAAAACTTATGTCCCTGTAGCTTGAAATTTAAGAATAATAAAGAATAAAAGCAAGTACAAGAAAATGTACTTGGCCATCTACTTTTCTTACAACTTTATAACTTTACCAAAAATAACTTTAAATCGCCTTAAACTTGCTTGAATTCATTTCTTTTGGTCTAAATAAGTGAATTACAACCTGAAAAATGAAAAATGAATGAATTAAGCATAAAAAACAATAAAATAATGAATTAAACAAGTTGGTTGCTCTAAATATAGACTTAAAAATATGAATAATTAAGCACTTATCAAGGATTATTTAATTTTTTAATAGAAATTACTGTACAATTAAATGATAAATATACATTTTGATCTCTACTTTAACATCCATTTCTGTAGAAGATTGTGTTTTATATTGTTTGAATTAAGGTCTTGTGATCTACTCTTTAGATTATAGTAAGATAAGCCAAACTATAACTTTGTTTAGAAGAATAAAAAGTTTTAGGAAAAAAAAAGTGACTTCAAGTCTATACATTTGAAAAATTACTTTTTGATGGATAGACAATCAATTTAAGAACTCTAACGTGTATACTATTTTAAATCATTATATAAACCAATATGAATGCCTCTTCATGTTTTCTTAAAAGATGAAGTGACATTAAGGTTAAAGTTATATATGTGTGCATAGTTGACTTATTTTGATTATATTGAAAATGTAGTTAGCAAGAATAATGAAAAATGAAAAATAAGAATATCATAAGTTTTAAAGGAGTTTTTATCAGTTAAGAGTGTATACATCTTTGAGATTCAAGAACAAATGCTTTACTATTGAATAACATAATGATGGATATATCAACTAGGTTTTCAACACATATACACGCACACACATGGAAGCCCTAATTGGTACAATTTTATTCAAATAGCTCCTTTTTTAATTTCAACATAATTTAACCATAAGTTTAGTGAGTTATAAAGTCCTTCCAAGGTTTAAAATATACCAAAAATCTTGTTTCAAAAAAGAATGACTATGATAATTCGGTTTGAGACACTTATAGATCTCATTAATTTCTTTATATATAAAATAAATCCTATGACACGATTGTCTCCTAAATTATATCCTACAAAAGTTTATGATTTTAGGTAATTAATTTTTCTGTTTGTTTGATTCTTTACCTCATCCTTTCATGTTTTGTGCCTTATAAAGACCCATGGTTTATGAAGTGTACCTAATCTCCCATTATTATATAATATTGATATCCCTCAAAGAAGAACTCTTTAGTAAGATGCTATATGTTAGTATGCATCTAATCTAGAATTCCTTTGGTTTTATACTCCATCGTCTTAAATGTCATCTTAGATATAAAGCAATAAAAAACTTGTAAAAATCTAATTTTCAACACTTTGCACCATTTAGTAGGCACCTCTTATGAAGTTTCACCGTTAATTGCTTATTGGGTGGACCTAGCTAGCCACTTGTGCCATAATACAATACTTTCATTATTTGACTTTATTATAACAACCTCTTCACTTGCAACTATATTCCCCATTAGTTTGTAGATATCTTCCATCAATCGTTTCCCTTATCACGATCAATGCACCCTTCACCACTTTAATGTTATTTTCATCAGTTTTATCGCCAAAATTATTTGAATGTGAAGTACATAAACAAATCATGTTCTGTATTAAATTTGGTACATGTAAAATATCACATAACATCTTGACAACACTATAAAGCATCTTAATCCTATTCTATCTTGTTTTGAAATTCTTGCAAACTTTATCATCTTATAACTGAACAGTGTCAAAGTTTGCTAATGTGTATAATGAAAATTAATCCTTATTCGGTTTCATATAATATGATCATTATGTCTTTAATATCCAATATACATCATATATCCATTACTACAATCTGAGCCCTCACTTTACACTATACTAGTTGACCTTGATAAATAATAAGACTTTTTTTTAATCAATTTCTCTCTTTTTGTTTGGACAACCCTTACTAATATGTCATGTTTGGTCACACTTGTAACACCAGACTACCCTTGGATTTATATTTAGAGCTCCTTTTATATGAGTTATCCTTATTTTTCTTCCTTTAATAATCTTGAATTCTTGTCACAAATTTATCTTCATCTTAAAAGCTTTCGTCGTATGGAGTCTCCATTAGTTTTGAACCAATCATATAGCAATGATATCTTCCAAAGTAATTGTCTCCTTACCCAATATGAATGCAGTCACTAGATGTTTATAAAAAACGAGTAAAGAACAAAATATAATCAACCTCAACAAATGAATGACTATTTAATTGAACACATAAATATGTTATTCTAGATTAATTCTCTTTAACCTATATAATTTATGTTTCAAATATAATTTTTTTGTGAGAGAATTTCATATATAATATCTCTCCAATTTTGCCCCTGAGACACCCTTTAAACCATGCTTGGTTTAGTAATTTTGTCTAGCTAAAAGATTTTCAAGAAACTAATAAAATAAATACACACAAGAGACAAAAGACAGGGGCCTGTTAAAGTTTAAAACAATAGGAGTCTGTCAGACAATAGAAGCTAGTTAAATGACAGGAGCCTGATAAACGATAAATCCTATCAAAACAATTCAAAACAGAAGGTATTTGTTAAAACTGAAAAGAATCTATTGCAAGTTGAAAACAGAAGAAACCTATTATAAAAGTGAAAAAGCCTTTTGTTAAAATGAACACATATAAAATATAATGCGAAAATTTAAAATTTAAAAGAGAGAGGAATGACGTAGTCAATTGATATTGGTTCAGCTTATAACACAAGCCTACGTCCAATCCCTATATATCTAACTTAAGTGTTTCACTAAAATCACAAGTAGTAATTTGACGAGCTTCTTCAAGCTCAGAAATACATATTTTTTAAGGTTCTCCAACCTTTCAAATTAGTAGTATTTAGCTAGCCTCTACAAGCTCTCAACAAATGAAAATGTAATTTGCTCGATATGAGCTTCAATGATCTTTCTCAAAACCATTTTCACTTTCTAAAGCATAAGAGATTTGACAACGATATCACTTTCAAGAGAATTGATGCTATAGATGTATTTCAAAGGTCTGACGTATGTCCGCCATTCGCAAATGCAGTAGATCTTCCTTAAATAGACATCTTTTGCAACTAGTTGTTGCTTCTCTTATAACTTGAATTGAATTTGAATCTTCAATACCTTATTTGATAAAATCTTCCAGTATCCAGATGTTAAGACAAATGATCATATCACGAAGTTGATTTTGATTTGTAAGATCCTTCCAGATATTGTGGAATAATTTCTAATAAATTAGGTAAGTTCATAAGGAAGGTTTCTGCAATAAAGGAAGCATTTATCATATAATTTTATTTCCTTTTGAAAAAATATATCGTTACCTATACAAGGAAATAAATCCAATTTGAATTTTGAAATATTATAAAGTCATTATCAAAATCATTAATAATAAACCTTGAACTAACAATCTCCCCATTTTTGATGATAACAAACAATAACAGATAGACTTTTAAATTTCAACTAAAAGTATTTGTAGACTTTATAAGTTCTTACTAATTAGAAGGGGTTTGTCTTTTCTTAGTAAGGAGCTTATCGTTAACAAATCACATATTTACACTTCACGGATTCAGGTAGTAACATATATCCCAGATTGATCATGCTCACAAATTATGCAAGTAAATATAATCAACTTTTAGCAAAATATATCGACACTCTTTGTCATTATAAAAAAAATAAAGGGAAAAGAACTAAACAGCCACAAAATATCACAAATATGTAAGAATAAACCAGGCAAAAATATACCTTCATCTTAACTCTTAACTCTCACCCTGCATTAATTCTTTCCTCTTTCGAAGCTATTCTCAAGGAGAAATTTACTTAACCTCTCATGCTCGAGGAGCCTGCTGATAGGATTGAATCATTTTGTATTTTCTTATACATTTCAATGTCTTTTCAATCCTATTTTTGTGTTTAAAATACTTAATTTATGTTTAGTTTATGTTTATATATAGATTAAAGGATTGAACACAAATATATGCTAAAAGGAAGAAGCTTGAAATTGGAGAGCCATCCATGGAGTAGAAATCATCAAAAGCACTCGGAGGAGAATCAAAGAAGACCCAGGAAATAATCCAAGGCCACGATATTGGCAAATATGCTATGAGCATGACAAAAGCTTGAACACAGGGCCACGATCGTGGGGAGTCAGCCATGATCGTGACAGAGAGCAGATAAACTGGCCACAATTGCCCATTAAAGGCCACAATCGTGGATTACACACAAACAAACGCGAATTAGTTGCTTCCAGGTTCAAGTTTTCGAGAGACTTTTTGGACCTTTTAGGCATGGGAAAACCCTAGAGTTTACCCTAAATGTAAAATACTATATAAAGAAAGAGAAATGACATAGAAAAAAAGTCTCCAATCTGCCACTTTTGGGAAAACTTCAAGAAGAGAGAAGAGCTCTCAAAATCCGCCATTTTTGGAAAACCCCAAGAGCAGAGGAGGAACTAGCAGAGAAGTTTTTGTTATTTTATATAAGCTTAGCTATTCTCTTTCAGTTTCAATGCTTTATTTTGATATTCATTCCATTAGTTCAAAGCTATCTTAGTGCTAATCATATTTTTATATGTTCTAGAATGTTAGAATGAATGTTTGATAGATTTTATGGTTGAACTTTATGAATTTTACAAAGAACCTTTATGTTATATCAATGGATGTTCATTCCTTTAATTTCCCAGCTTTAATCTTGGTTGTTGAGCTTATTTATGTGCCTTTTCATATCTAAATTTGTAGGGTATTTGAATGTTTAATGGTTTATGTTATGGGTTTTTGCTAATTTGTGATGCTTTTGATTAATTTATGCTTCATAGTTAGGATTTATGCATGTTTTTCGATTCATGGTCAATTAATTTCATTTTTGTGCAATTTATGTGTGCTGAAATTTTCATTTTGATGCAGTTAGTTTAGATTTTGTAATTTGGGTTATGATTATTTATTTATTATCAAAAAAGGTTTTGATTTCTATTGAGTGAGTGTTGAATTTCAGTTTTTATTATTTCATTTATAATTTCCAGCCTTCGTTTAATGTCTATTGTGTTTAATATGAACATGTGTGGCTAGACTACTTAGGGGTTTGGAGATCTTATAAGGATAAAGGGAGGGGAATTGTGAGAATGGAGTTGAATTTGCCGTAAATTGGTGCTTGTAGGTCTAGGTTGGTTTGGGATTTAGGATAAATGTCATAAATTAGGAATTGCTTATAGACTTGACTACCCTTTAGGTAACTTTCTAATCTGAAGGTTAAGGATAAGAATGTGATATGTAATAGTCCATAGTGATTCTCGGAAGTAGCAGTAGGCTAGTTGAATTTGTCAGGATATTAATCAATTAATCTAGGATCCCATACCTTTAGGTTACACCTTCTGAGCTTATGAGTAGGTGGCCTAAGTTAGTTATTTCTTAGTACCTAATGCATTTTTGTTATTGAAATTCAAGAGCCTATTGTATGTTATAGTGGAGATTGGGGTATTTCTGGAGCTTATTAGTTTTGCCTATTTTAAAGAAATTAATTGAGAGCTTAATTGAGTCCATAGGCTAACAACATGATGAGAGTATCTTTTATTTAGATGCAAGGATTAATGAACATCTTGGAATCCCGAAGATATCTCCAACCCACTTCTTTACCATTATTATTAGTATTTTCTAAATTCGCTTTACGTTTATCTTTTTATTTACGTTCTTTGCATCTTAGCTGTCTCGTTTCATCATTTCAGGGTGTTTTGTTTTCTTTTGTTGCAACATTGAAATAACATTTACATCCCAGCCCTTTGTGATTTGACCTTAGCTCGTCATTTATTGCATAGTTTGGTAGTTAGGAATTTATTATTTGGTAGTTAGGGACATGCTATCACCTGCTTTAGACCATATAGAGCTTTAGTTAACTTCATCACGTAAGCAAGATGGTCTCTATCTTTGAAACTATTTCGTCACAAAAATCTTCAAATATTTTGTTATGTGTCTCGAACACCCACTATCAACTATCCATTGATTTTCTCTTGTCTCCGTTTTGAAGCAAATCTGCATAAAGTATTATCTCATTTTAGGTACCCAAATTTTTAGGTCTTTTTTGGTTAATCGCTTTACCTTTCGGTCTCCAAACATATATTTGAGATAATTTCCTCATTTTACGAAAGTTACAAGAATGACTAATATTACCATATCTACCACAATAGAAACACAAAACAGATGAATGAGAGTTGCTATAATTTCTACCATGTATCACGTTCCTATCGTTTTGACTATAGCTACTGTTGGATTTAACAAAGAAATTCTTGTATGGCCTAATATTATTATTTTCATTGTAACCTATTCCAACTTTATCAAAAACACACCTACCACTTCCAAGTAATACATTAAGGTTATTCATTCCATCAACGAACTTTGCAAGATCTTTTTCTAGGGATAAGATCTTTCTAACAAATTTCTCTTTCTCAAGTTTTAGGGTGGCAACTTTTTCTTCTAATTGTTTCACTTTATCATAATCATTCTTATGCAAAGTATTTTCCAACTTCGCTACTCTTTCTTCCAAAACTTCCTTTTCAGAGACCTTTTGCTTATAATCAACCTCAAGAGACATATTCTTGGTTGCCAAGTTCTCATTCGTAGATTCCAATGATTCTATCTTATTCTTCAGAGATGCATTATTACTCTTGGACTTTGCAACTTCTTCAAAATACTTTACCGTCAACATTTTATAATGATCATATAATTCATGATATGCATCTCTTAATTCATCAACTTCAATATTAGAGTCAGAATAATACACCTTATCATCTCTTGATTTAGTTATAAGACAGACGTTGCTGACTTCTTCAGGCTCTTTATCTTTAAAGCTTTCAAAATCCTCATTTGACTAAGCTGCTTTTAGTGTCATTCCTCTTCTGTAGGAGGATCTTTTATCTCGCCTAAGCTCATTTTCATAGATCATCAAGTTTCCTCGTAGCCAGTCAAGTGAAATAGTGTCTAGATCCTTTGCGGTTTCTAAAGTTGTCACTTTAGGTCTCCATTCCTTTGGTAGTAACCTTAGAATCTTCGTTAGGAGCTTATCATTGGAATATATCTTTCCCAATTTCTTTAAGGCGATGATATTGTTGAATCATCTGAAGAATTCATTTATGATTTCTCCCTGTTTCATGCCAATAGTTTTGTATTGATTCACTAAAAAGCTTATTCTATGTTTCTTTACCTCATTCATTCCTTCAAAGGTGACTTGAAGTTTATCCCACATTTCTTTTGTTGTAGAGCAATAGGATATCTTTTCATATTCTTCTAGAGATAGTGTACAGATCAAATGATGTTTTACTTTAGTGTTTAGTTGTGCATTTCTTCTGCCAGCATTAAACCATACTTCTACATTTCCTGTAGCGGGAAGTGTAGCTCTAACTATGATGGCTTGCTAGACTTCAATATCTACAAATTGGAGATAGATAGTCATTCTCTCTTGTAAGTATGAGTAGTTGTTTCCATTAAAGTAAGGAGGCTTTGAAACAGATTGTCCTTCAAGGCTTCTCAAATTGTTTGCCATGATCTATCACATGGTGTAAAACACAGAAATGGAAACCTCCTTCTGATATCAAATGATAAAGCAAACACACACAAAAGATAAAAGACAGGGGGCCGTTAAAGTTTAAAACAATAGGAACTTGTCAGATAATAGAAGCCAGTTAAATGATAGGAGCTTGTTAGACGGTAGGAGCCTGTTAAATGATAAATCCTGTCAAAATAGAAGGCACTTGTTAAAGCAAGTTGCAAACAGAAGAAGCCTATTACAAAAATGAAGGAAGCTCTTGCTAAAACTAACACACATACAATATAATGTGAAATTTTAAAAGTTAGAGAGAGAGAGGAATGATGTAGTCGATTTATACTGGTTTGGTTTATAATCAAGCTTACGTCTAGTCCCCAAATATCCAACTTGAGTGCTTTATTGAAATCTCAAATAGTAATTTGACGAGCCTCTTCAAGCTCGTGAGCATATATTTTTCAAGATTCTTTAAACTTTCAAACTGGTAGTATTTACTTGGCCTCCACAAGCTCTTAACAAATGAAAATGTAATTTGCTTGATATGAATTTTAATGATCTCTCTTAAAAATAATTTCACTTTTTTAAGCATAAGAGATTTGATAATGATATCACTTTCAAGAGAATTGATGCTATACATGTATTTCGAAGGTTTGACGTATGTCCCTCATTTGCGAATGCAGTGGATCTTCCTTAAATAGACATCTTCTTCAATTAGTCGTTCTTCTTTTATATCTTAAATTGACTTTGAGTCTTCAATACCATAATTAATAAAATCTTCCAATATCCAAATATTAGGACAAATTATCATATCATGGAGCTGATTGTAATTTATAACATCCTTCTAGATATTGTAAAATCATTTTTAATAAATCAGTTAAAGTTCATAAGGAAAGTTTTTGTAATAAAAAAGCATTTATTATGTAATTTTATTTCATTTTAAAAAATATGTTTTTACGTATAAAAAATATTATAAAATTATTGTTCAAATTATTAATAATAAATCTTTAACTAACGAAGCGATCATTTACGTTCGAAAACTTCTAAGATTGTACGGCTGTATATAAAAGTGGTATACAATAGAGTACCAAGATCCTAGTTATGTGTTTCTAGAGTTGTCTAAGATCGTGTCCCCTTCACCTTTATCAAAAAGTGCGAGGGTGGAAAGGCCGAGAAATCACTAGTAAAAAGGGCGTCGGTACTTGATTTGGAAATTCCAATCGCTCTGGAGATGCGTGTATCCACGTGAGAAGTTTGGAGCGCCATTCTTTATTATTCTAATCTGAAGATGTATGGTATAAGTGACGCATGGGCGTGTACCGATTAGATGACCTTGTCATTCAACTAACGATTGGAATTTGGTATAAAGACATATGTAGCGAGTCTGAGTCTTATAGCGCAAATTAGCCTCATGCAAGTAAAAGCCATATTCTTTGATTAATTAGAGTGCGGCGGAATTGGAATCAGAACTCATAAGAGAGGGAATATCCTAAAATGCTTTATTCGAAAATGTATTAGGACTCAAAAACGATCTCTTTTTAAATTTCTCCAGTTCAATGCTTAGAACGGTTCATTTCTCGTTGTCGTTGAATGCTTTACAGATAAGAAAATAAAAGATGCATTTAATGTTGAGTGAGATTAAGAGGTTGCTTCCAAGCTAAGATTAGTATAAAACAGACATTTAACGTAAATTCTCTGTTAAAATAGAAACCTCTATGCTGACATGGAAATGGAAATGGAATTTTTCTTTTTCTTTTTTCAAAAGAAAACTAAAATGTCTAACAAAATAACTGTTTGTAATTCCTTCTTCCATCTGTACGATGGTTTTAAGTTTTATACCTAAAGCATCTACACACGTCCACGTGTACATTTTTGGGACTGCCACGTTTCAAAAGAATCCTATTCTCACGCAAAAACAACACGCGGGATGTATCTTGAAGCTTCGCTGGCGCTGCAATGAATCGCCTCTTTTAAAAACTGCTTCCCTCCGGAACGCCGTTTTCTCCAACCGTCAACTTCTCTTCCGCTCCTTTCTTTTCCTTCCCGATTACGCCCATTTCTAACATTTCCATTGAAACATGTGGCCCCAGCCGAACCGGAAAAACGACGTGGAGGCAGGGGCAAGGCCTCTGTACCCGATGATGCTGGAGAGTCCGGAGCTTCGGTGGGCTTTCATTAGGAAGATATACTCAATCTTAACCCTTCAATTACTGATCACCATCGCTGTGGCCGCCGTTGTCGTTTATGTCCATCCCATTGCAGTCTTCTTTGTTAGTACTGGTGCAGGGTTGGCGCTGTATATTGTGCTCATTCTTATGCCCTTTATTGGTATGCGTTTGTTTTTTGTTTTTTGTTTTCTCCTTAATTTTTTTTTAATGTGTTGGCTTGGTGTTGTGGTTAAATTTTGAGTGTGGTGTGGGTGACTGGTGCAGTTTTGTGTCCGTTGTACTTCTACCACCAGAAGCATCCGGTGAATTACCTTCTCCTCGGGATTTTTACGGTCTCTCTCGCCTTCGCCGTTGGACTGACTTGTGCATTTACCAAGGGTAGGGCCTGTTTCCCTTTGTTTTTCTTTTATTCTGCGACTTAAATGTTCCTGTTGAAGTGAGAATTTATTTATGGAATGCGTCACTTTGTGATATCATTGGGCCAATGGTGTTTTATTGTTTACGATTTGTGGGTAGCTGGATGACTAGCTGTTTCTTACAAGTCCCTTGAATGAAAAGGAGAAGTTTTGATCGAAGTATAAAGTGCCTAGGATTAGGCAAACAGAGGCTTGTTAAAATTGCCTGGAAATGTTCACCCTAAGTGACCTCTTCATGCGTCTAGATGCAAATCAAGTTGTCGAGGAGACTCCTCATCAGGTCTTGGTTTCTTCAACAATCTCCGCGGGCTTAACTGAAAACTATTAGCACGTTGATTTAAATCTCACCTGAATGGTCTGTTAATAAAACTAAAATTCATGGGGGTGGGATATCTTCTGCTAACTCAACGTTTTCATCACTGTTTCAAGTTGCTTAAGCGTTCATTACGCCTTGCTCTTAGCAAAGCAGGTGCATTCACATTTCAATACACCGCGAAGTAGAATATATATTCTACTTGTGATCCAAAATGTATTAACAAGGCTGGAATCCTTGTGCAATATGATTGCTTTACGTAACTTTTGTTGACTCATTTTGGCAACAGGTAAGGTAATTCTGGAATCTGTGATTCTGACAACTGTGGTGGTCGTAAGCCTTACACTCTACACGTTTTGGGCGGCTAGGAGAGGCCATGACTTCAACTTCCTTGGGCCTTTCTTATTTGGTGCTGTCCTTGTTCTTATAGTTTTTGCTTTGATTCAGGTGAGTTTTCCATTCAGTTGTGCTCAACTTTCAGAGACTGTCCTGGTTAGACTAATCTTTTGGGTCATTTTTGTAACAGGTACTATTCCCACTGGGTAGAATCTCTATCATGGTCTACGGATGCCTGGCTTCAATCATATTCTGTGGGTACATTGTGTACGACACCGACAACCTAATCAAGCGCTATTCTTACGATGAGTACATCTGGGCTGCTGTGTCTTTGTATCTGGACATCATTAATCTCTTCCTTTCCTTGCTTACTATCTTCAGAGCTGCTGAAAGCTGAGATTATTGTCTACGTTGTGAATTTTGTGGCAAGAAATTGTTGACGTTGTAAATGTGACTGACTATACCTCTTATCGTATCTTATTTAGTGTTCCCGCTGTTTCTTCTACTTTCTTCTCAAGAGTCGTCCCACACGTTCAGCTTCTCATATACTCCTGGTCTGTTTTATTTTCGTGAAAGGGTTAGCCTTTCCAGTTTCCCTGGGTTCACGTCAATTTCCTCAATTTTGCTCGGCACTTAGGAACTCTTCCATAGAAACTTCACCGGCCGAAGAGAAATATGTAGGACCAGGACTAGGAGGGTGGGGGATCAGATCAAAATTGAAAATTTGAAACAACTCCTTCCTTTGAAACCTTTGCAGATCATTCCCTAGGCACAAGAATTAAAAAAGCCGTTTTCATTTTCTAAAAGTCAATTTACAAAATTTAGTCCGACTAATGGTATTATACTTAGTGTATTCCAATTGACTCAATTGTAAGAATGGTTAAAAAAAAAAAAAAAACTACAAGACAAAAGAGATTTAATCTTTTTTTGAAAATTTAAAAGAAATATATTACCAAAGTTTAAAACTTATATATAATTCTATTACAAGGATAATAACAAAATTACGACATCAGTGCTATATTACTATTAACATATATCCAATAATTACATTACACCAACTAAAGCAGCCACTTTGGGCTTCTGGCTAATAGCTTCTGGTTTTCTTTTGGCTATGAGTGACTCTCTGGTTAGATTAACAATTGTAGCTGTAACCTTATTTTTATATTGCGTCACGTCCTGACAAAGACGTCGGTTCCTCTCCCTCCATATGTAATATATTACTATCTGAAACGACGTCCAGATGATGAGATCATCTCTCAAACTAGGTTTGGAAAGCTGTATAATATCATTCAATACGTCATTCCATTCAAAGGAAATATTCTAAATCCTTAACATCTGCAAGATTCTGCTCCACACCACTTTAGTATAATGACAAGCAAAAACAAGTGATTACGACTCTCATTGTCCTGTTTACACAACACAGAAAGGGGATCATAATTGCCAAACCATCGGTCCTTAGTGCTCAACCGATTTTTAATAGTAAGCCACAAGAAAATAGCATATTTAGGGCTGAGTACCTGTTTCCAACCAGATTAGCCCATGGTACTACATCATGCAAGCCCCTCACTATTCCATGTGCTGATTTGGTTGAAAACTCCCCTCCATGATTTGCCACCCACATCCACTCATCGTGCTGATTACGAAGGTGTATACCATTCACATAATGAGCAAGTAAGTGACCATATCTACATTCCAATAACCGTGTCCTCTCCCTACTTAGACATGCAACCGTAGCTACCTTAGGATTCGGTTTCTAAAAACAAGTAAATCATTTCGAAACCATAATGAGCTAGATTCATTCCAATTATCAAACCATAAATTTGTGTCCTCTCCATTCCCCACCCTACTTTTAATGAAATGATAAATAATGTCTCATAATTGTAACAAACTTTTAAAAATCCAAGAGTGTTGATACCTCAATTGAAGTTGCCAAAAGCTTTGCCAATAAGGCTATATATCTACCTCCACTTGACCCACATCGCTTCTTTACCCACTAATAATCTCCATATTCTCTTCATAAGTAAGACCCTTTGCATTTGTTTGATTGAAATAATGCCCAAACCCCTATGTTTTTTAGGCACTACAATATCACTCCATTTAATTTTTTCTCCTTTACAATTATCATGCTTACCAATCCGTAAGAAGGATTTTAATATCCTCTCTATGTCCTTGATAACTCTCTTAGGAATTACCATATGAGCAGCCCAATGAATATGCATGCTATTCAACACTGAAACAATTAGAGTAACTCTAACAGCAAGGGATAGAAAACGATTCTGCCAAGCAATGATTATAGCTTTTAGTTTATCCAACAATGGTAAAAATTTAGAATATTTATGCTCACCTGAGGTGTTTGCTACGTCCAAATACCTGAATGGTGCTTGTTGGATGGTAACCCCACCAATCTAGTAATCCAATCCAGATTCTGAACATCAGAAGACATAAAAATTCCACTCTTCTGTACATTTATCTTCAACCCAGACTAGTGAGCATATACATTCAACAAATTCATCATCATCAATAACACATGAGGGTCGGCTTTTCATAATAATATCACATCATCAGCATACAACAAATGTGACAGTTGCAATTCTTGACATCTATAATGATATTGAAATAATCCATTGCAGTCCACCATTCGAGTCACTAATCTTGAGAGACCTTCCATTGCTAGAGTGAAGAGATAAAGGAATAGGGGATCACCCTGTCAGATCCCTCTAGTGATATGAAACAGAGCTTAAGAAGAACTAATTCATATTAAGCTTTAGTTGAGTAAGATTTCCAAATCCAATAATTCATATTCTAGAAAGGTTCATTTATTGTTACTTAAAGACCTTCTAATTACGTATGTAACTAGTCAAGTTTAAAAGTGTTGAGACAACATTCTTAGAGATGAGCTGAGAGGACATTCATAAAATGGTGTGTCTTGTTAACCTTTATTGTTCCAAATAATGTTCAAAAGCCTTAAATAAGAAATTTAGATAAAGAGAGAGTTGGGACAATGCAAAGAAAAAGATGATTATAAATCTCTAACTAAGCATTATACAGAGACTATGATTAGGATGAAATGTTCAAATAATGGTATTTATTCCTTATGCTTAGCATGCTTTTGACAGCTAGCCATTAATGGTATCTCACTCACAGACATTATTTTTCCATGAATGATCTCTATAACTTTTTTGTTAGCATCTTTTTAACAAGTTTCATTGAGTTTTACTTCAAAACCTCCTTTATTCAATAGTAGAAAAACCTCACTCTATTTAACTTTGATATTGCTTGTTTTATTATTATAGAGTTCCTAATGATGGTTTTTCATAAGTTTCTCAGTGTGCTTAGTCACTCAACAAGGAAGCATCAAGTGAGAGACTCAATGTAAATTCAAGCTACTAAAATTGACTCTGATAAGTAAAGGCTTGGCTTGGAAGAGCGGTGGTAATTGACAACCTGCTGAAATCAACTTGCTGAAATGATAATTACTTATTCTCAATAAGTAATTATGTGTTTGGGATTGCTATTTTGGTAATTGTTGAAACGTGAAAATAAGTGTTTAGTAAGTGTGGTTATGGTTGTTGAAAAGAGATAAAATGACTAAAAAGTCAATTGATTTAATAAACTATTTATTGTTGTATAAATAATTAAAAATATATTATTGGACATATAAATTTAAAATTATAAATAATAAAATATTCAATTAAAACAAGAAAATATAAATAAATAAATTTGGTAAATAAAATATTTTATAAAAATATATTGTTAGTCATATTAATTAAGAGTATAATAGAAAATAATACTTGTAGTAAAGGTTATTAATCGAAAGTAAAATTTCTACTACAGAAGTAGTTTCCTATCGCAACCCTCTTTCTACTTATTGATTTTTGTGGTGACATTGCACTTGTCTCCAACCTCCGGTTGCTCACTGCAGATCCAAATATGTGATTGTGATGAATAAGTATTTGTCTCCATCACACCACAAATCCAAATGCAGCAAAAACCCAACCAATGTATGATGTAGCTTGATTTTTAATATGTCGAATAAATGGCATGAAACCATTATATGATAAAGAGAAAACTAAAGAAGCTTCTTTAAAAATCACTAACAATAAGACTTGGTTTATCAAAAAGGTAAAAATTAGACTTTCTATTCATTACAACATAAATGACATTTGGCTACAAAAAAAATCATCACTAAAAGTTTGAAAATCGTGGCTAACAGTAATTAGTAACGATTTATATTCGACACAAAAAACGTCATCAAATCCTCATAGCTAAAAACTATATATAAACGATGTTTTTCACTAATCGTAGCTAATAGTTTTTTCCTATACTTTATTTTTGTAGTTAAAAACTATTAGCGACGTTTTAAAAACTTGTCGCCAGTACATTTTTGTTACACTTAGATTTCATAGCTAAAAAATTTTAGTTGCATTTCAAAAAACGTAGCTAATTGTTTTTAGCTACGTTTCCAGAAACATAGCAAAAGATTTTTAGCTATGTTTTCAAAAATGTAGCTAATTGTTTTTACACATTTTCAGAAGCGTAGCAAAATTTTAGCTACCTTTCTTAAAGCATAGTCAAATGTTTTTAATTATGTTTTGTAAAGTGTAGGCAAATTTTTAGCATACATTTTAACGAAATGTTATACCATGTTAACTATAATTATTTATGGCATTTGCAATCCATAGAACTATATATAATATTTAGATTTTTTGTTAAATTATTATTTGAAAACATAATACAAAATTAATTAATAATTTGAAGCATTGTATATGAAAAAAGGGATGGCAATCCCACTGGCTAGCCTGGCTTGGCCCGTGGCCCACTCACTTTTCCCGAAATGACGTCGTTTTAATTTTTTTAAAAAAAATTAAAGGCTCGATTCGGCCTAGCCTGCCCATGGCCCAACGAGCCATAGGCCAGGCAGCGGACCCATCAGCCCGCCAGGGGGCTAGGCTGGAGATTGGCCCATCCCAGCCCATGGCTTGCTATGACCTCAACCCCGCCCAGCCTGACCAATTGACACGTCTAATAAAAAAATATCATTGAATTATACCAACAAAAAATATTCTTGGTATATAAGATTTAATTACAACTTTAATAATTCTTATAGACAAAATAATAAATACAACAACATTTTACAAATTATAAATGTTGATATTACAAAAAAATTACAACGTGACTAGAATGATTGTAGGTTTGTTCATGTCGATGAGAGAAATTTCATACGTCAGCCATCATATACAAAAGATTAGCCATAGGAATCCTAAAAGCTATTTCAAGGTCGGTAGAGTGCTTGAACCAAGTTGCATTGTCACTGGACAATCATTCATCAAATTAACCTTCAAAATGGTCAGGATTAGTTATAGAGGTCAGTCCCTTTGTCCTTTCAAAGTAGAAAGAAGAATGTAAATGAAAATCGAGAAGGTTGCCTTACCTTCATAATTGCTCTGAATATACCATCTGTAAGGGGGAAAAAAAAAGGATGAAAGGTTAAGAAAGGGAGAAATCCCTTCAGGCACTGTTGGAAAAGCATAGAATAGCGTAAAGCTATTCTTCAAAAGTTGTGTTATAAAGGCATGGACTAGGAAAAAGTTATCCGATTAGTGAAGGTATGTAACCTAGCAAACAACTTATACAACATGTGTCATTATAAACTTAGAGAGAAAGAAAATGATTCACTTGTCCTGCGACAAATTTGGCCTATGCAATAGAGTCCAATTGCCACATACTTCAAACACAAGTTTGTAAAGGCATTAATTAATTTTGTAAGTCAAATTCTGTTGCCGAAGGAAAATATATCAAGGTTACTGTGCATCTATAGAAATAGAGTTTAATAAGACCAATTATAAAAGTTGCATGTCTTAGATGAAAAGGTTAAATTTAGAGAAATTAATGCAAAGTATAAAAATTAGCATTTTTAAATATTATGTCGTATGTGAAAGAGTTAAAATTCTACTCCTTTTATTTTAAAAAAAATAAGTTAGACTATAAGTAATTTTGATAAATTAGTCCAGATGTATGATATTTTTAAATTTAAATAATATTATATTTTATGTATAATAATAATTATTTTTTTAATTATTTAAGGTTTTACCAACAATAGATTTAGTTAAGATTTCTCTCTTAAAATTATGATTTTTGTCACTCCTTATCAATGATTTCTTATGCGTCTCCATGACATTTTTTGTGTTTGCACTGGTTTATCTCTTCTTCATGGCATTGGTGATCTTTGCAACAAATTTTCTCATTTCTGGTTGTACCCTTTTCACTCTTTTGTGATACGAGGACGAGATACACAAGACATTATTACCTATATGTTGCTCACATCATATGGTACACACCAAAAATCTATGTCCTAGTTGCTAATACTGAAGTAAGTCTGAATCAGTGAGGCCATGTTTGCTTTTTGATAGCAGATACCTTCTGCCATTAGTTACAACCTATCAAGTTCTTCAAAAGAAGAAACAAGTCCCAAACATTTAGATCTACAGTTTTCCACATTTCTTAGGAATGAAGTAAAAGGAAACTCAATAATTTCATGTTCACCTATGAAAATCCATATTGAAACGACAATTATAGAGTCTTTTTCAGTGATATCTCAAAAAGATTTAACTTTGATGTGGAGGGACCTCTGCATATGCTGCAGCAGGTTTCCCTTCAACTACTAAAACACAAGTCTGTAAAGGCATCTTATCAACAAAATAGATTCAAAGATATTGTCAAATCAAATCAACTGTAGCAAAGAAGCAAGCTACTGTTTTCATGTTAGAAACCTATAACACATCTTTTTTAACAGAGAAGGACTAACCTTCATCAAATTGGAATTGACTTGCAATTTTTCTTGTACGCCCATAATATGTCCTCTTGCATTAACTAAAATCCCAAACCACGATGCCAAGTTTTGGGTATATTAAAACCCAAAATTCGGAAGAGAGGGAGAAGAGGGAGGGCAACCACGAAGAAGATTGAAATTAAGAGGATCAATATAAAACCCTAAACGCTGTCAACGTTACTATGCATCTATAGAAATAGAGTTTAATAAGACTAATTATAAAAGTTGCATGTCTTAGGTGAAAAGGTTAAATTTAGAGAAATTAGTGCAAAGTATAAAAATTAGCATTTTTAAATATTATGTCGTAAAATTCTACTCCCTTTATTTTAAAAAAATAACTTAGACTATAAGTAATTTTGATAAATTAGTTCAGATGTATGATATTTTAAATTTAAATAATATTATATTTTATGTATAATTATTATTATTTTGTTTTAATTATTTAAGGTTTTACCAACAATAGATTTAGTTAAGATTTCTCTCTTAAAATTTTGATTTTTGTCACTACTTATCAAGTTTTCTTGACATAAAATTTTGACTTGCAAATTTTCTTGTATGCCCATAATATCTCCTTTTGCATTAACTAAAATCCCAAGCCATGATGTCAAGTTTTAGGTATATTAAAACCCGAAATTTGAAAGAGAGGGAGAAGAGGGAGGGCAACCACGAAGAAGATTGAAATTAAGAGGATCAATATAAAACCCTAAACACTGTCAAGGTTACTATGTATCTATAGAAATAGAATTTAATAAGACTAATTATAAAAGTTGCATGTCTTAGGTGAAAAGGTTAAATTTAGAGAAATTAGTGCAAAGTATAAAAATTAGCATTTTTAAATATTATGTTGTATGTGAAAGAGTTAAAATTCTACTCCTTTTATTTTAAAAAAATAAGTTACACTATAAGTAATTTTGATAAATTAGTTCAGACGTATGATATTTTTAATTTTAAATAATATTATATTTTATGTATAATAATAATAATTATTTAAGGTTTTACCAACAATAGATTCAATTAAGATTTCTCTCTTAAAATTATGATTTTTTTTCACTCCTTATCAATGATTTCTTATGTGTCTGCATGACATTTTTTGTGTTTGCACTGATTGATCTCTTCTTCATGGCGTTTGTGACCTTTGCAACAAATTCTCTCATTTCTGGTTGTACCCCTTTCACTCCTTTGTGATACGAGGACGAGAAACACAAGACATTATTACCTATCTGTTGCTCACATCGTATGGTACACACCAAAAATATGTGTCTTAGTTGCTTGTGCTGAAGTAACTCTGAATCAATGAGGCCATGTTTGCTTTTTGATAACAGATACCATCTGTCATTAGTTACATCCTATCAAGTTCTTCAAAAGAAGAAACAAGTCCCAAACATTTGGATTTGCAATTTTCAATATTTCTTAGGAATGAAGTAAAAGGAAACTAGATAATTTCATGTTCACCTATGAAAATCCATATTGATAAAACAATTATAGAGTCTTTTTTAGTGATATCTCAAAAAGATTTAACTTTGATATGGAGGGACCTCTGCATATGCTGCAGCAGGTTTTCGTTCTACTACTAAAACACAAGTTTGTAAAGGCATCTTATCAACAAAATAGATTCAAAGGTGTTGCCAAATCAAATCAACTGTAACAAAGAAGCAAGCTACTGTTTTCATGTTAGAAATCAATAACACATCTTTTTTAACAGATAAGTACTAACCTTCATCAAATTAGACTTGACTTGCAATTTTTCTTGCACGCCCATAATATGTCCTCTTGCATTAACTAAAATCCCAAACCATGATGTCAAGTTTTGTGTATATTAAAACCCGAAATTTGGAAGAGAGGGAGAAGAGGGAGGGCAACCAAGAAGAAGATTGAAATTAGGCGGATCAATATAAATCTCGAAACACTGTCAAGGTTACTATGCATGTATAGAAATAGAGTTTAATAAGACTAATTATAAAATTTGCATGTCTTAGGTGAAAAGGTTAAATTTAGAGAAATTAGTGCAAAGTATAAAAATTAGCATTTTTAAATATTATGTCGTATATGAAAGAGTTAAAATTCTACTCCCTTTATTTTAAAAAAAATAAGTTAGACTATAAGTAATTTTGATAAATTAGTTCAGATGTATGATATTTTTAAATTTAAATAATATTATATTTTATGTATAATAATAATAATTATTTTGTTTAATTATTTAAGGTTTTACCAACAATAGATTTAGTTAAGATTTCTCTCTTAAAATTATGATTTTTGTCACTCCTTATCAATGATTTCCATGACATTTTTTGTGTTTGCACTGATTTATCTCTTCTTCATGGCGTTTGTGACCTTTGCAACAAATTCTCTCATTTCTGGTTGTACCCTTTTCACTCCTTTGTGATACGAGGACGAGACACACAAGACATTATTACCTATATGTTGCTCACATCGTATGGTACACACCAAAAATCTGTGTCCTAGTTGCTTGTGTTGAAGTAACTTTGAATCAGTGAGGCCATGTCTACTTTTTGATAGCAGATACCGTCTGCCATTAGTTACAACCTATCAATTTCTTCAAAAGAAGAAACAAGTCCCAAACATTTGGATCTACAATTTTCCATATTTCTTGGGAATGAAGTAAAAGGAAACTAAATAATTTCATGTTCACCTATGAAAATCCATATTGAAACGACAATTATAGAGTCTTTTTTAGTGATATCTCAAAAAGATTTAACTTTGATGTGGAGGGACCTCTACATATGCTGCAGCAGGTTTCGTTCAACTACTAAAACACAAGTTTGTAAAGGCATCTTATCAACAAACTAGATTCGAAGATATTGCCAAATCAAATCAACTGTAGCAATGAAGCAAGCTACCGTTTTCATGTTAGAAACCTATAACACATCTTGTTTACCAAAGAAGGACTAACCTTCATCAAATTGGAATTGACTTGCAATTTTTCTTGCATGCCCATAATATCTCCTTTTGCATTAACTAAAATCCCGAACCATGATGTCAAGTTTTGGGTATATTAAAACTTAAAATTTGGAAGAGAGGGAGAAGAGGAAAGGCAACCACGAAGAAGATTGAAATTAAGAGGATCAATATAAAATCATAAACACTGTCGATTTGTTGCCCCTCCTCCCCTCCCCCTTTCCTCTTTTATTCATTTTAGTATGAGAGAGCATAAACAATAAGGTCAAGAAACTATATAAACTCAAGAGTTACCCTCTGAAATCTACCTTTTTTTGTTTGATTTGTTCGATTCTGCTTGAACTCTCCAATCCCACCAAACACCAAATGGGTACATAATCAAATCCAAAGTCGATAAAAATGAAGCATTAACACAATGGGAGGTTATTCGTTTTAGTATGAGAGAGCAAAAACAATAAGGTCAAGAAACTATATAAAACTCAAGAGTTACCTTCTGAAACCTACCTTTCTTTGTTCGATTATGCTTGAACTCTCCAATCCCACCAAACACCAAATAGGTACATAATCAAATCCAAAGTCGATAAAAATGAAGCATAAACACAATGGGAGGTTAAAAAGAGGAGTAACGTATAATGTCTGCATAAAGAGAAACAAAACAACAAGATAATCAAACAAATTTCTGATTTCATTTTCACTCCCTCCTACAACTAGTTAGATATTTTGTGACGATTCGCAAAATAGTCACAAAGGACCATTTTTTATGACGATTTTTGAAAATTGTTGTTAAAAGGGTTAATGAAGTCATATTTTGGCATCAAATGAGAACCTTTTGGTGACGATTTTTAAAAATCGCAGCCAAAGGTTCACATTCGATGACGAATTTAAAAATCATCACAAAAAACTTACTTTTAGCTACGATTTTTAAAACTTAGAAAAAAAACCGTAGTTAAATCTCATCCTTGCTGTAGTGATTAATAGTCATGCTATATAAATTTAAGAAGCCTTTAAAGCCTTGAAGAGGGAATTAATCAAAATGATGTCCCTTTAGAAAAATAGGAGCAAATAGTTTGAGAGGTTAGATTTGAGAGTTAGTTCTTAGAAAGTATGAAGTGAAACTTGAAGTTTGGATAACCAAAAAATTTAATTTTTGATCAATAGATGTCCCAACTTCCTCCTAATCATAAACAAGGTCAGTCAAAGAGAATCTTCTTACCTAAGCTTTATCTCTCCTTTGAAAAGAATGGAAGCCTCCCTATTGATTAGAATTGAAAAATAAATTATAGTAATGCTTTGCAGAATTCAATTGAGAAATAAAAGAGGAAAACCAAATAGATAAGGTTTCTTCTAAGAAATTTCATTCAATAAAGTCAAATACTTTTTGCAAATCAATTTTGAGAAGACATATATTCCCACATATGTTGTAGTCACGTATGAACTGCTGAGCCAATTGTATACAACAACAATAACAATAATATCATAGTTGAAATCTCCTTGAATGTGAGATAAGGGGAGATTCAAAAGTACGTAACTTTACCTTCAACTTGTAGAGAGACTATTTTCGATAAAACTATATGAAGAAGAAAGAAAAAATAAAATAAAATAAAAATGAAATAGAAATAGAAATAGACATAGACATAGTCATAGTCATATACATAAAATAAAAATGGTCATAAAAGATAATATTAATAAAATAAAAATAAAATAAATAAATGAATAAATATGTACAAATAGAAATATAAAATAAGTAATAAAATAAATAATACAATAAATATAGAACAAGGTAATGAATAAAAATAAAAGATAAAATAAGTAAATAAATATACAAATAAGAAAGAAAAAAAGTAAATAAATAAAAGAAATAAGTCATTACAAGATATTGTTTAGGCCAAGTAAGGAAATGTTTAGACCAAATAACTAAGCGAGAAGTACTACATATTAAAAGTTTTTATGTTAAATACATGACATAAGACTCCAAAAAAAAAAATGTTTAAAAGACCTATAAGAGAGAAAAGGACTTCTCTATGTGAGATCCATCACCCATATCCTAATACACCAATGTTTTTTTATTAAGGGCCATGTCTTTGGTAAGTTCCAACAGTGCCAAATCATTCTTGATTAGCTCCCCTCAATTCTTCTCAGACTTTCCTTTTTTTTTTCTTTTGCAGTTCCTAAGTACAATCTTCTTGCATCTTCTTATTAGAGTGTCATGATATCTCCTCTTAACATGTCTGAATCACCTAAGCCTTGTCACTGTTAATTTTTTATTAATATTATCCAATAATATATTATCATATATACTTCTTCTTGGATTAAAGATAGATTGTGTCTCATTAATCAGAGAAGGAAGAACCAATTTTAGCATGTCCATAAGGAATTTAGAGATAATTTTATATAAAGAAATAGGTTTGAAATTATGGAGAGGAGTGAGATTAACAACCTTAAGAATTAGATAAATGAAAGCACTATTTAATTTTTTAAGCAAGCAGTCGTAAATTAAAAAGTCTAAAATGAATTTTTTGACTTCAAAGTTAATTGCCAAGCTTTAAAAAAATATGTTGAGTTCATCATAACCTAAGGCTTGAGAAGGTTGTAGTTTTAAAACCCTGGGAATAACTTCTGTAGAAAAAGGCTTAATTGAATCTTCCATTAAGAGAGAATA
Source organism: Erythroxylum suave (assembly GCA_027563595.1). NCBI lineage: Eukaryota > Viridiplantae > Streptophyta > Magnoliopsida > Malpighiales > Erythroxylaceae > Erythroxylum > Erythroxylum suave. Next base: position 13,759,883 of record JAOSBN010000004.1, on the reverse strand, counting down.
TAAAGGATTTGTATAAGGCTAACTAAAAGGGAGTTTGAGAATGGAAAATTGTTTTTGAAATCCAATTAATCTTTCAAGAATTTGAGCATGATTTCTAAGTCCTGATTGGTATATCACATTATAAAAACTATCAAGAAGAGCATTAATCTTTTTTATATTTCTTCTTATAAACATTCTACTATGGAAGAAACTTGTATTTGCATAATCATCCCTTATCCAATTTGCTTTAACTTTCTAAATATGAAGGGAATTTCTTGTATTCTGAAGCAAGCTTTAAAATTATATCTAAGCAAATTGATTTTTAGGTCTATTATTAATAGTTTTGTAATAGATAAGGTTCTGTCAATTGTTTAAAGCTCATTTTAGCTATGTGATGTTATCCATAGAACTTTAAGTTCAATTTAATAACTTTTAGTTTCTTAATAAAAAAACATTTCAACCTAAAAATGAACAAAAACCATCCATTTTGTAAAAAATCTTCAAAATCATCTACAGTTTAGACTTAACTGTTAGTTTTAGCACATTTTTTGACTAATTTGACTAATAGTTCATATTAGTCAACTAATGTGCATTAAATGCAAAATATTTGCTATTCATTACACGTTAGTTGATTACTATGGTATATGGTGAGCCAAAATGTCACTTAGAGGGACAATGTTTGATCGCATCACCATATTGGTCAACTAATTTAACAAACTCTAATAACTAATTCTTGCATATTGATTAACCATTAGGTCATATTGGTCAACCAATGTGCATTCAGTGCAAAATATTCACTAGTTGTTACACATTGGTTGATTACTAGGGTAAATGGTCAACCAAATTGTATCCTTGAGGGACATTATTTGATCACATCATTATATTGGTCAACCAATTTAACAAACACTTTAGTTACACATTTAACTTAATTGGTTTGCCAAGAACTTATATTGGTTGACCAATCCCCCAAAAACATGATTTTGACAATTATAAATTCTCAAACTTGATTTGTTAAATGCAATTATAATTAAAAACAATTATAAATGGCCCAAAAGAATGTTTGAAAGATATTGAGGCTTTTCTTTCAAGAATAAAACTTTAATACCTCTTGATGAACAAAAAGACTCATGTAATAAAGTAATATAAAATTTTTATTTATAGTGAGGCTTAACATTACCAAAGTAACAAAACGAGATTACAACTAATACTACAAAGTATAGAATGGATTCAATTTGCCTTAATATTCTTTTGTTCGTGACTTGACCTTCACATTAAAGGTTACATACTTTAACTTTTCTTTATAATCTTTATGAAGTAGCTTATTAAATTATGCAAGGCTATATCTTATTCTTATATATCTTCTCATCAAGATAACAAACTCATTAGTAGTATTTATATTTTGTTATTCTCAAAAAATAAAATAAAACCTCTCATGGTTAAACAATATCCCCTTTTTAACAATAAAAAATCATTTGCGATATTAAGGAGTAATAATAAAATTAAGCTTATGACCCTAATGGTTTGAATGGGCTTTTCTATCAAAAGTCTTGGCCTTTTATTGATCTTATGATGGTTGAGGCAATATAGGAGTTCTTTCAAAAGGGTAAAATCTCAAGGAAATCAATAGAATATTTCTTTTCCTAATCTCTAAAGATCCTAAGCCCTCTTGCTTCAATGATATCATATCAATATAATGTTGTAATTTCTTATACAAAATTATTTCAAAAATTATTGCCTTTATGTTAAAACAAATACTCAATGCCTTCATCAGTGAAACTCAAGGTGCTTGTATAGAGGAAAGATAGATTGGGGATAAAATACTAATTTACATTTAAGGAAGATTGGTCCAAAAAATATATCGATAAGGTAGACTTTAAAAAAACCTTCAACTTTTTAAGGGAATTTGTCTCCCAATGGAAGCTTTTAGATTTCTAGAGGAACTTAGGACTTGGGGTTAATTATTACATTACCAAAACCTCCTTTAATGTCCTAATAAATTATAAGCCCTGTTGTATGTTTTAGGAAGCAAGAGGAGTGAGGAAAAAAGATTTCCTTTCCCCTTACCATTTCATCCTATGTATGGAGGGTCTATCTAGATTGATCAAAGCCATCCTTTCTCTTAACCCAACTTTTAGGTACAAAAGAAATGCAAGAAAATAGGTCTTGTTTCTCTATGTTTTTTGCAGATGATCATATGTTGTTCTTTAGAGTTCACTCATCCTTGGTTAGCAACTTAATGTAATCCCTCATAATCTTCAAGAAGTTATCATGATTGGACAATAATAGTTCCAAAAGTTAAATCTATAGCTAAGCAATTGTCAGGGCTTTAAGCCAAAAGACCACTCATTCATTTGTATGGTTCTCCCCATATCCATTAGGAGACTGAAACGTAGTGAATGTCTCCCCATTATTAAGAAGATACAAAAACGAATCACAAGGTAAAGCATCCTACTCAAATGCAGGTAAAGTATAATTAATTAAGGGTATCTTGATATCTTTACAAAGCTGTTAGTCATCACATATTTTTCTATCTAAGGGTTGGCCAAATCTATAGAGAAGCTACTAAGATGATTTCTTTGGGCTAGAGGAAAAGAGGGAGGAAAGATGTTTGAAAACCTATTGAGGCAGGTGGCCGTGGCATAACTAAGAACAATGTGCTACTTTGAGACATATTATGGAGATTTATTGATAACAAAGACTCCCTATGGGTTTGCTGGATGCACTCCAACTTTTTAAAAGGGAGGAGCATATAGAAAATTGAGCCTATTAATTCATTCTCTTAGTTCCTAAAACAACTAATGGAATTAAGGAATGAGTTAAAACCCTATTTCAAGTGCCAAATTGGAAATAGTACAACTATCTCTCTTTACAATGACAATTGGTTTAATTATAGGCTTTGTTTTTCACTATCCCATATTTGCAGCTCTATAGGAAAGTTATGAAATAAACACCAGGGTGTAGATATAGATTAGGGGGAACATTTAGAATGACATTTTGAACGAACTAATGTGTATCATTTCGCACTACGATTCTAACTCAAGAATGGAGTATAAGTATATTTCGTCGGAACACCAACTCGATTCGTACACCAATTATTCTAGCAAAGAGGTAGAGAAAAGGGACAAATGACACCTAGGTGGGAGATTTTTTTGGCATAAACATCTGCCTCCTTGAGTCTCTTTTTTGCTTTAGCTAATGATTAAAAGGAAATTGCTAACTGGGGATAGGCTAAATTTCTAAGCATTTTTAAGAGACTTTTCTTTTAAGAACAAAAGCTTTGATATCTCTTTATGAAAAAAAAAGACTCATGTAATAAAGTAAGTTAAAACATTTATGCATGTTGACCCTTTAAGATTACCAAAGTAATAAAATGAGATTACAATTAACATTACAAAGTATAGAGTGAACTTGATGTTTCTTAACCTTCTTTTATTCTTGAATTGATATTCACTTTTAAGGTTGCAAACTTCGACTTGTCTTTATCATCTTGACGAAGTATCTTCTTGAGTTATACATGACTACATCTTGTTCTTATATAGCTTTTCATCAAGATAACAAACTCATTAGTAGTATTTATGTATTGTTATCATCAGAACATCAAATTTAACCTCCCTTGGATCAGTATAAATAAATAATGTTAATTGCATTGTGAATCAACCTCATCTTCCTTTATCATAGTTCTTTTTTTTTCTCAAAAACTTCTTGTAGTCATAAGTGTGATGTCTTTATCATCACTTCCACTTATATAGGAACCATTTTTATCATCTATGACTTTCATGAAAGCAAAAAGTTCATTAGATTCTCACAAATCAATACTAAGTCATTAAAAAAATTTAATTATAATTCTCCAACGGAGATAGCCATTACCATCAAAGAAAAGGGTTATACTAATATTTTTTCCCCTCATAGTTGGATGAGGATGATGATGCACCTAAGTATGCCATTGTGATTTTTACTCTAGAATTTATTCTAAAATATTAACTTGAGAAATATGTTTTGATACCACTTTTTAGTCTCTAGTGGTGCCTAAAAAAGGGTGAGGTAAAATGGGTATCGATAAATTTAAACAATTATTTTTTGATATAATAAATATGATTAACCAAGGATCAATGTGTGATGAAAAATATCTTAATGTAAGTCAATCACACAATTAAACAATAATTTTAGTATAGGGAAGAAGAAATACAAACCAATTTGTACTAGTTCAATAACCCTTGCTAACATCCACTCTCCAAAACACTTATTGAAATTTCACTAAATCTCTTCTTTCAACAAGCAAAGAGAAACCTTCTTACAATAATCTTGTTTGTATTTTAGTATAGAGTAACCCTTCTTATATCTTTCTTCAAGGTGAAGATGAACTTCAACTCGCTAAAGAAATTTACAACTCAAAAGACCCTTGCTACTCACTTTGTTAACTTAAAGGCTCACGCACTTCGTAATACAATAATGAGTGCTCACAAAATCTTTGGAAGAATCTTTGAAATATGTTTGTAGAACACCCAAATATTTTCCCATATATATGCTTTAGGTCCCAAAATAGTCATTAGAATCAAGAACTAGTTATTGTCGGTAATTAGTTGCAATAGATTGGTCGACCAATTTAGTATATTGGTTAAGTAATGTAGCATATTGATCAACCAATATGTACTGAATGTACGAAATTCTAGCCTTTAGAACATTGTTCTACTAATGTATCAACTAATATTGCTACAAAATTTTAGTACTCTAGTTTTGACAATTTTAACTTATACTGATTGACCACTAACCTATAATGGTTGACCAATATCTCTAAAATGATAATTCCAACATCTTCAAATACTTATACTCAATTTTTTAATGTAAAATTAACTTGAACACTTCTCATAATTTTCCCTAAAGTATGTTTAAGGATCAAGAGAATTTTCTTTGAAATCAAAACTTTAATTATTATTGATGATTGAAAAGACTTGTGCAATTGTCGATGCATTTATTCATATTGAGCCTTTAAAGTATCAAAGTAACCTAGTAAGAAGTACAATGATCATTACATTTTATTTATAATTTTGTTGTCCTTTTGTCTTAGTTTGGATCTTGATTTAGATTGAATTTGATTCCAACTTTTCTTTATTGTTTTCACGAGATTGCAATTTATTTGTGCATGACTAAAGTACTTTTCAATTACTTCTATCCAAATTAAATCATTAGTAATACTTATATTTTGTTCCATAGATTGGAACCTTCCTTGTTTCAATAAATTTTGTATTAAAACAATCATATTTTATATAGAAAATTGAAATAATTGAAAATAATTAAGTTTAGATATCTTTATATATTGTAAATAAAAATTATGTTATTCATATTTTAATAATAATTTTATTTATTTTATATTTAATATAAATTGTAATTTTAAAATTAACGAATTTTAGGTTAAAAGTTCTTACCTTTTCACATATTTAACAATATACTTGTTTAATAAGCTGTAATTAACTTATTTCAAATATTTTTTTTAACTTTTTCCGTATTACCTCTCTTGGAAAATCATAAGAATTGAATTAACTGTATTTAGTTGATTAAAATATATAATATATCAAATATTATCTAATAAAATATAAAAATATCAAATATTATCTAATAATAAAACTATAAATATTCTAAAATTTTTACTATTTTACTTAATAAATTATTGTAAATGCAGCTATATGAAATATTTAAAGAAATATATGTAATCAAGATCAACTTAAAATTACTATTAGAAATTATATTGATGGGATAAATAAATTTATAAATACAAAAATTTAATGATAGTTTATCTTTTAATAAAAATGAAATAAAAAAGTGCCCCAATTGAATATAATATTAAAAATATAATGTAATCAATTAATTATAAATCGTGATTAAAACAAATAATGTTTTATTGATTTTATTAACTACTTATTAGGAAAATTATAACTAATTCCTCAAACATTACCATATGTCAAAATTTCTATATGAAATATAAATATTTAATGGTGATTAAGATTTTGAATAGCAAATTTTAAATAAGAAATTATGCTCGATAAAATAAAATATTAAAAATATAAAATATATTTATTATTTTTAAATCACCATTAATGTCAGAATTTTTCCTTATTAATTTCTATAAATTATTTATTATAAAACTTAAAACAATTTTTTTCAAAATTTATCACTTGTCAGACGCAAAGAAAATAGCTCTTTATACATAAATCTCCTTGATTAAATACATTGTTTAAAATATAATTCATGTATTAGTTATAAAATTAGATAAATCTTTTTAGCAAGTCCTATTATTTATCAGAAATATTCTCTAAGATGACTATTCTCCGAGATTCATCACTTGTAAAATTTTAACGAAAGTGAATCTCCTTTATAATTATACGTATAGATAAATTGTTTATTGACCATCTTGGTGAACCAAACAAAGAAACCATCGGAACGTTCCCGGGCTTTTGTTTTTGGAGTAAGTGCTTCCAAATTTTAATTTAATCTTTTTCATAAAATTTTGTTTGATATGAATAATATTACCTAAGAAGCTAAAATAAATTTAATTAATTAAAAAAAATTTAGTTTTAAATCTTGTCTAATATGTAATTGTTATCGTTAATAAAAATATAACTTATAAAACATTTTTTATTTGAAAGAAAAATAAAACCGAAAACAGAAAACTAAAACAAAAATTGTGGAACCAAAGCTTTTGCTACTAATGAAAATTACTTCGCAACTCCAAATAATTATACAGGGCATTAATACATTCAGCCTATATACGTTGTTCAACATGATCACAATAACTAGCTACGAAACTAAAAATTATGGAAATGAAAAAAAATAAAAACAGGATGCCCCAACGAAACAATTAAGTGTTGACTTAAGAATTCCCTATTCAAAAGCTTAAGAGCGATTAGTCATTGTGGATGTTAACATCAACGAAGCAGCCTCGAGAACTGCCGTGTTCAAGAGCTATGATAAATATCTTGTTTCATTTATCTGCAGTCAAAGTTGAGTATCCTCATTTCTGTAAAAACTCAACCTGTTCAAGAGATAGTATAGGACACTATCTATTACTAGAGGAACTGATGCATAAACAGCTCAAGTTTAAGGCACCGTTTGATTCAACTTTTGGTTGGTGAAAAAAATTTTTTTTTCACCGCAAAAGTTATTTTAAGAAAATAAAAAGAAAATAAATATTTTACCGTAAACTTCAAAATCACTTTTAGAGTAGAAATAACTTTTTGAAAAGTTAAAATGCAACTTTTTCAAAAGCTCAAATTTAGAACTTTTCAAAAAAGTACTTTTTTAAGTAGATTTTTTATATTAATTAATGAATCTATTTTTTAGTCCCTTTTATCCTTATGCTTTAAACATAATTCCCACAATATCCACAAATACATCTTCACATTTATTTTAAGATTTATATAATATTACTTGAATTTTTTATATATTTTAATATTTATTTTTGAAATTAGTTTTACTTATGTTATAATCTATACAAAACATTTGGTTAAATATATTTTCATTTATGTTTCATATGGTTTAAAATTATATAATAATTAATATACTGTATTTTATATATTGTTTAATATATTTTAAATAATATATATATGCATAAATAATTTTATTATAAAATAAAATACAGTTAAAATTAATAAAAGCACTTTTTATTTTTATATTGCCAAACAGTCTACTGTATGAAGCTCTTTTTAAAAAGTTGTTTTTTTAATTAACAGTCAACTGATTTTTTAAAAAAACTTTTCTCAGAAAAGCTCTATTGACAAAAGCTCTACTGACAAAAACTCTACTGATATAAACTCAACCAAACAGGCACTAAACGTCGAGTACAAATAAGCAGTCAATCGGATCAAAAGAAAGACAGGTTAAGACTAACTTGCAGGTTCAGTTGGGCAGCCAGGAAGCATATCGGATCACATTATCTGATAGCAGCAGCAAACATGGACACAATTCTTGACCGGAACTAAAAGGGCAGCCAGGAAGCATAACGGATCACATTATCTGATAGCAGCAGCAAACATGGACACAATTCTTGACCGGAACTAAAGGTTGGACTTTAAAACCTTAATGGTAGAAAAACAAACACCATTTGCAGAAAGTTGCACGAATCACATATAGACGACCAAAATTGCAATTATGCGTAGTAAGGCTAACAACCAAATTATCAAGTAGAAGTTACAGCAAAAACCTTAAGCACCTAAACATAATCGGTCCAAAAAGTCTCTCGGTTTTCTTTCACTTTGAAGAGGAATTCTGTATCAAAATCCAAATTATGGATCAGCATGGTAAGGAGAAATGAACACATTAATGGATCCAAGTAAGAAGACAAGTGGATTTCAGAAAAAAAAAAGAAGTCTGTAAAAGAAAAAGTAGATCAAAATGTAATGACAATATAAGAGGTAGAATCATCACCTAAAGTTGCATCTGTAAAACAAAGAAATTAAGCAGCTATTTGTTAGATTGCAAACCGTTCCCCCCAAAATATTGCTTCGTTGTTTCACGCGAGAACTCTGCAAATGTCATCCCATCTTTCATCCGTGATGAAAGTGGTGGAACAAGTTTAAGAATTTCATGTGTGAATTCATCTAAACCTTGATCAAGATGGTCATTTTCAATGTGAGACAAACTATCACCTAAAATGCATTGTTCCACAGCACGATCAGAAATCGAGAAGGTTTTGGTCCATGCAGGTTGCAGAAACATTACAAAGGTTTCTCTGCTTAAATTCTCAAAATTTCTTGGTCTGCAGACACAGTGAAGCTTAGACCGGAGTTTCCCCTTTGATAAGATATCAGCTGATTCCCCAACCTGAATGATGAAACTTTCCGGAGATGTCTTTACCATGAAGACAGAATTCTTGTTGGGATCAAAGATTTGCAAATATGAACACCCATTAGGATAACAACATTCTTGGTCACAAAGTAACGAACCTTGAACTTTTCTTATATCATTTGACAAGTAAGAAGAAGCAAGAAACATCGGTGCTGTCAAAATGGTAAAGATACCATAATCATAATGCCATTGTTGCCATAGATCAGCTCGATTTGCACACAATCTAACATCATTGGCAACCAAGTCTGAACCTTCAACATTACTTAGGTCACTTCTTATCAATTGTTCTTTGTACTTGTTCTTGCCCTTCCTTCTCCCATTTTCTCTGATAACAAAACTATCCAAAGCAGAATGGTAATGTATAAGCCTTCCTTTCGCTGTTCCTGATTCTAACAAGCTCTGCTCCAACACGTTGCCGCCAATGGCTTTGTCACATACTTGTGCAACACGAAGTCCCATTTCCATCATACAATATCCTAGTTCCTTGAAGGTCTCAGATAGATTCCCAAGCACATTATCCTGAATTTTTTCGATGTTATAAACATCCATAGAGGCCAAGTTTGAATTCATTGTAGGCCTATCTGTACCTATACAAGAATCCAGAGCTTCATCGTATTTGAGTTGCATAGCAAAAGACGAAACGTTTCTATCAGGATTTTTCAAAGGAACATCACTGCCCAACTTGTGTTCCTGAAAACATAGTTTTTTTTTTCAAAAGCATTATTTATTAAGAAACATCCAAAGCCCTCTGAAGAAAATAGAAAAGAAAAAAGACATCGAACTAGCCTTAAGAAGTGGCTTGCGTTGTTCGGGGTCGAGAAGAGCAAGCTTGCGAGCTAAAGGAAGAAGCTTTCGGCGTAGAAGAGAAGCTTTAGGGACGGCAGTGATGGAGAGAAGACCTGGACCTTTGGGCCCTAGGGTTTCCATCAACCTTCTCCTTATTGTCTCCAATCTTTCAAATTCTTCAATTGACTCATTATTAGTCGACTCGTCACCGTTCGAAGGAGATGATAGCAGAATCAAGTCAGAGTAAGTTAGCTCGTACAGTTCTAAAACCTCCGCTTCTTCCATTGGTAACGGCGCCGTTATATCTCCTCTCAACGACACACTAAGGCAATGGTGTCCGTCGCATATTGCCGAACATAGGCAAAAGGAAGCAGACGAAGATGATCTCGAATCGCACGTTGTCCAAAGTTTGGGAAAGAAACGATTATACTTGTCAAATTCGGCCGATCCGCTTGATCTAACCCATAGGCTATCTTGGCCCAGTTTAACTGGCCTATAGATCGGGCTACGGGCTAAATATATATGACCCTGCTTGTATCACAAAATTTTTTTAATTATTTATTAAAATGATTAATAAATAATTTAAGTAAGTTAAAATTTTGTAATTAATGTAGTTCATAATTTTAACAATAACTTTTAACTTGTT
>JAOSBN010000004.1:13739313-13749534 GCA_027563595.1 Erythroxylum suave | reverse complement strand
AGTGATTAATTCATTTTAATATTAATATAAATATATATATGCATAATGTATATATTATGTAAATATGAAAAATAAAACAAAAAGTTTTAAAAAGCATAAATACATATATGTATAATACACATATGTTGTAAATATGAAAAATAAAATAAAAAAGTTTATAATTTATTAATTTTTAAAAATAAAACAACAAATTTTTAAATTTATTTTTAAAAATTCATTAAAAATTCGGGCCAAAAACTGCCCACGGACTGCCTGTGGCTCGAACGGGCTAGGCGAGCTGGGCCATAGGCCTCTCTGCGAGCCGCCCATTGGCGGGCTGACGCAATTTTTCAACGGGCCAGGCCTGACCATCACCGGCCCAGGCCCAGCCCGGCCCGTTGACATCCTTGGGAACAATAGCTAGGTCGACGTCATACGATACCCTTAGCCCAGTTATATACCTCTTCAATACGAAGGGTAAGATATGCCTTCAATTATCTTCTAGGTATTTTTAGCATTTAAAATAGAATTTTAGTGATTTAAATTTTGTAGGAATAAAATGTCAATAACTTGTATGGTAATAAAAATTTATTGTAATTAACTTCTTTCAGATAACTCTAATTTATTCATAATTTTGATAAGAGTTTTATAGAAAGACTTTAGAAAACTTTGGCTAGAACCTTTACAAAGTTGGATAAGGTTATTATCATATATTTTCGTTGCATCATCTTTCTTAAAATATCACATTACTTGGATAAGTAAGTCATATAGATTGACTAAAACACCTAAATTTTTATGTTGTTGTTTCTTAATTTTCTCATATATTGCTTCCTTTTTCATAACAATTAATATTAAAATAATTGGTATTAAATCTTAGGTTGTCTTTGCAAATATAGAGTTAGTTGTCAAGATCTTTTTATCTGTTTGATATTAGGAAGTTCAATATGTCAAATAATTTCACTTAAGAGCAGTTCTTATTGAATAGAGATGCACAAGAGTGTTGGAAGGAGCATAAATATTTTAGAGAATTTGAGGACGTCAAAGAAAGAAAAGGTTCTATCTAATTGTTGAGTTTGGGTGACCAGGTCCTAAAAGTAGTAATTAATAAGCTTCATTGTGGAAACGACATGAGAGTAAGTATCATAAGAAAACGACTTGAAAGTATCATACAAAATTACTTATGATGAAGCATTTATATCAAAAGCAACATTTGTATGCTTTGAGGATGACAAAAGTTCACAGGTGAAAGATTATTAATTTTAATCAAGTCATTTTAAGTTTATAAGGTGTCCAGATTTAAAATAAGGATAAGGATTAAGCCATAATTCTTTTTTATTCCTTACCTAACTCATATGAGAATTTTGTTGATACCATGTTCCATGGTAGAGAGACTATTTATATGAGTGATGTGAAGGATGCCCTTCAATATAAGGAATTTAAGAAAAAAAGTCTCAAACACATATGAAAGTGGATCAAATGTGGGTCTATTTGTCAATAAAGGAAGGAATAATGAAAAGGGTTATAAAAACATAAGTCCCAATCTAAATTGAAGAATAAAGTTGTTCGATGCTTTAACTATAAAGTTAAAGAGTACCTTAAGAGGAATTGTCCACAACAGAAGAATGAAAATGAGAAAAGGTAAACAAATAGAAAAGCAAATGTTGTTACAGTCTAGGAGAATTTTAGTAAAAAGGATGAAAAAGACATTAATAATTTAATGGTAAGTAATTTTGATTATATATATTAATGGGTAATAGACACTGGGGTCGTTTATCATATAATTGTCTATAAGAATTGGTGATGTTCTTTAAAAAAATTGAATGATTATACTAGATTCGGTGATAATAGAGAGGGCTATCAAAGATAGTGGTTTAGTGCAGATTAAGATATATGATGAAATTGTTAGAACATTGGACGCCTAGTATGCTCCTAAGGTTCAAAAGAATCTAATTTCTATAGACACTTTTAATAGACAAAGGTACCAATTTCTACTGATGATAGACAATTTAAGGTTAAAAAGGGTGTGTCAACTATATGAAAGAAAAATTATAGTTCTTCATCCATATCTTAATGGGCTAAACAATATAGTGTCAATGTTTGTATCTCAATCTTTAAAGAAGAAGGTACAATCTTATGGCATATATTGGTGAGGAAGAGATGATGAAACTTTATAAGAGGAACTTATTGAAGAATGACAAACATAGGAAGATAGAATTTTGAAAGTTTTATGCTTTTGATAAAATTTCTAAGGTAATCTTTAAGAGTATATTGTTTAAGGAGCAACATATATTGAGGCAAACATATAGAAAGGTTATGTCATGGTCAATAGTGAGCAATACTAATTTAAAGGTAGTACTTGAATATCCTAGAACAGATGTTAAAGAAGCTGAAAATTCTAGTTTAGGAGATAAAACAATATCAAGAAAAAGGTATCAACACTATATAATCAAAGATAGAGCTAGAAGAACTATCAAATGACTAACAACATATAGTTGGGGAGACTCGGTTAATATGTATTAACCATCGGCAATATGAGTATAATTATCTTTCAAGAGAATAGGAAAAGTCAGCGAATTCTGATTACATCTAGTTAAATCTTGTTGAAAAAGACTCACACTTTGAAGGATATTATTGATGTGTTGATAATGTTGTTGCCTACAAAAAGTTCAAGCATAGCTTGGACTTGGTGAATGCTCACTCAGTTGAAGCCTTCAGTAGCTTCAATGGCAGAAATGTTTCTTTATTTAATGTTGATAATTTAAGTCAATGCGAGAAATTGTGAGATAGACTTAAATTTGATGAATATTATAATTATAGAAGATAATCTACAGTTAATAAGGATTAGGATAGACACCGATCTTATACCAGATGGAAAACATTTCTAAAGCAGAACTAAAATGGTGCTAGTTTTAAAAGTAAGCTAACATTGGACTTATCACACATTTTTTTAAGATGCACAAAAATGAAACCTCTTTATTATTAGAATTCTAATGAAATAGAGTTTCTGTATCATTAGACATCTATGGAAATAGTGTTTTAAAGACGTTAAGTTTATGTGAAAATAGAATACATAATAAAATTTCACTATAATTAGACTTTTTATATGTAATTGTAGTCTGTAAATAGTTTGGTAAGAGTTTTATAAGGGAGACCTTAAAAGTCCTTAGAGAGAATCCTCAGAGAGAACCTTTTAAGATGTATAAAGTTGCTACCATCTATTCTTCTTGTATCATCTTTCTCGTAGTAATGAATTATGTCTCCTTGCCTATGAACAAAGGTCATATAAATTGGACTAGTCATATAAATTCTAGTATTATTGTTTCCTTATTTTCTCCTATGTTGTCTCTATTTTAGTAATAATTGGTATCAAAAAAATTTAAGGAGGTTGAAAGTTCAAGTTCATGAGATAGAATAATGTAAAAAAAAATAAAAAATCAACACAATATAGCCAAGGATTGAACAAAAAGGATTGTCAAATTGCTAAGAAGATATAGATGGGGAGACTTAGTCACAGATTCTTTAACTATCGATGATGGGGATATAACTATTTTTTAGGAAATAAGAAAAGTCAAAATAAAAATAGATAGATGAGGACTATAATGAAAGATGTAAGGTTTTACAAGATCGAGAAATTGATTACTTTTAGTCAAATATTGGAAAAGGTTCACACTTCTTACTGGTAAACCTTGTATGAAACTAGTTTGGTAAGGGCTTTATAAAAGACCTTAGAAAAACAACTTTAAAAAGTTGTACAAGGTTATTGTTTTTTATTTTTCTTATTTTATTTTTCTTACATTAAATTTAGCAAATATTCATTTTTGTATTTTTATTTTCTTCTATATTATTTTTATTTTGGCAATAATTAATATTAAAATAATTGATATTAATTATTTTCTCATATAATTGATATTGATATACGAAGTTATAATGAAGTGTGTGTCACATCACTAGTTTTGTATTTGTTGCTCCATAATCCTTGAAGGCTTTATTAGAATTGAAATGTTCCAAATCGTAAATAAAAGAACAGTTATAAATAAAAAGGTCATTTTCTACCTCAATAGCCTCTTTCACATTCCAATTACACACCACTTCAGCTTGGCATCACCAACCTCTAGCTAATGTTGGTAAGTTTTCAAGCTAGACTAGTCCCTTTGAATCTCTTAGGCAACCAAATGTTAGTTTCCATTGGAGAAGCTTTTTCCAGGCCAAATAGATTTAGCAACTCTAACGCTGCATTTGGTTACTATAATCCATATACAAAGACGGAACAAAACAAAAATTTAGAGACAGAATATAACAAAAACTGGAGACAGTAAGGTGTTTGGTTGTAATGGACAAAACAAATAAAATCGTGTGTCTCGAGGACAGAAATGTATTTGGTTGCAGTTAACAGAATATAGAAAATAGTGTCAATGACTAAAGTACCCCTGCAGTATAATATGATTGGAAATCTATAATTGATTGATTATTTTAAAACAAATGATTTGTATTAATAATTTTTTAATTGTATCCATGAATAAGGAATTAAAAAAATGAGGAACCTAAAAATTTAATGAAATGAGCTATTGAATAGAAAAAAATTCGTACAAGTTAACAATAAAATGAATTACGTTAAATATTTTAATAATTGTATCAATATTTTTTAATTACGATAAAATAAAATGAGGAACCTAAACATTTAATGAAATGAGAGACCTAAAAATTTAGTGAAATGAGTTATTGAATAAAAAAATCCTATAAGTTAGAAATTCTAGTACATAATAATTTAATAAAACATCTAAGCATTTATGGAATTAATTACATACTAGGTTAAAGATATATTCAATCCTTATATTTTATTAAGAATGTCCTTAACAATAATACCCAAAATGAGTCCAATGGCAATGAGTAAAAAACCTTGACTCTATGCCATTTTTCCTTTCAAAGTTGCAACTTCATTTAGTTTTGCATTTTTTTGAAGTGAAAATTGATTAGGTGTTGATGAAGGTTCATTGGCCATAGGAAGGATTTCTTCATTTCGACGAGTTTGCTTATTTGGATCCGTGACATAAGCACTCTGTGCTTCAACCAAAGTCTGATATCTTTTGAATCTAGCATTAGGAAACCTCTCTGTTGCCAATTTAACATCATCCCAATTTGTAAAAATTCCAACTTGACGTCCAACAAATACAACATCTAAGTTGTATCTGCCCATAATTAAGTACCTGAAAATGAATCATATCCTCATCATTCATACACGTACATAAATAATAAACCTTAAAAAGTTAATAAACCAACCATTCAACAGTCATTCACAAGTGTATAAGCCAAGTCAACAGTTCATCATTTCATCATTCAACATCACATAGCCTGTTTCAAGATAATGCAAATCCTAGCTTTCCTGTTAAGCTACTATGATGCCAGTAACTCCACAAAAACAGTGAGCCAGAAAGCAACAGATCAGAACCAAAAAATTACTGTCCACTATAAGTAATGACAGAAGTAAAAATAATTAAGCTAGATGCATTGTTAGCATCCTACATTTCCATATAATAGTGTACCATAACCTACTAATTAAGAAACAAATCATAAGGTCAGATTTCATCATCTAATAGGCTCCTCATATAAACCTGTTTCTGGTTTGCAGTTAAACCCCAGAAAAGATTCCCAGCATGAGCATTCTTTGAGAAGATCATTGTAGTCCTAACAAATTCTTCAGCAAAAAACCCCAAATTCCCAAGCTCTTCACCTAGCTTAGCTCCAAATTGTCCTACAATGGCATCAACAATGATCTTAGCATTCTCTCTACTATTGTTAATGGCACGATCAAAAGAGATAGCAAGCCTTTCTATCACTTTAATATCCCTCATCTTTCTTTTCCCTTTCTTTATTGGTTCCCTTCTATGTTGCTGGAATTGGTGACAGAACCATTCAAGGAGTGTAGTACTTGTTGGGGTGTCTCTGCAAAAAAAATTAGAAAACTTCAGCATGAAAAACATATTATTATTAATCTATAGACAACCAACAAAGCAAAATAAAAAAATACCTTTGACCATTCTTTTAGCACTTACTTGTTGTCAACCTTAATGCATTGCTTGCTTTCATTCTAACTAAACCCACTACAGTTCAACACGTCAAAGGCTGTCTGATATTTGTCCTTCAAGCTTTTGTGCTTTTTTTGGTATGCCTCTTGTCAATGCCACAATTAGGAAACTTCTTGACCATCTTTCTAATAAGAAGATGGAAAGTACTAGGCTTAAATTACCCATTATCAGCTCTATGACCAGCAACAACTGCCTCCTCCATGAAGGTCACAAATGCTTATGTTTCATCTGAAGTCTAAACTCTTGACATTGCTCCTAAACCTTGTAATGCCATACCCAAAACCATTCCAAACCATTTCCATAACTGATTAACCAACATACATTCAAACTTATTTTCAAATTAAGAAGACAATATTGAATTAAAACTAACATTTAATTAAGTACAGATAAAATAAATAAACAAAAATTTAATTGTCTTCTCAAATTTAGTTACAATGAAAGCTAACAATATAAAGAGAAATTAAAACAAACCCTCAGTTCAGTTACAATGAAAGCCAACCAAATTTAAACCCTCAATTCAATAAAAAAAATATTAACTAAATGAAAGTTTAGAATTTAATGGTTTCTTCTCCAATCATCAAACATGTTCTTAGCTAAATCCTCTCTCCATTGACTCTATTCAATACTTATCTCAACATGATCAACAAATTTAGGGAAAGGTACATCTTCCCCAATTGGCATATCTTTAACTTCAAGAGGAGTAAGCTCTACTGGATCATAAGTTTTATGCGACCTAATAAAGTTGTGCAGAAGGCAGCATGCAAGAATTATATGCACATGACTAGTTACTAGATAAAAAGATAGATTTCTTAAAATTTTCCATCTTTTTTTCAGTAAACCAAATGAACGTTCAATCACATTTTTGGCAGATGAGTGTCTCTTATTATAGAGCTCTTTTGGGTTCCTAGATGCCCTTCCATCTCTTGCCCACTCTTGAATATGGTATCTTGTGCCTTTAAAAGGTGTAAGAAAGCCAGGACCATTGGTATAGCCTGCACCTACTAAGTAGTAATTTCCTATAAACAAATAACACTATTACTATTGTTTTTTTAATCAAACCTTAAAAAAATTAATAAAATTCTGAAAAATTTTTTCTTACATACCCCTTAGAACTTGAAGTCTATTAGGCCTAGTAACAACATCATACAAAACCCTTGAATCAGATGCTGACCTCCCTTCCAGCAAGAACATAAACAAAGTTTAAGTTTTTATCACGCAGCTCTAACATGTTAGTGTATATTTTCCCTCTCCTACCTCTATATCTGGGTTTGTCTGCATGGGGAGCTATTATTTCTAAACAGGTCCCATCTAGAGCACCAAGGTAACCCTGTTAACAAAATTCGAACAATAAAAATTTCTAGTTTATTATTTAAAAAACATTAAATTAGACAATTTATTTTAGCTAATTAAATTTACTAACCTTAAACCATTTCCATTTTTCATCTGTGTAATCCTCAGGAATTGGTATGGGCTTGACATACAACAGATGTTGAAGCTTTGGTACAGCCTTCAACACACTATGGAAGACCCTACTTATTATTCCTCCTGACCTCATAAACCTAACTTGTACTACTCTATTAGATTCATTTTGTGCTAATATTCTTAGGAAGATTAAAACTTTTTCTTCAATAAGCACATGGCCATTATTCCTAAACCCACCATGGACTTGAAGCACTTGACATAACAATGTAAATGCATTTAAGTCCATCCTTAAATCCTACTGGCTATTCTTATTACCCTCATTCAAATATATTAGCTTACCTAGTTGGTATTGTCAATTCCCTACTACCTATAGCATTTTCACTCCTACTTAGTTTTTTTGTGTGTATACGTACAAGCATAGCAACATGACCATTCTCATAAAATCCAATTCCCCATTCCAAAGCTCAAACAAACTCAGACACTTAAACATAGCATCATGATCCTCGTTATCCACTTTTGTAAATAAAAACTGTCTGCAAAGATAAAAAATATAATGATCATAAACAAGCCACAACCAATAAGACAGGAATAAGTAGCAACTAAAAAATTCATTAGCAAAAATAGCAAGAAAAAAATGGCAAACAAAACAACTGATTATTGTTATTATTTGCAACGAACAACAAATAAATGATATATCAATAACAAAAAAATAAAAAATAACAGATTTGCACTAATATACTCACTAAAGCAGGCATCTGATTGCATGTTAGAGCAAAAAATAGTACTTTTAACAATTTCAACCCATCAAGGAAACAACATTATTAATTTACAAAACAAAAGAGGGATTAATTGAAGTACCTCAACTTTAATGACAACAGATGCACAAATCAAGTAATGTCACCTTCAACCTTAAAAAATTGAATCAAAATTAATAAAAGAAGAAATATTCCAAAATAAAATAAAAAAACAAATACAAAAATAATAAAAAAATCAAAACAAAAATACAAAAAAATAGAGCATATAAAAATTTGAAACACAAATAAAGAAAGAAACTCAAAACAGAAAACATAAAACACAAAAATAGGCTTAAACCCTAAAAATTGTAAGCCCTTAACCAATTGAAGCCATTTGAACAGAAATCCAGTCACGGAATAGTAGGAAAGAAACTATTAAACTAATATTGTAAAGATCTCCTAAATATTTCGAAACATATAAAATCTAGGGTCCACTACACACGTCAGCAATTGAAGAAAAAATAAGGGAAATCATATCATAGAAGAATGAAGAAATAAACCCCTATCGTAATTTTGGAAAAAAACTTTGATTGTTAAAATTGGGGTTTACTGTGATACCCCCAAAATTGAAGAAAATGACATAAATCATGTACATTTCAAGTTAACAAACACGAAAATGGCAAAAATAAGAAAGAACTCGCCTTTTACTACCGATTATGTGCTGTAGAGAAGAACCTGTTGTAGAGAGATGAACAAGAAAGAAGAACGTGCTTTTGTTGTAAACTTAACGAAGTCATTTAAGTCTTTGATGATGAGGCGTTGTGGGGGTATTTTTGTCTAACTTTTATTATGTTTTGTTTCTACGACAGGCATAAGAAAGTTGTGCCATGGTTTTGGATGGAACAAAAAATTTGTGTTTTTGTAAGTTGACGTCAGAACAAAAATGGGCAGTGTCAGCAACTAAACACTATTGGGCACATAATTTTTGTATTTTGTTATTTATCTTCACCGACGGAGACAACAACCAAACCATTTGTCTTGCAAGAGTTATGTATTGAACTCTAGCAACCCTTTTGATGCCTCTGCACATTGTTCGTATGATGAGGTGTCGAATTGCTACTGTAGGGATTCACAAGATGGAAGGCCTGATGTGCCACTCATTGGGTGACACTCTAAGTGTGTGGTTACCGTGATCCATATACTGAGACGAAACGAAACAAAAATTTAGAGACAGAACAGTACAAAAATTGGAGACAGTGAGGTGTTTAGTTATAATGGACAAAGCAGATAAAATTGCGTGTCTTGAGGATAGAAATGTGTTTGGTTGTAGTTGATAGAACATAAAAAACAATGTCAATGACCAAAGTACCCTGGAGTATAATATGTTTAGAAATATGTAATTCATTAATTATTTTAAAATGAATGATTTGTATTAGTATTTTTTTAATTGTATCTATAAGTAAGGAATTAAAAAAAATGAGGAACCTAAAAATTTAAAGAAATGAGCTACTGAATAGCAAAAAATTCGTACAAGTTAACAATAAAATGAATTACGTAAATATTTTTTAATAATTGTATCAATATTTTTTAATTGTATTTGTATTTTTTAATTATAATGAAATAAAATGAAGAACCTAAATATTTAATCAAATGAGAAACCTAAACTTTAATGAAATGAGTTATTGAATTAAAAAAATCCTACAAGTTAGAAATTCTAGTACATAATAACTTAATAAAACATCTAAGCATTCATGGAATTAATTACATAATAGGTTAAAGATAAATTGAAGCCTTATATTTTATTAAGAATATCTTTTTTTACTATTTATACACTTAGGCATATGTGGAATATTAGTAATAATATGGGGGTATTTTTATCCAACAACTAGTTAGGATTACTTCCAAGTCCTTTCTCAGCTTTGCTTCTAGCTTATGAAGATAAATAGATGGTTGCTGTGCTATAGCCTTTTGTAGACCACTCAGTCGATTGGATAGCGTCCTCT
>JAOSBN010000004.1:13709973-13729097 GCA_027563595.1 Erythroxylum suave | reverse complement strand
GCAAATTTAACCAATGGCAAATGCTCATCCTAAGCTCCTTTGAAGTCCATCACACATGCCCTGAGCATTCCCTCAAGTGTCCGTATGGTCCCCTCAGATTGCCCATCAGTCTGAGGATGGAAAGTCGTACTGAAATTCAACTTGGTTCCCATAGTCTCTTGTAAACTTCTCCAGAATCTCGAAGTAAATCGAGGATCTCTATCAGAAACCATAGAATCAGGAATTCTATATAATCTCACTATCTCAGCAATGTACTTCTTTGCTAGCACATGCAGAGAATCAGTCTATTTAATTGCCAGAAAATGGGTTGACTTCGTTAACCAATCAACAATAACCCATATTGCATCATACTTCCTACTTGTCTTAGGCAAACCCATCAAAAAGTCCATAGTCACCCTTTTCCACTTCCATTTAGGAATTGACAATGACCTTAACTTTCCTGAAGGTGCCTGGTGCTCAGCCTTGACTTGCTAACACACTAGACACCTACTTACATATTCTGCTACCTTTTTCTTCATGCCTTTCCACTAGAAATGCTGTCTCAAATCCTTGTACATCCTGGTGCTACTTGGGTGCATGGCATAAGGCGCATTGTGTGCCTCATCCAATAGTTCATCCTTCACTTCCTTGACATTTGGATACAAAGTCGATTTCCTACAACCATGAGTCCATCATCCCTCACTACCACTTCAGATTTCTTGCCATTTTAAATTTCTTCTCTAAGTTTGCTTAATTCTACATCTTGTGCTTGTAACTCCCTAGCCTTCTCTTTGAGTATTGGTCTTACTCTGAAAGTAGCAACCATACATTCGGGTTCCTCCTGTTTCAAGCTTATCCTAAGCTTAGCCATTTCTTCCAATAAAGACAGATAAACTGTCTGAACATGGGCTATTGAGGATTTTCTACTCAAAGCATCTGCCACCACATTTGCCTTTCCTGGATGATATTCAATCAACAATTCATAATCCTTAAGCAACTCAATCGACCTTCTCTATCTCAAATTTGGGTCCTTCAGACTTAGTAAGACTTGAGACTCTTACAATCAGTAAAGATCCTCGTTTGAACCCCATACAAATAATGTCTCCAAATCTTCAAGGCAAAAATTACTGCTACCAATTCCAAATCATGTGTCGGATAATTCAATTCATAAGGCTTCAGTTGCCTTGAAGTATAAGCTATCACCGTGTCTCCCTGTATCAACGCACAACCTAAACCCTTTCTTGAAGCATCACTATACACTGTATAGCCCTCCTCTCCCATAGGCAACATCAACACTGGAGCACTTATTAATCTTCTCTTGAGCTCTTCAAAGCTTTTCTGACATTCATCACTCCAGACAAATTCATAATTCTTCCTCAATAACTTAGTCATCGG
Source organism: Erythroxylum suave (assembly GCA_027563595.1). Lineage (NCBI taxonomy): Eukaryota > Viridiplantae > Streptophyta > Magnoliopsida > Malpighiales > Erythroxylaceae > Erythroxylum > Erythroxylum suave. The sequence continues at coordinate 13,727,723 of JAOSBN010000004.1, read as the reverse complement.
AGCATCTATTGTAGAAAATCCTTCCATAAACCTCCTATAATAACCTACTAGACTTAGAAAACCCCTCATTTCTGTCACTGTCTTTGGTGCATGCCGATTTACCACTGCTTCAATCCTCCTTGTATCCACATGTACTCCATCTTTCGAAATCACATGTCCAAGGAATATCACTTCATGCGGCCAAAACTCACACTTGATGAACTTAGTATACAGCTCCTTCTCCCTTAGTATCTACAACACTATCCTGAGATGCTCCTCATGTTCCCCTTCACTCTTAGAATAAACCAGAATGTCATCGATAAACACTATGACAAACTGATCCAAATACTCTTTGAAGACCCTATTCATAAGATCCATAAAAATAGCTGGAGCATTGGTCAAACCAAAAGGCATGACTAAGAACTCGTAATGCCCATACTGAGTCCTAAAGACTATCTTGCTTACATCAGACTCCTTGATTCTGAGCTGATGGTGACCTGACCTAAGATTGATCTTGGAGAAGACCCTTGCTCCCTACAGTTGGTCGAACAGATCATCTATCCGTGGTAGAGGATACTTATTTTTTATGTTCACCTTGTTGAGTATCCGATAATCAATACACATCCTCCATGTTTCATCCTTCTTCCTAACAAACAAAACCGGAGCTCCCCATGGTGACGAATTTAGCCTTATATACCCCTTCTCTAACAGTTCCTCCAACTGTTCCTTAAACTCTTTCAACTCAGCTGGAGCCATCCTATAAGGTGGTATAAAAATGGGTGCAGTTCTAGGAATCAGGTCAATGGCACACTCGATTTCCCTCACCAGTGGTAAACCTGGTAAGTCTCCTGGAAACACATCAGGAACTTCCCTTATAATCGGGAAATCCTCTATCCTCCTTTCATTCACATCAGCATCCACAACATGTGCCAAAAAGGCTTCACACCCCTTTTCCATCATCCTGATAGCTAGCAAAGCAGAAATAATTTTTGGTGTTGGTGCTTTCCTGTCTCCTCTAAAAATCACCTTCTCTCTATTACCCAGATCAAACTCCACTTCCTTAAGGCCACAATCCAATTTCGCTTGATACTTCTCCATGACATCCATTCCCAGTATGACATCCAAGCCCTTTAGGTCTAGAGGTAGTAAATCCACTAGCAGTTTAACACCATCAATGAAGAGTTTAGTTTACAACCTCTATATACTTGGCTTATTATCACATGCCACCTTAAAGGAGTACTAACAATCAAGGGGTTATCCAAAGGCATCGAATCAACATCATGTAATGTCATGCTTGCAGAAACAAAAGAATGTGTGGAACCAGAATCAATCAAAACATATACTTCATAATTGAGTAACTGAGCCATACTCGTGACATCTTCAAGTGCGACTGCAGCTTCCTCTCTAGTCATAGCAAACACTCTTGCCTGAAACTGAGCTTGCTCCCTTGGCCTGCCTAGAGGAATAGCCCTCCTTGCAGCTTCAGGACTGCCCATTTCTGTGACTGGTCTGGTTCCCACTGTCTCTGCTCTCCTTGGGGCTTGTGATCGTGACCCCTCATTCCCTGTTACTTAGGGACAATCCCTGATCATGTGTCCCCTTTCCCCGCATCAGAAACATGCTCCAAGTAACTTGAGACACTCTCCTTTGTGTAGTTTCCCACAATGCTCACATTGGGGATTGGTGTATCTACTCCTCCCCACCCTGCCATTGCCTCCTGTTGTCGAGGCTTGCACTGATACTGTTCTTGCTTGCATGTCCTTACCAGAAGCACCACTCCCCACCTTAGTCTATGTATGGAAGCTTTTCACACTCCTCTCAGGCATTGGAGCACTCACCCCCTTCTTAGAAAACTGCTCCCTATTCTTCCTCTTCCTGTTTACTTCATTCTTTATGTTCTCTAGTTGCTTAGCCTGGAGTGTAGCATCTACTAACTGCTGGTAGTCACAAAAGTTATGGATCAAGACTTTCTCCTTGATCTCCAAATGAAGACCTCCCTCAAACTTACGGCATTTGTCTTTTTCATTAGCTACAATGTTTGCTACATATCGGGAAAGCTGGGTGAACTTCAGCTTATATTCGCTCACTTTCATGTCCCTCTATGTGAGGTTCAGAAATTTCCTGGCTTTCTCTTGTATGTACACCCTTGAGAGGTACTTCTTCCTAAACACCTCCCCAAAATCTCTCCATGTCAGCACTTGAGGCATAACCTGACTATGGGGCACTGATTCCCACCAGTGGAGTGCATCTCCCTATAACAAACTGACTGCATAATCCAGTTTCTTTTCATTCGAGCACTTCATCTGAATTAGGACCCTCTCAGTCCTCTTCAACCATGCCTCATTCTCTTCGGGATTTGTAGTCTTATTGAAGTCCACAGCTCCATACTTGCAGAGCTTATCATATTGTTTAGTCCTTTCCACTGGACCTTACATAGGGACTTGAGACCTTTGGCTTATGGCATATGAGAAAGCCTGAGCAAAGGCCTGAAAGAACCGCGGATCCATGGCTGGCATAGGAGGCGGTGGAGGCACCTCATGTTGCACACTAGGCGCCTCAGGATCAGGGGCAACATGTGTCCCCGTATCTTGTGGGACATAGGACTCATCCGTGCTCCTTTGGCGAGAGCTGGATCGAGTCAAAGCTCCTCGAGTTCTTCTTTGAGGCGACACACTCACTCCTTAAATATAAACCGATAAAAATATTTAGTTCTTGCACAACAGTTTCAAATTGTGCAAAGTAATTCAATTCGTATAAGTCAATTTCAAATCATGAACACAATTCAAAACAATGAAAGTTGTTCATTTAAAACTATACATGTACACTTCATGTCTCAACCTTCCTAATTCATGCTTCGGATACTCTTAAACTTGGTCCTTCACCCGAACCTCAACCTAGGTGCTCTGATACCACAAGTGTTGGGACCCCACCCTTACGAGACACCTGTCCAATATCGTAAGTGACATTTGGACATGCATCCCATGAAGGTGGAGTGCCCTCACCAGGATAATCCTCAACTTGAAATTTCATCTTGATCTCTTCAGTACATTTTGTGCCTTGACTTGTACTTATAGCTTAAATCCCCAACTACTTTTTGATCCTTGATAACCAACTCTTGTTGAGTCCCATTAATTAGTCAATTCTGTGATTTACCTCCAACTAAGTAACTGTTCAATCATACCGATTTAACTCCCTCTTTGTATCGTTTATAGTTGGTCCATGGTCTGTGTCTCCTTTTGTCTATCTTTGACTTTCTTATCGTCTGTGTTTAACTTCCTATCATCTGGGTTCTATCATCTGTCTTTGACTTTCTTATCGTCTGTGTTTGACTTCCTATCATTTGTGTTCTATCGTCTGGGTTCTATCATCTGTAGTTGACTTTCTTATCATCTGTGTTTGAATTCCTATCATCTTTGTTTTATCGTCTGGGTCTATCGTCTAGATTCTATCGTCTGTAATTGACTTTCTTATCATCTATGTTTGACTTCTTGTCGTATATGTTCTATCATCTGTCTTTCTATCATCTGCCTTTCTATCGCCTGTCTTTCTTTGCGTCTATGTTTCTTTCGTCTGTGTTTCATTTAAGTCTGTGTATGATGTCATCACAAACGATACTCTTCCTCTATATTTTTCCCTTGTGTTTGTGTGTGACATCATCACAGACGATAAACTTCGTCTATGTTTCCTTCTTGCAACCTACCTTACTTAATGCAGACTTAAATCTTTTCAACCATCATTTATTCAATTCCAAAAACACAATACCTCAAAAACAATAAACATCAACTGCCTCCCAATGCTTCAAACTCATTCGATCAACACATGTAACGTGAAATTTTACTAGTGGTCACAATCATGAGCAGAACATACATATATCTCATTCATCTTCAAGATAAATAATAGTTTTACAACGCTTTAGTGGGCATTTTGAGCCCCCTTACATCATAAATCGAATTACAAAGTTTCCAAGGACTATAATTGCTCCAATACATCTAAAGCATTATTTACATAACCAACTTCAAAACCAACAAAATACACAGACTGTAGTGATTTGGCTTGACTCTTGACTTATTCACTTTCTTGCTCTTCACCTGAATGGGACATAATTTGGGAGGGTGTGAGCTTAAAGCTCGTGGGTGACAATTTTATAAGTGAGAAACAAGTAAAAATATTTTCAAAACTCTCTGTCATTTTATACTTGGAAACCATAATAGTTTTTTATAGAAAAACAGCAAACACTTAATGCTCAAAATCCTCACTCAATCAAATAGTTCATGAGTACTTGTAAATCATGCATGCATCAACTTACTAACATTTCAAAGCACATTAGCACAGCATAATGGTTCGGGTAAGTCCAATTCATGACGCACAGCACATTTCCACATAATGGTCCTGTGTAGTCGTAAACTTGAGGAAGTCCTTGAAGGAGCTCCATGCTACTAGCAAGCAGGTGGGAGAAACCTATTCTTGGGTCAACGTGCATGTGACGATTCTTGAGGGACTACCATAAACCCATATAACATGTAATTCATGAATTTAAAATAGTTTGCCTTAAATGGCATCTTGTTGGAAACTTTTTTTTCATGCACATGAGATATTTCAAAGAAACATTCTTGAAACTGATTTCATAACCTTGCATCTTTTCAAAAAGAAATCATTTTCATAAATCATGAACACACTTCATGTAGCAAATAAATGCATCAATTTCACAACCAACCAAATGTAAACAAATGCACTATTCATAATGCAATTAAAACCATTCAGCTTTCTTAATTTTTAAAGAAAAACAATGAGTGACTCATTTACTCTATTATAAATCTGTACCCACCTTGAAATCCTTGCCTGTTTTGGTATTAGATTCAAAGATGTCTTTCATCTTGCTCCTTTTGCCTCTCTTGATTTCGTTTAACAATGAAAACAATCCCCATTCAATAAAATTTCAGATTTGAGAACCCATAAGGCACATGCACTAATATGGATCCTAGAACTCTTAAACTCATACATTTCTTAAGCTCTTTGAACCAAAAATCCCTTCAAAACTCCAAAAGGTTAAAATCAATCTTACCTTGAACTTTCACCAAATAATGAGATTCTTGGTTCTAAAGAAATCTCTTCCTTTCCTCTTTCTTTTTCCTTTTTGAGTAACCTCCAACTCTCTCTTTAAGACTAGGAAAATTCGTGACCTAATTCGAAGCTCTATACTTTTTAAGTCCACCCAAACCTCTCTTCTTCTCTCTCTCCTTTACTTTTTGATTTTTCTCTTCCTTCTTCACGTTTTTGTCTTCTTATTTACAAGACATTCTTTTCCTCTTCCCATTTTACCCTTAATGAGTAAGGAAAGTCCACCTTACCCTTCCTTTAATGCCTTAGTGCTTCTAACCTTAAGTAATCCACCCAAAATACCCTTATGCATTCTTAATTCTTCAATTTAACTTACACCATACTATGTTCTAACTTATCCTTAATTCTTCCATTTTTATACTTCAAATTTTCATCAATCCATAAAATAAATCCTCCTAAACTTGATATAATAATTAAACTCCAATAAAAATGATTTATCTAGCAATTCCACAAAATCTATTCAAATCATGCTTACTAACATAATGAAAAATATCCAGGGTCCAACAATTAAGGCTGCATACTACTAGAGTTTCCCATGCCCTATGCTTCAGCGAACTGAGTATTGTTATTTTTATAATATTGCCTAAAAAGTATTTTTCTAAAATTAAAAAAGAAAAAAAAGCTAACGAGTAAAATAGTTAATATAAACCTAAGAGCTCACAAAATCAACTATGCATTTTTGTAAAAGTCCATTTATAAACTTAAGCAAGAGTCATAAAGTTGGACAAACCATTTTGATGAGAAGATTAAAGAGTTTAATTTTATTAAAAAATGTAGATGAACCTTGTGTTTATAAGAAAGGTAACATAGTTACAACTATCTTTTTAATGTTATATATGAATACGACTAATTAGGATGATATATTGATGCTTTAATCCATAAAGATTTGATTGTCCGATCTTTTTTCCGTGAAGGAAATAAGAGAAATAGATTGTATTATGGGAATAAATATCAATAAACATAGTCAAAAAGAAAAGGTTGATTGGTTTATCAAAGTTTATGGTTTATCAAAGTTTATGAACATAGAAAAACTACTAAATAGGTCTAGAAAAGAGAATTTTAAAGAGGGGTTCTTACCCATATCACATAGAATTTCTCTCTAAAAGAGTATGTGTTCAAAGATAAAGGAAGAGAGAGATAAAAATATATTATGTTTTATATGCTTTAGCTATTAGATCAATCAAGTATATCATGTTATGTACAAAACTAAATGTTTGCTATGCTTTGGGCATAACAAACATATTTCAAGCCAATCCTAATTATGGTCACTAAATGGCTATAGAAACACTTAAAGTATTTAAGAAGAACTCAGTTATTCAAATGTGATTGTCAGTCTGATCACGATGAAACATGATCATAATCATGATTTTGTCATAATGATGATGCAAAAAGTTGAAAAAATTCAAACAACTAACTATTATTAATTCTACAATGAAAGTAGAGTAAATTTCAATGTCTAAGGCAACAAAGGAAGTTGTTTGCATTAAAAAGTTCATCATTGAAAGAGTGAGTCCTAACAATATAAAGTCAATAGTATTGTATTGTAACAATAGTGACAATATTGAATAATAAAAAAAACCAATGTCTGATCAACAGTCCAAGCATGTATGCATAGGGTTTCACTTAATTATGAAGATAATAGAGTAAAAAGATATAACATTAAAGTCAATAGCTACTAAAGAGAATCTTATAGATCTTTTCACTAAGTTGTTTGTCTTAAAGAGACATTATCAATATATGGACGAATATGACATTAAGATACGTAGTTAATTAACTTTAGGATTAATGGAGATTGTTAGTTTGCACCCTTATAGTTAATTAATTGGATGCAATTTATGTATGACATTATTAATTAATTTAATAGATGTATTCTTTATCTTTATGTGTTTTATTAATTATATTCAACACTTAGTACTAAAGCAAATCTCTAGAATAATTATTGTGCAACTAAAACTATGATTAGATTATAATTATAATATTCAATTTGTATTTAAGTATTATTCTTAAATTATTCCTAATTATAATTTTATCATAATGTGATAATAATAAAACCATACAAATTACACACATTACATTTCTTTCTGATCAAGAAAGTTTTAATCTTCTAAATTAAAGTATAGAAATGATTAAACAAATGTGTGGGTGCTTATGAAAGAGTAAGTTCACTAAACTAGCCTAATTACGAGGATCTCATATAGAACATTACTTGTGTGTTTATGGATGCCTGCATTATGATGGTTGTATAACTGATCATTAAACTTAAGATAACTAATGTGTGTTATATAGAAATTACTATATTTTTATGCTACTTATAACCTATTATATTGAAGGTATCTCATTTAGTAGTAATTAGATATAGTATGTATTATATGGGTAAAGTTCAGTAAGTTAATAAAGGATTTATTACCCTAAAGTAATTAGGGATGCCTTATTATTCTTGATTAGTATTGATTTAAAAAATGCGTTAGTCAAAATAAATTGAGGTTTGAAAATGTTGTTTTCAAATATCAAATATAAATTATTTTTTTATTAGCAAGAGTGAACATGATTGGATTTAAGTATAATAGATACTAATTACATGCTTTATGTCCAATCATAACATTATACATTAAAAACATTGAATTATATATTGTAACCACGCATTGATAGGCTAAATCAAATCACTTTAACAATTTTAATATTTAGGTATTCATGACATGTTATTAGACATCAATTTTGCTGTTGATTATAAATTGTTTAATTAGAAAATAATTATAAATAAAAATGTATTATATTTAGTTCTAATATGAACTAAATTTATTTATAATCATTACTGATAAATTAGAAACCTAATAATTTGTTCATAAAGAGTAAATAAAGAGAAAATTTAATTTAAATTAAGTTAGACTTAATTTAAAATTCTAAGAAACTTAAGGGATTAAATATGATAAATTTGATTCTATTAAGATTAAATTATAATTATAATTAGAGTTATACTTTAATTAGAGTCAAGAGTTTTATTTTTACTAAATTTCAAATAAACCCTTGTCTTTCTCTATACAAGGGAAAGATACAAAACAATTAACGCTCCTTAATCCTTATCAAAAGTTAAGTTCTCTTTATTTGTTTTATAGATATTGTTAAAGACTAGACATTGAATAACTAGTAGTTGATGATTTCATTGGAGAAGAAAAAGTTTTGCATAATACTCTTCAACATTTTATTTCTTATTTTATGATTCAAGTTATTTTGTTAAAGATATTTGATAAGAAATAATAAAAATTATTCCGCTACACCAATAATTTAATCCCAGTGTATATAGACCCCCAATATCAAATGCATTTCATCACTTGTCCACTATGTTTCTAGATGATGTGTAATTCACAGTGTCATATACATATTGGGATTTTATTTTAAAAATTTAAGATATATCAAAAAAGAAAAGGAGATCTAAAGGAGTTACAACATTGATTACTAGGCTTATAAATTGGTTATAATCTCACTCTTAAAAGAGTATCACAATCAACATTTAATCATTTCTTCTAAGTAAAGAAAATCAATAACCAGTGCCCCATATCATGTTAAATACTGAAAAGCAATAACCAATGCAACATAACTTGTTATATATTTTCTCTTTGCTTATGGTGAATGATAGTGAAAGATTCAGTTATCCCTATGGTAGTTACCCTTTGTTCCATTTCAGATAATCCTTTATCCAAGTAACTTCTAGTGGTCCTGTAAATGTATGCTTTAGTAGTTAGGTAACACATAAGTAGAATTTAATCTAATATTGCTCTTTTCAATATCTAACAACCTTATCATTTGATTTTGTGGTATGATCGAAGCATAGATATTCCTTCATTTGTAGTCATATTGATGCTAAAAAACTGATGGACCTAATGAGTTATTATTTGCTCTCTAATAAAGCTTAAGAGTTCTTTTCAGAGTCATTGACTTTGTAGCTCTTTCTCTTAGAAATTCTCAAGTTTCTTTCCCTTTAAGTAGCATAAATCATATTTCAAATGTAATTTTTTAAGTTAGGAAGTTGCCTCTATATACCCTATGTTTTTTACTAATCTAGTCTATATTTTCTATCTAATCTGAATGAGGAATTATAAGGATAAAAACCTGTCTTAAAAATAAGAGATGAGAAATTAAAATGAAAGAAAAATTATTGATGAACTTAGACTCTTATTTATAAAGGGCGAAGTAATTAGAGAAGTTGGTATTGCTCCGTATTATATCCATTGTATTTAGTCTCCTCTTAATAGTAAGCCATAGGATAAAGGAAACTTTTGGGAGTGCCAACCTGTAGTGCATAAGATTTTAGCATTTAACTTTTGAAGATTAGTTTGAGCTTAAGGCTTAATGATTTTGATGATGACCTTTCAAATTAGATTTATTTCCTTCTATTACTAACAGGTTAATTCTCCAAAGGAAATAAAATCATATGATAAATGATTACTTGCTTGCAAAAACCTTCCTTATGAACTTACCTAATTTATTAGAAATGAATCCACAATATCTGGAAGGATCTTACAAATCACAATCAAATTTGTGATATGATCATTTTTCTTAACATCTAGATACTGGAAGATTTTATTGAATAGGGTATTGAAGATTCAAAGACAATTCAAGATATAAGAAAAGCAATGGCTAGTTTAAAGAATATGTCTATTTAAAGAAGAGCCACTGCATTTGTAAATGGGGGACATATGCCAAACCTTTGAAATACATCAATAGCATCAATAATCTTGAAATTCACATTGTTATCAAATCTCTTATGCTTTAGAAAGTGGAAACTTTTTTGAGAGAGATCATTGAAGCTCATATCGAGCAAATTACATTTCCATTTGTTGAGAGCTTGTAGAGGCTAGATAAATCCTATTAATGCAAAAGGTTGGAGAACTTTGAAAAATATGTACTCGTGAGCTTGAAGATGCTCATCAAATTATTATTTAGAATTTTATAGTAAAGTACTCAAGTTGGATACTTCGAGACTAGACTTAGACTTAGGTTGTAAGTCGAACTAGTATAAATTGATTGCATTCTTCTCTCTCTTCTCTTAAATTTTATATTTCCGTAATATATTGTGTGTGTGTGCGTTCATTTCAGCAAAAAGCTCCTTCACTATTGTAGTATGCTCCTTTTGTTTCAACTTGTTAAAGGTTCCTTTCATTTTAATAGGTGCCTTCTGTTTTAAATTGTCTTAACTGGATTTATCCTTTAGCAGGCTCCTGTCATTTAACAAGGTTCTATCACTTAACAAGCTCCTTTTGCTTTAACATAGTCCTATCATATAACAGGCTCCTTTTGCTTTGCAGGCCCCTATTGTTGTTTTAAACTTTGACAAGCCCCTGTCATTTTATTTAAATTAAAAGTATCTCTTGTCTGTGTTTGCTTTATCACGAGGGTTCTAATTAACTAATAATAAGATTTGTTTATGTAGATCCTTAAGCCATTTCTTAACCAAAGAATCGAATCATCCTTGTTAGATTTAATATTGTATTGTAAGATATTTTTATTATACCAGACCAATCCCTTTTATTTATACCTCCGTTAATTATCTCATAGTGTTTTCTTTATTATTTCATTCTTTAATATTGAGGATCTAAGATTAGAAAGCTCATTGATTCCTAGCAAAGTTCCAATGTTGCTCTAACTATTAGAAAGAGGTTAAAAAGCCATCACTATGTCTAAACTTGAATTCCAATCTTAACCATCAAAAAGTCTAAATTCCAATCTGACTTACTCCCTAAGCTTCAAGATGTGAAGCATGGTTTAATAAGAGATGGTTTTTGTCTTTGAATTCCAAAAGTTCATTTCCAAATATTTTTAACTTGGAATTCCAAAAGTTCTTCTTTTCCTTGACAAAAAAAAGTATCTCATCTTCTTCTCCATTATTTTGATCAAGTTCTTAAGATGCACTTCATATGAAGACCAATATATATGAACACTAATAAAAAATAAACTAATGAGCTGAATTATGTTTATAAAAGATATACTTCAGTTACATTAGTTATTGATTCTTTTTTGTATCCTTTTAATTAGAGATAGAAAGTCCCTATATGTTGTTCTCTCATAATCAACAGGTAAGCCTAGATAAATGAATGGGGGCTTCAAATTCTTGAGGTTTGTCAAGTTAGAGAGCTATCTCCAGAATGATTAGATCCTATTAATCCAAAGATATAGCTCTTGCATTTGTTGATAGAAAGACATGATAGCTCCTTAAAAAATAGAAAATTATCTTTATTAGGGTAATCAATTAGTTAGGGTTAGTCTTTGAAAGAAACAATAGATCATCAGTTAAAAATAAGTTATAAATTATCAACTTCATATACTTGTTGTAATACTTGAATCTCTTCTCTCAACTTATAATATGACCCACTAGCGTTATAAGTACTTTAATGCCTAGTGAAAATAAGCATGGAGATATTGGATCATATTATTTTGTATATTTTATTTATTAGGCTCCTTATTCACTAATTTTCCATAAAAATTGATACGATTCATTGCTTTATCCAACATATGAATTTTAATAGAAAAATAAAATCACTTAAGGTATGTAATATAAAGTTTTAGTTGATGAAGTTAAAAGATTTATAAAATTCAATCTTAATTGCAAAACTTTTAAATTTTGATTTTTTATTTTAGTTCTTGAAAATCTCTTAAGCTAAGAAGATATTATCCCCAATTTGTCTCTCTTAAATAAAAGCTCTTTGTGATGGACTGATCAGTGGTTCACTGCTTTCTTGAGTCCTCAGGTTATATAAGCTTTGCAATGATCCTATAAATAGTGTTACAATAGAATATAAGCCAAAAATTCTTCAAAAAAGTTGGATTTGGCAACTTTGGAATGAGGTTCCTGAAGATCATGTTAACTTATTTTAACATTCTGCCTTGGTTTTTAGAGCTCTAGCATAGTATCATTTGATAGAGGCTTAGTATAAGTCTATGTCTTGAGAAAGAAAAAGCATTGAGACTATATGAACTAGGGGTGTTATTAGGTTTAAGCTTAGGGAGTGCTTTCTCCATTTGTAAATTAAAAGGTATGAGCAAACTAACAACTTATAACTTTGTAATTTACTCATTTATGAAAGACGTGAGTGCTTGTAAAGATGGATAGTAGTTAGAGGAAGAGCCAAGGGTGTTCATAAAATACTTTTGTATTTCATGCAGAGTCTCAGGTTGATATTAAGTTGTCATTATCTTTCAATAAAAAAGCAATCTTATTGATGTTTCGTCTTAATAAATTTGAATTACGAAAGAAAGTATAATTATTGTCTCCATATCTTAGACATTAAATTCTTAATCTTTATTTAATATAAAAAATTCACTTCCAAATCATCAAGTGTTTAGTAAAGGTTATTTTAAGCTTAAATTAACTTGTTTTGTACTTCATTAACTATTTAGTATTACTGAAGCTCTTATGATTTTATTTCTTAAGCGCCTCCTTCACCACTTGTAATTGTCTCAAACATATAGAAGATTTATACCTCTATAATTTAGAACTTAAACTTCTTTTGATAACTTACATTTCCTTAGCTTCAACTAAGAAGTTATTAAAAAGAAAAGGAAATTTCCCCAGTTGTTCTAATATTAAGTTACGTATTTCAATAGATATGTTGTCCTAAAAAGGAGGATTATTGTATAATGCCTTACTCTCTAGAATAAGGTTAACTAGTGATCATTAATAATGGCTTTGTCTAGCTTCTTTCTTATAAATCATCTGTCATTTTGCTTATTAATCCAAGTAAAGAATTTCCCTTCCATTTTAAGATTGGTAACCTTTAAGTGTTTCGCACAATTCCTAAAGTCATTATCATAGTTTTAGGTAGACATTCCCCTCTACTTTAGAGGGATGAAGAATGTTGTTGAAGTCTCTAAGAGATAGTCATAGAGCATCCATATTGACACGAATTTTCTCTAACTTGTTCTATAAGGAATTTCTTTGAAAAGCCATGTTATAAGCAAAAGCAAAGTTAACTAAGGTTTTTACTACTAACTGGATGAGCATATTAGTAATTATAGTTTGCAAAACTTTAATTATGTCAGGATCAAAAGCAATGACCATTTTACCATTGTAATGTGATTTGCGACTAGAAATGATTGACCAATGCTTGCAAAAAAAATCTAGCTTCCTACAATTCTCTACTTTAAGCTTAGTTTCCAAAAGACCTATTATCATAGGTTTGTTGTTTTGCAAGTAGCCATAAACTAGGTGCTACTTATTAGGACTATTGAATCCTCTAATATTTTGAGAAAGGATTGACATTTGGAGGGGTAAGGTTTTAAAGCTTTTGGATTTGGTTTTTCCTATTTGGCTTCCTTGTTATTGAAAACTTAAACTTATTACTTGTGCTGCATTCTTTTTTTTTTGTGGTTCATTTGGAACGTTATCAGGCTTATTAATTTGGTTGGAAATAGGAGTTTAAGAGTCCTTTTCCTTATTCATATCCTTGTTATTCTTATTATGTAAAACATTTGCATCTATGGTCCCCATTTCAATCTCTAACTCTTTTATTTGAGCTTCAACTTCCTTATTCATTTTTACAAACATAATGTTTCAATTATGTTATTTTAATATGGTATAAGCTCTATGTCAACAACATCTTTTTCTTCATAAAAATTAATCAAGTTTCATCAGTTCATAATAATAACCTCTTTGGAATTTTTTACTCGTTAACATCCATTTTTTACCGTGATGAGATAAGTAAGGTCTCCATTGAGAAAAGGCTATAACATAATCCTCAAACAACTTGTCATCTTCTCTTAGCCTCATTTTTTATAGATCTTCATGAATACCGACCACCATCCAGATTCTATCATAACTTATATGTTTCATACCTACAGTAGATTCATCCATGCAAATTAATTTTTCCATATAGCTTGTTAAATATCTTAAGTCTTTTGTGGACCAATATTTTAAAGGCACATACTTCTATTTTAATCTATTCAATTGAATATCGCAATATATTTTTAGAGGAACAAAGGCTTGTTAATGAAGTTCTGAGGTCTTGCCTTTAATATCTTTTTGGGCATTAGGTTCAAAATCAAACTTGAATAGAAATAAATTTTACTTAATAATAGTGTGTGTAACTATTCATCGATAGATAAGCATGTCATTTATTTGTACAAAAAAAGCATTTATAGTCAATGCCTACTTTGATGCTAGTTATTTCAGAATATCCATTGAAGGGGTTACTTTGAAGAGTGTTGGTAGGTAGTACTAAAGGTTTTCAATTAGGGATGAGTCTCCTATACCCTATCTTAGGAGACTTTGGAGGCCAAGTGTTTAGAAGAAGCTGTCAAGATTAGCAAATATTCTTTATTACTATATATTTGATTTCCTTGTAATCTTTGATTTATTTTCCTTGTACATACTGAGATCCCTTATTTTTAGCTTGTAACCCTATAGAATTAAGAATATTATTTCTTTGATTTAGGACATAGGTTGACTAATCTCTGTATATATACCGTTGCTGGTATTTGTTTCATTAATAATTCAATTCTTCCTTTTCTAGAAACTTAATATAGTATCAGAGCATTGGCCGATCCATTATCTTCTCCATTTTTTGACTTGCCATTTCCAATATTCCCTTCTTTCAAAACTTTGCCAAGATTTCCACTGATACTTCTCTAGATAATTCTCCCCAAGGTTCTTCTCATATCCAATCCTCTACTCAAAATACAAACCAATGAACATATGATTCCTCAAGTCCTTATTTCCTTCATCATTATGATAATCTAAGAACTCCTCTTGTCTCAACTCTTTTGACTGGTGATAATTATCCCTCTCGGAATCAGACTATAATCATTTCTTTAAGTGTCAAAAACAAGCTGGGATTTGTGAATGGCACTTTAAAGAAACCAGGTTTGTCATCCAATTTGTATGTCATTTGGATCATGGTATTATCCAATTTGAGACAAGAGGAGTTCTTAGATACCAGGTTTGTCCTTCAACTTGTGAATGGCACTTTAAAGAAACCAGCTCCTCATGGGATGAGCTTTAAAATTATCAAGCTTTACCATTATGTAGTTATGGAGTTGCTAAAACCTTACATGATTATCAATAAAATGATAGATTAAAAAAATTTCTCATGGGCTTTATGACTTATATAGTGATATTAGGGGACAAATTCTACTTATGGATCCTATTCCTAATGTAAAGCGTGTTTATTCTCTCCTTTAAGAAGAGAAACAATATCCAAGAACTATTGCTCCAAATATGAACTTTGATAATCATCCTTTTGTTGTCTTATACTCACCCTATACTAAGAATTATACAACTGTTTCAAATAGCACCAAATGTAGCCAAAGGAGTCAAGATTTTTGTCGATGCTATAATAAGGAGGGACATTAAAAAAATGATTGTTTTAAATTACAAGAAAATAAGCCATCTAGTGAAGTAAAAATGACTCTTGCATCTAACTTGATGTCTCTAATAGCTGACCAAGTCCAAAAACTTTTATAACTTTTGCCTAATAATTAAGTTTCTCAAGCTAATTTTGCAGGTATTATAATGAGCCCTATAATAATAATTTTTGGATAGGTAATAAAGGTGCCTCAAATCACATAATCTTTTATTTCACTTTATTTCATTCCTATATGATCGCTTCTAATATTCCATCTATTAAACTACTGTACAAACTTCTTCTTCCAATTCTCCATGTAATTATGCTTTTTTCACATCAAATTGATGTAAATACCAATCCAGGTTAGCTACATATGATGGTAAGATTATGATTGTGTTCATTTTGGTAACAGGTGCAAATGTCTTAGTAACAGGTGCAAATGTCTCATAATAATCATCTTCATAAGTCTAAGTGAATCCCTTTGCCACTAATTTGGCTTTGAATCTTTCAATTGAATCATCATCTTTGTGTTTTATTGTCAACACCCACTTGTAGCCAACTAGCTTCTTACTTGGACAAGTAACTAGTTCCCAGGTTTCATTTTTAGCAAGAACTTTCATTTCTTCTACTATAACTTCTTTCCATTTTGGTTCTATTATAGCTTCCCTCCAATCCTGTGGAACAGATATAGAGGAAAGAGATAAGGAAAAGGCTCTATAAGAGGGAGACAAGGAATCATAAGAAACAAATTTAATACACAAGCTAACCCTTTTCTTTTAAGCAATGGGTAAATTTAAATCAGAATCAGTAGATAACTCACCCAAGGATTCTTGCAGGATAGGAAACATAATGGCTTCTTCAGACCTATTCTTTCTCAAGTATCTTAACAAATCAAGTTTATCTAAACATCCCACAACATTCTCCTCTGAACATCATCAATCTTCTCATTCACCTCCTAAACATCAGTCTCCTTATTCTCCCCCTGAACAAGATCATGAAGTATCACAGACATCACTTCTTTTCACTACTCTCCCCCTGAAGAGGTGACTGTGTAGTGCCAAAGTAAGGTTTAGACTCCTAAAAGGTAACATCCATACTAACATAAAAATTCCTAGATAGAGGGTCTAGCACTTATATCCCTTTTAGGTTAAAGAATACCCAATGAACACACATCTCAGGGCCCTCAGGTCTAATTTCCTAACATTCCTAGTATGGACAAAGCAGACAAACCCAAAAACCTTTAGTGGAATAGTATAGCCATGTTTTCCAGGTAAGACTTCTAAAGGAGTCTTGAACTGAAGAGTTTTGAGAGGCATTTGATTAATCAGATAGGATGCCACTAGTATAGCATCCCCTCAGTATGGCTTTGGAACATTCATAGTAAATATAAGGGATCTAGCAACTTCCAACAAATGTCTATTTTTACTTTCAACTACCCCATTTTGAGCACTAGTATAGGGACAACAAGTTTGATGAACAATCTCATGAGACTCCTAATAAATACCAAACCTACTGTATATGTATTTTGTCCCACTATTAGTTCTCAAGAATTTTATCTTAGCATCAAAGTGGGTGTGGACCATGTTATGAAAAGATTGAAAGCAGGAGAAAACATCATTTTTCATTTTAATCAAATATACCTAAGTCATTCTAGTGTAACAATCAATGAAAGTAACAAATCATCGATTTTCAGGCAAAGAAGCAATATGTGTAGGCCCCGAAACATCATAATGAATAAGCTTAAAAGGAACAATAGCTTTATTATCACTTAAATGGTAAGAGTTTTTAGTATGCTTAGCATACTCACAAGCTTCATAAGATAAAAAATCAAACCGATTTATAGAAAATAAATTGGGATATACTTTTCCTAAAACAAAAAATGATGGATGCCCTAACCGCCTGCACCACTGTATTATTTCCTGGTTGAAATCCTGATATCCCCCAAAAAGGGCCAAGCCTCGATTGTCTTCCATCATGTATAAGCCATCATACTCTCTACCATTGCCTATCCTCCTCCTTATTTGAAGATCCTGAAAGATACAATAGTCAGGAAAAGAAATTCAAACTTATAGTTTAAACCTTTTGGTGATGCTATCGCCTGCAACCAAATATAAAAGAAATCACTTCCGTTAAACTAATTAATGTAGTAGCGGTAAGCGGATGTCGTTCCCACGAGGAATTTTTAACAGTAGAGGTTAGCGAAAAATAACGAAAATAAAAAAGGGGGGTTTGTCCAAACACAGCAATATCAGAAAATCAATAGAAAAATCACAAATCGAAAGCAATAATTAAATCTTAAAAATCAATAGAAAAATACCT
>JAOSBN010000004.1:13690764-13704171 GCA_027563595.1 Erythroxylum suave | reverse complement strand
TACTAATACGCTT
The DNA here is from genome assembly GCA_027563595.1 of Erythroxylum suave. Classification (NCBI taxonomy): domain Eukaryota; kingdom Viridiplantae; phylum Streptophyta; class Magnoliopsida; order Malpighiales; family Erythroxylaceae; genus Erythroxylum; species Erythroxylum suave. Next base: position 13,704,158 of record JAOSBN010000004.1, on the reverse strand, counting down.
ATGTATTTATGAAATGACATTGTTTTGAACAACTATGTATTTGAAGCACAAAAATTGGCTTTTAGTTTATGAGATAATGTTTTGGAAATTTTCATATGCATGTATTCTCTTTTGACTTAGATCCTTGGCACGGTTCCATTTTATCAGTTGGACCGATAAATAAAGGCATAATGCCTTACTTGATTTTTAGTATTCATTGTTTTTATATGATTTTTTTGATGATTGGTTAGGAAACGATTGTCCAATCATGTTGACGCTGGTATATAAAAGTCGAATCACCGTTGTGTTTCTATGTGTTGAATGTTCACCTTATGGGTTATCTATACCTTCTTTGTGTGTATAGAGTTATATTCGAGACATATGTTTTTCCTACTCATAGAGTACATAGTGTACTCACCCCCTTCCGCTTTCTAACCATGCAGGTTATTTTAGTGAGCTTGAAATTCTAACCATGCAGGTTATTTTAGTGAGCTTGAAGTTATGAGTAGATCATGCAGTCTTTTGTCAGTTTCGGGATATTACCGAACATGGGTAGTTTCTATTTTGTACTTTAGTTGCATAGTGGCTCATGAACTGTTTTACAGTTTAACTGTTTTATTGTTTTACTAAAATGATTATGTCAAGATGCTTTAAAATTTTGTAAATTAACTTTCGATTGTCTTGTGGTTTGTAAATAACTTTATGTATGAACAATTTATATTATTGTTGAGATTGATATTCAGTTAGCCTTGCATAGCTTGGTTAAGGGCACCGTGCGTATCCTTAGTCCGGGTATGTGGTGGTTATCATAGGCCCAATGTGGTTCCAGGTCGTGACATTTATTGTATGTAAGTTTTAATTAATAACCTCTAATAATCCAAAAAAGCACAATTCTTGAGCGTAGTACCAAAGGTGTAAATCCCACGAGAAGGGAGTTAATCTAATCCTAGAATCTAAGGCCAGAAATAATAACAAAAATTCAAATTAAACGAAACCAACTATGAAAACTTAATTCAATCAAACAATTTAAGAATTAAACATGAATTTATGATTTATTAAGCAATTGTAGCAAACCCAAGCTTCAACTAAAAGAAATTACCAATTGAGAGAAAGAGAATTTTACCTATCCTTAATGTTAACCTAATTGATTATGAATTATCGAATTGTTGGTTCTAGACTATCCTAAGGTTGATTACTCTCTCTCGAGTTACAACCAAACCAAACCAAACATACCCAAATTCTAGCCTAAGTAGGGTATAGGGAGGGTAAGATGTACGCAGTCATGCCCGCACCTCCGATGGAGATACAGAGACTATTTCCTTCTCTCGAGATATAACCATTAACCATAAATCATAAACCTTAATAAGATTATGGAAGAATCAATTTCTCAATTCACAACCTATCCAAAACCTTAATTAGTTATGAAGATTTTAAATAAACTATTGACAACCTATACAAGATCTCTCTTTGTACAATTTCTTGATTTGATTCAATTCTTCTTTTACTAAAACACCTAACTCTTTAATAATATTGGGACTTTTAAATTTACCTTCTTACTCTATGATAGATTTTCTTCCTTCCCCAATTCCTTCTCTATCTCTTCCTCGATAGCAATCCTTGGTGGGGTTCTTTTGGGATCCTCAATCTCCTTTCCGCTCCTCAGGGTTATAACATTGACATTCTTTAGGTTTACTTTGGGTTAGGATGACAATTTTCCTCCACTTTGCAATTCTAAGTAATTAAACCTCACTGCCATTTAACCCATTTGGTTTTCCAAATTTTGTGTGACTATTTTTGATTCCTAATGGATTTGTTGTATACTTTGATTAAGCAACAACATACTCTACTGGAGCTACTGCATATCTTACTAAAACTGAAGAAGATTAGCAGTAGAAACCTTGATAAATTCATAAAGAGCATTACCCAAATTGGAAGAAGAGGCTTCTTGTGCTCCTTGTGCCCTGGTTGAAATTGTTGTGCTCCTTGCGATTGATTCTAGAAGTAATTTGCTACCAATTCCCTTTATAACTCAAGTTGGGTTGATCCCTCCAACCTAGGTTATATGGCTATAAGTACAAGTTATATTGGTTCAGAAAGTTCCCTCTTGTAGAATTCACATACTTTATAATTCCCTCTTCCAACGTTAGGCACTCAGCAATTGTATGGCTCATGTTTGAACATATCTAACAAGTGTAAATTACATCGTGTTTTAGGGCATAGCTTGATACATGTTTAGTTGTTAATTCAATCATTTAGTATGTGTTTAGGTTAGAATTGTGTTATTTTGTTTGTTATTTATATTTAAAGTTTTTTATGGGTTAGTAAAAGTCTTTAAGCTTAATTATTATGATTTTTAGGTACCTTGGTATGTTTGTTACTATTTCAGGGTCAACATTGAAGAACGGAGAAGTTTTAGAGACATTCAGCCCGAAACAACTCCTGACAAAAGTGTAAGGAACTGCACATGCCATGATCATGACAGAAGCGCAAAAAATGGCTCGCGATCGTGTCCAACATTGGACAAACTCGCAACTACTCAAGAACATCAAGTTTTGAGGGATATTTTGTACCTTTCGAACCCCCCAAAAAACCCTAAGGATGCTAGGAACACAACAGATATAAAAAGAAAAAAAAGAGGAAGTGAGAGTTTTTGCATTAGCCACTTTAAGAAACCATAGAGAGAATTCATCGAGAGATAGAGAAAGAGAAGAAGGAAGAGAGTAGAGGAGAAGAAGTTGACTCAACGTACTTCCTAGATTAGGAGCTTTCCCAACGTTGCTACCTCCCGTCCTCCATTTATATTGTATTTCTTGTTTATTTTTAGTTTTATCATTGTATAGAATTGGATTGAATAGTTGATGATATGATCGAGAATGTTAAAATGTTCTAAACTTACCTTCAAAGTTTTATTTTTGAATTAATGAAATCTGATCATTTATGTGTTTATTGGATTTGTTATGGTTTGATTCTATGATTGCATAATTTTGTAACAAAACTAAGACGGTGAATCAAATGAAAAACGATTAAATTGTACTAACATAACCTTCCACCTTTTTTCTAGTAGATTGATAAGGAGAAGAAGGACAAAGAGATATTAGAGACTTTCCAAAAAGTGGAAGTCAATGTACCACTACTTGAGGCCATCAAACAGGTACCAAGTTACGCTAAATTCCTCAAAGAACTATGTACACATAAGAGGAAACTGAGGAGTGACCAGAAAGTGATGATTGCTGTGAATGTGTCTACGGTATTTAGAAAGAAGATTCCTCTAAAATGTCAGGATCCAGTATATTTACCATTCCTTACAAAATTGGTAATACTATGATCAGTAAAGCTATGTTGGATTTTTGTGCTTCTATTATTGTGATGCCTCGTTCGTTTATGCTTCTTTGAATTTGGGTCCATTGAAAGAAATGAGTGTAATCATACAACTCGCTGACTACACTAATGCTTATCCTAATGGAGTGGTTGAGGTTGTTTTAGTACTAGTTAATAAGTTAGTGTTTCCTACAAATTTCTATAATGTGGATATGAATGATGACTCTTCATGTAATTCGATACCTATCTTGATGTGGGGAGACTGTTTCTTAATAGGGTAAGACTCAAACTAAGATAGATGTTCGTGAAGACACCCTAACAATGGAATTTGATGGGGAAGTGATTCATTTCAATATTTTTAATGTCATGAAACATGCTTTCGATGATCATTGTGCTTTTCTTGTTGATGTAATTGATCCTTTGGTGGAAAAAATGTTTAAATTAAGTTGCAAAGATCATTTGGAAATGGTTTTAAATGACGATATGGATGTAGAAGCCAACACTTTTGAGATGGGAGAGGGGCTTATGAAAATGAGAAACGCTTTGGAATCATTGGAAAGAAGTTATAACCTTTTGATATGTAAGCATCAAAGTTGGAATTGAACCCACTCCCTACACCATCAGAGTTGGAATTAAAGCCACCCTCTACACACCTGAAGTATGCCTATTTAGGAGATAAGCAGACTCTCCTAGTTATCATTTTGGTAGAGTTAACTTCAAATCAATAGGAGACACTGGTTTGAATACTAAGAGAGCACAAGGGACTATCACAGATCTCTAAAGGATAAGTCCTTCTATATGCATGCACCACGTTTTGTTGGAGAAGGATGCAAAAGCTACAAGGCAAGCTCAGTGTAGGCTAAATCCTCCAGTGATGGAAGTTGTGAAGAAGGTGTTGAAGCTTCTTGATGTTGGGGTGATCTATCTAATCTCTGATAGTAAGTGGGTAAGTCTTGTCTAGATGGTTCCAAAGAAATCTGGAATCACCATTGTGATAAACCAAGAAGGTGAGTAGGTTACCACCCAAGTGCAAACCATATGGTGAGTATGTATTGATTATAGAAAGTTAAATTCTGCTACTCGTCCAGACCACCTTCCCCTTCCTTTTATTGATCAGATACTTAAGAGATTGGCTGGCTATAACTATTATTACTTTTTAGATAGCCTTTCAATTTATCTTCAGATCCTAATCGCACCATAATATCAGGAGAAGACAACATTTACATGCCTATTCGGTACATTTGCTTACCGAAGGATATCATTTGGATTATATAACGCACCCGCCATGTTCCAAAGGTGTAATATCCTATTTTCCGATACATGCTTAGGGTAAGAACCATAAATCAAGCATTGCATATACATGCATAACATTAGTATTCATACATAAATTGATATGTGTACACATTACAAGTTAGCATATGCACTCAATTGATATATCGGGGTACGAAAAATGCTAAGTGATTATGATGTGAATTATGACTTGATATGCCTTAAATTTTGGTATGATTGAATTTCAATTGGTCAATTGGAATTAATTGTGATTAATTGGGAGATTAATGAATTAATATGTACAATTGGATTAGGAAAAATGCTAAGTGGTAGAATAAATTGATACATGAAAACTTAGGGTGATTAAGCCTAAAATTGAGTGACATTTGGCGTAGTCAAATGTGCGACAAATGGACTAGTAAATAAATGACAATTGGATCAATTATTATGTGACATATGGACCAATTTTGGAGTGACATGTGGATTGATTAAAGGCTAACAAATGGCAGCATTATGAGTTGATTAGTGGCATCTTAATTGTTGAACAAATCGTTAGCATGCTTTAAGATGTATGTCTTTGTTAGTTAATGATACCTAGCTAGCTTATTGATGTGGCATATTCCAACACCGAAGTTTTTGCTTCCTTGTTTCCTTCACCGAAATTGATCTAAATTTTCCTTTGAAATTTGCTTAAACCCTAGCCAATTTGTTGCAAGAAAACCATGCCTAAATCCTTCACCAAATTGCCAAGAAAACTAGCTGAATGTAGTCTTCATTTTGCTATCCAAAAATCACCTTGCTTTCACCATAAGTTTGTGTTGATTTTGCTTGCTTGGAGACTTGGTTTAATATGAAATTTTTTGTTGAATTGGAAGCCTAATAGGTAAGTAATAATCTGAGCTTTATGGCATGTTAAATGGTATAGGAATGATGCTTGAATTGGAATGAAATGCATGAGATATTAGTGATGATATGTCCTAGAAAAATGATCCTTATATGATAATTTTTGGTTTGGTTTTGATGTGTGGAAGCTATTGATTTGTAAGTTACTTAGTTAATGATTTTTGAATTGGTTCTAGACATGAAATTTATATGGAATTCAGGAATGAAAAAGGTGGAATTGAAGTGGAATTGATGAACTATGGTAAAAGGGTGTTGAAGGTGTATGGCATGAGTTAATTGTAGTGGTTCCACTGGATTAACATTAGTATTTTTGCCATAACTTGACCTATAGATATCCAAATGGGGTGATTTTAATTGTAGATTAAACTACATACATATGTCTTCATAAAGGAATAGAATTTTATTTCTGTCTCTAAGGTTTTGAAATTTGGCTTGAAGTTAAAGTTTTGGTTACTGTCACTGTCTGAGAACAATTTGTAGTATTTTAGATATGACTCTAAGAATAACGAACCAAATTGCATTAACTTTAGCTCATTGGAAACTTAAAGACATAGAGTAACATTTTTTTTAGAAGAACATATTACCTAGAACCTCATTTTCTATGCCAGAATGGCAATACAAAACTGACTTGAAACTTGTCCCGAGAAAATATGGAAAACTAATGAAGACTGGGACTTTCGGATAACCCATCCCATGATCTTGAGAAGCTATACACAATCATGAGAATGGCATGACAGTAAAGAAAATGTTCTTTTGTGTGATTTTTGAACCAAGTAAGGATAAGGTACTTAACTATGATGCATTTGGACTTGATTAAGCTTTAAAATGAGCATAATTTGATGTAAGAAAAGTTAGTTAAATGTGTGATAAGTTTTTATTGGTAATTGATCTTATACTTTGAGGAAAGGAATATTTAGTAATAATGTATTTAAGTTTGGAATCAATTGTTCACATGAACGCAAATGTATTCAAAAGTTTATATCTATTGAATTATGAATGAATGAATGAGAATTGGAATTATGTGAAATATTTGTAATGCTAGAAAAGAGTTAGTAAATGTATGGTTAATAAATTTAGCATGATTAAGTCTCCTTAAGATATTAACCTAAATGTAAACAAGACATATCCAAGTGACAATATGAGAATGAATATGAATTATGAGTAAGGAAACATACCCAGGATAGTCATTGAGCATGCAATGAACATGGCATATATATGTATGTGCATAATTGAATACGTATTTGTTTGATCATGATAGTAATGTGTACAATGTATGTGTATTTAGACGTTCAAGTTGAACGCCATCGATAAGACATTGTTGGACCATCCAGGCAATAGCATATATGGGAGCGTACTGTGAGTCAACCTAGATGATATCACTAGGATTGATTTATTTCAATTTCTATTTAATTCCCATATATTAAACTGTTAATGACTTGATTATGATAATTCTAGACTTTAAGGTCTAAGGAGATTGATATTTGGGAATGTATTGGAAGTGTTCTGTTTCCATCTGAAATATGAATAATATTTGTTTGCATCTGAATTCTGAATGATTTTTAAATGCTTAATGAAAGATCAATGTTGGACTAAGGTCTGCTAAATATTAGATTCTATTTGTGCATCATAAGTAATTGTCGTTCATGGCATATTATGTGATTTGATGCATTACATAAAATGCATGATCAAATAAAGGCGTTGCGACTAGAGTAGCTAGTCTAAAAGAGCTTTAAGCTCAGAAATTTGAATGTAGAAAGGCACTTGGTTACAACAAATAATAACGAGAGTGGAGTCTCATAAGCATCTGTATTAGTACGTGATTATGAAAATACTTCAGAATTCTGATGATGGTGCAATATGCCTCACTTGTGTACTTTTGAGAAAATGATTAACTGAGATAGATGATGATGTTACCTGAAAAGATGATATGATTTGCTAAAATGATGACTATTGGGTATTTGATTTGTATCTTTTATGATTGAGGTGTTGAATGAGTTAGATCACCAATGATGGTTCACTCAATGAGTTCGCAAAACTCATCAAAATTGCAACATGAATTTTTCAGGTTCAGAAAAGATATCCTATTAGATTAATTGAAGTTAAGCCACTGCAAATGAATATGAGTTAGGGTTCCAAATCAATTTACACCTGCATATGTCTTTAGTCAATATGTATTAAGCATTGTATTATGTAAATGTTGTATATTGTATAAATGAATTTTTGAACTGTAATATCAATTATTATTGGACATGTTTGCAACAAAATGGGCCAAAATGAAATATGAGTAGCTTAAGATGAGTTTGATGTCTAAAAATTTTTGTAAAGTGTTATTTCGATCATCTTAACGTGCTATCCTCGTAAAGTATATTCTTAAATACCATCAATTTGTTCAAGAATATGCCTTATAAGAGTGATATGTTACAAAAGGTGTATGGTAAGCATTTTTTCCAAATATGTTGAGAAGATTAATGAGGTATTCATGAATGATTTTAAAGTGTATGGATTTTCTTTTGATGAATGTCTTGAGAATCTTGCCATTATCTTGGAAAGATGTATAGAAACTAACCTTGTATTGAACTGGGAAAAATGTCATTTTATGGTGCATCATGGTGTAGTTTTAGGCCATGTGATATTTGCTAGGGGTATTAAAGTAGACAAGTCTAGAGTTAATCTTATTTCTTCTTTACCTTACCACTCTAATGTGAGGGAAGTAAGCTCTTTTCCTGGGCATGCAGGTTTTTATCTAAGATTTATTAAGGACTTTTCGAAGATAGTCACACCACTATGCAAGCTTCTACAACAAGATGTCTCATTTGAGTTCAACGAGAAGTGCAAGAAGGCATTCATCAAACTTAAGGAGCTTTCGACATCCCTACTGGTGATTTGTAATATCTGGTTTCTAAATCATGTCTAGGGTTAGAACCCTAGAACAATGAAAGTGAAAAAATAGCATTGAGAGCATTTCATTTGCATAGCATACACACACGAATATTGATATTTTTATACATTACAAAGATAGCATATGCACTCAATTGACATGTCCTGTGGTATGAAAGATTTTTAAATGACTATAATGTGAATTGTGAATTGTTATGTCTTGAATTTTGGTATGATTGAATTACAATTGGTAATTTGGAATTAATTGTGATTAATTAAAATATTGTTGAATTAATATGTACATTTGGATTAGGAAAAATTCCAAGTGGTAGGATAAATTGATACATAAAAAAATTAGGATTGCTAAGCCTATAATTGAGTGACATTTGGCATAAATTAATAAGTGATAAATGGACTAGTAATTAAATGGCAAATAGACCTATTATTTTGTGACAAGTGGATCAATTATTAAGAGACATGTGGATTAATCATTTAATGACAAATGGAAACTTATGGAGTGGATTAGTGCAGTATTTTAATTAGGCAAATGTCTTCCATGCTTTAAGACAAATGTCTTTGTAAGTTTATGACACTTAGCACCTTGATGAATCAAGCTTCAGCAGCCAATTTTATGTTACCTTCATTCTCCTTCTCTATTGAAACTTGCATGAAGTTTTTCTCTCTAAATTTTGTTATCATCTTAGCCAAATTGCTACACCCAAAACTAGAATTCTACCCTACATAAAACAAACAAAGAACCAGTTGACTGTTGTGTTTGATCTTTGTCGAAAATCAATCTTTTTTCACTTTGAAATTATGTTGAATTTCCTTTCTTGGAAGGATTGGTCATCTAGAAGTTTTGAGAAGTGTTGAAAGTATAATAAGTAAGTAACAATCTTATCTTTATGGCATGTTCAATAGTATAAGAATCATGCTTGAATTGGAATGAAATGCATATGATGTTGATGATGTTATGTGCTGGATATTTGTTGGATAAACTTAGAAATTTTATGTTTGTTCTTATATGGGAAAATCATGGATTATATAAGTTGATTCGTAGATGAATTAGGTATAGATTTGAAGTGTAATGAAGGTGGATTTATGCTTAAGAAAGATGTTAATATAGTGTTCTTGAATTGAGAAAGAATTAGGACTATATGCATGATAATGTATGATAGTTTTAGTTTGATTTTTGATGCTTGAAATACTATGATTTATGAGCTATCAAATGAATAATTTTAAGTTGGAATTAGAGTATAATTCAGGTCTAAATAAGGATGCATAAATAAGCATGAATACTGGAAAATTAGAAGTGTAAATGATGTGCCTAAATGTGAAACATTTGTGTAGAATTAGAAGAAATCATGCAGGGCACGATCATTTTAGTGCATGATCATTTCAATGCATGATCGTGGCCTGATTATTTAAGTTCTGTTACAATCATGTCAAGGTCCACCATGATTGTGGACAAGGCTTGAACATAAAATGTTGTCTTTTAAGTGATATTTGAGGCAGCTAATGATAAGGTACTTTCTTATAATGCATTTAGGCTTGAAATGAACTAGTTTGATGATTGATTGATGAATTTAAATTAAACAAGTTAACTAAGGTATAAAACTAAGTGCAAACAAGACATATTCAAGAGACAATGTTTGAATGATTATGAATTGTGATTAAGGAAACATACCCGAGAAAGTCACTGAGCATGCATTAAACATGGCACATACATATATGTGCATGATTGAATATGTATTTGATTGATCAACTTTGTAATGTGAATTTTGTGTATTGAATGATTTTAGACTCACAAGTCGATCAACTGAATCCAGACATTGCTGTACCATCCAGGCAATAACATAATCTGGAGCATATTGTTAGTGACTTAGATGTTCTCACTAGGATTGATTTATTTCTATTTAACTTCCAATATTGAACTATTAATGATCTATATGTGACAATTCTAGACATTAATGGTCCGAGGAGTTTAATATTTAGGAATGTATTGGAAGTTTTTTTATTGTATATGAATCTGAAAGATATTTGTATTTCTAACAAGTTGTTGAATGCCAGATTTAGGTCCGATGAACATGTGAATCTGACTATGCATCATGAATGAATGTTATTGATAACATATTTTGTGATTTGATGCATCACTAATATGCATGATCAAAAAAAGGCGTTGTGACCGGAGTAGCTAGTATGAAGGAGCTTAATGCTGAAGATTTTGTATGTAGAGCCACTAGCTCTGTGATTAATAAGCCCGATATCCACAATGGTTACGGGACAATATCTGAAAAGAGCCCGATATCTACAAGGGATATGGGATAGTGAAAGGTACTCGGTCACAACAAATAACATCGAAAGTGGAGTTTTATATGCTTATGCATTTGTACATATATTATTGTGAAAACATTTCTGAATTGTGATGACATAGTGATATGCCATATTTATGTAAATTTGATAATATGATTGAATTCTTATGAAAAGATCATATGAAATGAGTGTAATCCATGATGAATTGTTGAGATGAGAAATATTGTGCATTTGATTTGTATTTGAAATGTTTGATGCTCTGAATGAGTGAGCACATCGAGGATGGTTCACTCAATAAGTTTGCAGAACTCATCAAAATTGCAACATGACTTTTTTAGGTACAAGAGAGGAGACCTAGTTCCTAAGATACTCTAGAGGAACGTTTTAGTGTTAAGACATGGCTCAAAGGTCAGTCAGCTGACATCTGAGGAGTTGTAGATTGTATTTATATAGTTTTCTTTTTTCATATATAACTTTTTGTAAAAAGAGAAGTAAACTCTTAGATGCTTGTGATGATGTAAATATTTATTTTATTGACTACAGTGTAAAATATGTTAGTAAATGAAATAAGGAGTTGAGTTTTTAAGTATTGTGTTATTCTGTATGATGCCATATACGTGAAAATGATTGCTCTAACATGCCATTGTCGTAGAGTATGTTCTTAAATGTCCTCTAGATGTTCAGGTATATACTCTATGGTTATATGATTCAATCGCTAGATTGGAAACTCACCTTCGAGATTATGTGTGATGCGAACAATTATGCAATGATGGCAGTTTTAGGACAAAGAGTAGGAAAAGCTTTGAATGTTATCTACTATGCTTCAAAGACTCTTAACTTAGCTCAATTGAATTATTCCACTATTGAAAAGGAACTGTTATCTGTGATTTTTTCCTCGAAAAACTCTGATCGTATTTTCTTTGAGCTAATGTGATTGTTTATTTTGACCATGCAATTTATGATACTTGCTCACAAAAAAAAAAAAAGCAAAAAGGAAGCTGATTAAATGGATTCTCCTCCTTCAAGAATTCAACTTGGAGATTAGAGATAAGAAGGGGGTAGGTGGTGGACCATCTCAACTATTTGATAAAGGAAAGAGATGATATCACTCGATGAGAAACCTTTCTAGATGAGCAATTATTTTTTACCAATGCAACATCACCATGGTATGCAGACATTGTCAACTTTTTAGTTACTAACTAATTACCTGTTGGTTTGTCAAAGGCTTAAAGGGATAAGTTGTGAAGTGAGGTGAAGTATTACGTATGTGATGACCCGTATCTTTGGAGGCATTGCATAGATAAATTTATCAGAAGGTGTGTACTGAAAAATGAATCATCATCAATTTTAGCCTTTTGTCATTCGTACACGTGCGGAAGACATTTTGTAGTGAAAAAGACAACCTATAAAGTTTTGAAGAATGGCTTCTAGTTGCCAACATTGTTCAAAGATGCATATACCTTCTACAAATCCTGTGATAGATGCCAACGGTCAGGCAACTTGTCCTATAAGGGGTAAATTGCCACAAACTCCTTTGCTTTTCTATGAAAATTTTGATGTTTAGGTCATTGATTTCATGGCACCTTTCCCTTTATCTTTTGGTTTTACTTATACATTGCTTGTAGTTGATTATGTTTCTAAATGGGTGGAAGTCAAAGCCATCAAGACTAATGATGCAAAGGTTGTTGCAAATTTTGTTAAAGTTAACATTTTGCTAGGTTCATATTGAAAGTCATCGTTAGCAACAGAGGAACCCACTTCTGGAATAGGGTGATAGAAGCAATGTTTAGAAAATATCACATCACCTACGAAGTTTCTACTATTTACTGCCTCCAAACCAACAGGCAAGGTGAAGTCTCAAATCAAGAAATCAAGTTAATCCTGGAGAAAACTATACAGCTCAATAGGAAGGATTAGAGAGTAAGACTGGAAGATGAATTATAGACCTATAGGACAACTTATAAAACACCAATTGGGATGAATTATAGACCTATATAGTGGAATTACATTATAAAGCATATTAGACTATTAAAAGATGCAACATGAATTTGGATGATGCCAGAGTGTATAGGAAGATGCAGCTTTAAGAGTTGGAAAAGATGAGGAATGAGTTATATAAAAATGCAGTGATATATAAAAAGAGGACGAAACCTTTTCATGATAAGATGATTTTGAGGAAAAGCTTCTCAGTGGGCCAAAAAGTGTTGCTATATCATTCCAAGCTCAAACTCTTTCCAGGTAAGTTGAGTTCTTATTTGGTTGCTCTATTTGTTATCACTCATGTCTTGCCTTTTGGTGTAGTAGGGATACGGAGCCTTAAAACTAACAAGACATTCAGAGTGAGTGGTCATCGTTTAAAGCCATATTATGAAGGATTCCAAACGAAGGATTTGGAGGTGTTGATACTAGAAGATGTGACTAGTGTCACTTGATGAATGAAATTAGAGGTTGAGCCAATGAAATTAAACAAAGGTGCTACTTGAGAGGCAACCTAAGGGAAGTCAATTTTTGTTTGTTTTCATTTTTGCAATTGCTATTTTTGTTATGTAGCGCCCCCTTACCGCAGGGTACACACTGGGACGGCCGCATGTCATTCTGGTACATATCCTACGATAAGGGTGAGCTACGATCAATCACTACAAACACCTCACATGGCAACATAATAAAACATCAGTATAAAAATCATAATATTTTTGAAACCAAAATTTTCCTCATTTCATTTCATCAAAACCAGA
>JAOSBN010000004.1:13654059-13675535 GCA_027563595.1 Erythroxylum suave | reverse complement strand
ACACAATTATAAAGCAATTCCATCAATTTCGGATACCAATTTCAACACATCAACAAAAATTAAGTCCAAAATAGATGTAGTTTAAATGACTTAACACCTTTGGTGATAACACTGACAGATAAAAGATTAACAAAGAATTAAGAAATATGAAGAATAGAAGACAATTTAATATTAGGAGTATAAAAAATGAAATATGTCCTAGAAATAGTAGTTAAAGACCTATAAGCCACCCCGACACTATCCCTTTTTAGATAAGGAGAGTAGTTAAGAAAGCCTTTGGAAATGTCTGCCATATGTATATTTGCACCATAATAAATAATCCATGAGCCAAATTGACCAAAAATGTTACTTGGCTTAACAAAATTTGAGGTAACACTGGAGGAAGAGTTGAGCTGTGACAGGAGATGCCTGAAATCCTGATTTCGTCAAAAGAGAGACTATCAACTAAAGTAGACTCCTTGGATGATTCTATTGTTTTTAATAAATTTGCTTGAGCCCTTGTGAGGTTAGCTCGTTTTCCCCCTCAACCCTTAGTAGGTCTCCCATGCAACTTCCAACAAGTCTCTTTTGTACGCCTTTACTTTCCACAATAATCACAGTGTAAATGGTCTTTATTAGAAGTAACATCAGCTGCTCAAGAGTAATATGGACTATTAAGCTCAACTTTTCAACTGATGCAGTGTCAAACATGACACTTCTTTTAGTCTCTTCCTGCTGGATTCAAGAATGTGCCTCCTCAAAAGATGGAAAAGGAGATCTGCCAATAACTTAAAGTCTCAGTTGGTTAAATTATGGGTTCAAGCCAGCTAAAAAAGATAATAAACTCACTCCTTTTCAAGCATGTTTTGAATCATTACAACTTCCTCAACACACTTGGCTTGAAAATCTTGATAATAAACTAGTTCCTACCACAAGTTACCTAGCTTAGAAAAATAAAAGCAGTAAGCTCACCTTGTTTTGTGCCATGAATTTTGTTCCGAAGTTCAAAAATTTGAGAATTATTTCCTATTAGAGAATAAGTAGTTTTTACAGCTTTCTATATCTTCTCCGTAGTGTTAAGCAGTAAATACTATCGAGAGATCTTAGGGTGCAAAAAATTAAGAAGCTATGTTGGACCCTAAAAAATTTTCAATTATTATCAATTTATTTGTTTAATTATTTAATTATGATTTGTTTGTTTATTTATTTATTTTAGAATTGGGTCATTAAATTTAGTGAGCATGAATAGAGATTAGAATTAGATGGAAAGATTAAAACTAAGTTAGAATTAATATGGGAATGTTAGAAGTAAGTTAGCTTAAGGAGTTAGTTGATAAAGACAAAAGAAGGGGTAAATGGACATTGTATTAAATGATGAGGGCATAATTGGGAGATCAAGGATAAAAAATTGTCTTAAAATTTAGAAGAAGAGAAGAGAGAGTCGTAAAAGAGAAGAGAAAAGAGAGAGAAGTTAGGGAAAAAGAAGAAAACGTTGGAAGAAGAGAAATCAAGCTTGTTAAGGTAAGTTAATCATCTTTTCTTCTTACTTTATTAAAGAAATGGGTTGTGTTGAAAAGGAAGGGCTTTGAGAGAGAGTTGGTGTTGTGTTGGAAGAAGAGGAAGAAGGAACTCATTTGATTCCTAGGGTTTCTAAACTAGGTTTTGGGTTTTCTAACCTAGATGGACTATGGGTAGGTTAGATTTGAGCTTAATTTGTGTTTATTGGAATTTTTGTGATTATTGAAGTTTATGAATTTTATTAGAATGTTGTTTTGAATGAAACCTTAGTTATTTTAGGAAACCAAGAGAATCCTACCCAAGAGCAACAGGAAAGACAACCTTAAGTTGGATTTTTACAAAGGATTTAGGTGGGTAATGCATTCATAGTTATTGTGTAGTTAGGCAAATTCTTGCCTATGTGTGTGTATGTTGATTTGCTTGCTTTGGAATTGCTTGAAATTGAAATCATTGTGAATGTTTGAAAATGCATGATGAATTATGATTATGTTATGCCTTGAAAAAGGTTATGATATTTGTATAAAAGGAAAGAAGAAAATGTAAAAGAAGCATGAGATTATGAAATTATGGTTGACTGTATTGAGCATAAAATTTGTTGTGATTGGGCAAGAAAGGAACTCGTAGAAAATGTAAAAGAAGCATGAGATTATGAAATTGTGGTTGACTGTATTGAGCATAAAATCTGTAGTGATTGGACAAGAGAGGAACTCGTTTCGTTAGTCATATGCACGTTGACCTATAGCCTTCTCTCGACTGCCCGCTTGTGGCAATGAGATCCTGAGAAATCAGACTCGTTTTGTTCATAGTGTAAACTTCGGTTTCTCCGTTCCTTTCATGGAACTCTCAAGCCATTTGTTTGTGCAATGCCTCTTTGAATTTTCAAGTATGATGCATTTGAGTGTTGTGTTTAATGGCTAAAGTCTATGTTATGTGTTGTGAGTTTTGAGCTAAATTGTTAATACTTGAATTGTTAGCTATACATGTACATATACTTGAATTGTGGTCGATTGTCGATGGCTATAAATATATCAGCCACCGAGCTGTGTAGCTCAACCTATTATTTTACTCCTCAGGTGCAGAACAAGAAGGTTATTGAATCCTTGCAAGGCATCAGAAACTCCAAGATAGATAGAGACTTTTGTACTAAGTTAGTGAACAATTTTGGATAGCTATATAAGCATGTCAAGCATGAGCATCCATTTGACTTTTGTACTAAGTTATTGATGTGGATTGTTGATATACAACTACAGCTACGTTCAAACTCTATTTTAGATCCAGTAATGAGATTAATGATTGAAGAACTATCTTTTGTTTATGTACATATTTATCTTTTGGTTGAGTTGTAATGGTTGATGAAATTGTAGGGGTAGAATTGAGTTCTGAACTCAAAGAAAAAACTGTGTCGATTTAGGTAGTATTAACTAAAGATGTCTTTATGAAATTGTAACTTATCTCTCTAACTTTCCAACGATATAAAGTATGAAATTTTTGGATATCAGAGTTAGGAGATATGATCATTATAAGTTAGCAATGCTGCATAGGACGCACATAGGACAACTACAGAGAAATATGAGAACTGATTGTATGTGAGGAATCAATGGAGTTGAGAATTGGGAGTTTAATGAAATCAATTAGGTAATTGAATGTTTAAAGAGGGACATTACATTAAAAGAAGTGAATTTGGGAAGATTTTTAGTGAAAGTGATGTTAGAGTGGATGTAAGAATCATTGGAGATGCTTTGGAGAGAGCTTGGTATACTTGGTCTGAAATGGGTCTGAAATGTGAGATTCCAATTACCTACCCTTGGAAGCCTAACAATGAATTGAAGAACTAGAAACGTACAAGAAGGGTCTTCGAGACTAGTGAGCATGATGAACTTATGGGCTTAGGAAATGGTGAAGTTACTCAATAGATGGATATAGGAGATATTGTGGAGGTAGAGCCAAAAACACCTACAGTTACTAATGAAATTAGGGATCATTTGATTGACAAGCATCAGATCGAACCTAAGTTGGATATAAAAAGGCCTCCAGAACTAGTTTCGAGTCCACTAAATAAGGAACTTGTTAAAGAATCAGTGACCAACATAAGAACAAAATCTACAAGGAAAAAAGGGAATAAAAGAGGACCTGACCCATGATGACCATAATGGTTTCGAATATTGGAGGGATCAATGCCTTTGGAAAAATATTTTATGAAGAAGGTCATTTTTTATAGGAAACCTTACTTTATGGGGCTTCTTAAAACTAAAATAAAGTCCACTTAATTATAGTATGGCCTCAGATTTTTGGGTGAAAAATGGAAGGTTATTTCTAATAATCTATTCCATTATAATGAAGGATCATCTGTTGTTATAATTCAGATTTGCTTAACGTTCAAGTAGCTTATGAAAGTGACCAATTTATGCGTTTAAAATGTTAAACGATTGGTTTCTGTGCTAAATTCGAGATGACTGTTATTTATGCTTCCAAATTCTCTTTCTAAAGGCAAAAACTTTAGAAAGATCTCTAAATAATTTGTGCTTGCAACTTAAAACCTTGGATGCTGGGAGGCGAGTTCAATTATATATCATCACATAAAGTTGAAAGAGGTGGGAGAAGTAATCTAGGAACATGTAGAGAGTTAATTGAGCTTGTCTAAAGAGGAAATTTGGTGGATCTTAGCTTTACAAGGAGATTATTCACGTTCTCCAATAACATCAAGGTGATTTATTTATAAGGAAAAAGCTAGATAGATCTTTATTCAATAATGTTTGATTAATCCAAATTACACAATCATAATGCTCATTTTGGAAAAAATGCTTGCATTGATCATTCCTATTTCCTCATTCTGAATATTATTCCTATTACAAAGGTGGGTTCTCCCTTTAGGTTTTTCAGTGGTCTAATTCACTATGAAGGCTTCATTGAAACTATTTTAAATTGTTGGAATCAACTTGTTATAGACTTGAAGGCATTCCCATTAATGTAGAAGCTCAAAATGGTAAAGTAAGCTCTGAAGAATTTTACGAGAGATCAAAACTTTAATGTTTCTATTTCTAAAATCATATTGAAGGAGGCTTAAAAGGAATGCTATAATTTTTCATACAATAGTGCCTTGAGAGTAATCAAAAATAAAGTCTTAAGGAACATCTTGAAGCTCTTAGACTGCATAATTCAATTATAAAACAGAAAGATAGAGTGAACTAGATAGGAGAGGGTGATGCCAATGTAAAATACTTCCACTCTATCTTGTTGGAAAGAAGAAACAGGAATAAGATCACTGAGCTGAAGGATGATAAAGGGGTTTCTTGTACTGAGCCGAAAGATCTCCATCAAATTGCTAGGAACTTCATCAAATTAATGGGATCTAAAGTATCAATTTATGAATTCAACATTAATAGATTCTTTAAAATTTCTATAAGTCAGGAGATGAAGGATTTATAGTGGCTCCTTTAACTTACTAGGAAGTTAAGGAAGCTCTTTTCAGTTTGCATCTCTTTCAAGCATTAGGCCTACTGGGTACTCAACGTTTTTCTTTCAGTATATTTGGAACATCACAGGTACCTTATTTATTAAGGTTGTTATGGAATTCTTTAATTCCTCTATTATGCTGAAAGAATTAAACTTCACTCATATATGCCTCGTTCCTAAAAAACAAAACGCCTCCTCCATTGTGGGTTTTGGAATTGTTTCAAACAACAACATTGTCTACAAGGTTATTGTCAAGCTTTTACCTAAGAGATTGAAGAAAGATTGAGTGTATGTTATCAAGCCCGCTCAGGGTGCTTTTATTCTCAGGAGGTCCATTAGTGATAAAATCCATCTGATTTAGGAATTAACGAAGGACTATAATTCTAAAAAAAACATCATAAGTTGTCTCTTCAAAATTGATTTTTATAAAGCTTTTGATTTAAGTGGAGTCTCATTTAAGCATACTTAAATGCTCTTGACTTTCCCCTTTACTTTGTCAAATGGATAATCTTTTGTAGCTCTTCCCCTTCTTTTAGTATCCTTGTTAGTGGCATTCCCATACCTTCATTTAGGAATACTGAGGGAATGATGAAAGGGAATCCCCTTTCTTCCTACCAGTTCACCCTTGTAATGCAAGAACTAAGCTAATTGGGTGTAATTCAGCTCAAGATCACTAATTTAATATTTGTTGATGATCTTGTGTTGCTGAGTGGGTATAATATTCATTCAACTCAGACATTATTGAATATCCTCAATTTGTTTAGAGATTGGTCTAGTTTGAAATCAAGCACAAGTAAGAGTAATCTGTATGGCTCTTCTGATGTTAGGAATCATGAGGAACTGAGTAGATTCTTAGGTTATGCTATTCATTCTACACGCTTTAAATACCTTAGCATACCCATCACTACTTCCAAACCAAATTTTCATACTACATACCGCTCATTGAAGCTTACAATGCTAGAATCAATGGTTGGCAAAACAAGTTCTTATCATTTGCAGCTAGTCTAGTTCTTATTAATTTAGTACTTACCAACTTACATGCTCACCAGACTGCTCATTTTTTACTACTTAATAGAGTTATCAAAGAGACTGACAAAATCATAAAGGTTTTTCTTTGCGCAAGAAAGCCGAAAATTCTAAAGGTGCCAAAGTGAAATAGGATGAAATTGTTATCCCCAAAGAGGAGAATGAGGGACAATTCCAATTTCCCTTATGCAAAAAGTTTTGATCAATAAAAGGATATGGATATTGTTTGTTGATAAAGGAGCTCTTTGGATAAAATGGATAGATGAATTCTATCCGAAAAAAGCATAACTTCTAGAAGATGGAAGCAAACAGAGACCTTTCTTAGAATTTCAAACATTTATTGAGCTTGAGCAGTCAATTATATCCTTAGATAAAACACCAGTTGGGGAATGGGAACAACATTTGGTTCTAGTTTGATAACTGGGTAGATTTTAGGCCCTTTATTTTGAGAAGTAAGCTTATGCATTAGACTAAAATAATTAATATTAATTCCAAAGTTTCCTTCTAAATTAAGCATGGAGAATGACCTTCTAATTTCAAAAGTTCTTCCTCTTTAGCTATATACTTACCCCAACTCCAACACTTACAAAGTGAGGTCAACATTTTATGGATTCTTAACTCCTAAGGGGTATTCATAAACAAATCCTAGTATACAATCTTTAAGGCAAATTTGAAAGATGTTGCTAGGTATGAATTACTCTGGAAACACTCATTAAACCCAGAAGCTTCTGTAATTACTTGGCTTGTCATTAAAAACAAAATTAGAACAAAAAACAAGAGGTTTGGAGATTTTGATCTAACATGTCTATTGTGTAAAGAGACTGTGGAGGATAGGGAACACCAATTTTTCTAGTGTAGATAGTCAAAAGTAGTTTGGAGTCGAGTGATGTACAAGTTACGGGAGTATTGCAAAGTTATAATTAGAATGGGTCTAGATCATATCAAAAACTAAGCAAATGAAGCAAGATGTAGTAATTCTCAAAACTGCTTTTACGAGCACCATTTATTCAACTTAGAAAGAGAGAAACAACAGACTTTACAAGGGAATAGATATTGAGAAGCATTATCTAGCTACAAACAATCTCAATTGGATAAGAGAGATCATGACATCAAAAATAGCTCACAATTTTCTTACTACAAACATGAAAAGCATATGGAACTTTTAGAATGAGTTCCTTGTAATTTCTTGGTTTTATTTCAATTGTTGAAAATCTATCTTGTAATTGAATCTCCTTGTAATTTTGTAATAGCTTTGCTATATTTAATGAAAAATTCTCTTTTAATTCCTAAAAACATTCTAAAGTAAAGAAACTATTTGTCTATTCTTATTTCCATAAACGAGACCAAATTTAAATCTTAACTATATTGAATAGTTTCAACTTTGTGTACAAAATATAATTACTTATTATAGAATTCATCTATTTTTATTATATCTACAAAATATTGTACTAACTAGTTTTATATATATTCTTTATGATAATTGATAATAAATGAATAAAAATAAGCTGCATATAGTAAAAAATATATACTATAGTTATATTTAGTCAAAATAATAGTGACATATTGTATAATTATATTAGTCAAAATAATAATTTCATATTATATAATTAATTATATTAATTAAATAAATAAAAAATATTTAATAAAATTTAAAAACACAAACTTTAATTCTAGCATTATATAATATTGATAACATTTCTATTACCACAAATAATAAAATAAAAGCAGCCTAACGTAATCAATTTGCCTTTCATTGCATTGCATGACCAAAGAGCCATATTTATTTTTCTGCAACGATGTCAAGATATTAAATTTATTTGCATTATCTAATATTTTAAGTTCAATGGAAAATACCTGCCTTAGATCAATTTGGACAAATTAATAGATGCGTGCCCTAACTAACGAAGTACACCTTAACTAAAAAATTCAATTAACATGCTGATGCTTCACTTATTTTGGGACAGTAAAAATCGCACAGAAATGAGATTAAATTGAGACTAGTGATCATTACCTCTTGCTGTAAGCAATTAATTCAAACACAAACACCATATTTTTGCACACGAAAAAAAAAAGGTACAAAGCCTATTTCGAAATAGTAGATCTGCTGTGCTTTAGTGGTTCAAAAGCAAGCTATAAATATAAAACCATTGTCCAAGGAATTATTCAACATTCTGAAATTTTGACTGTTCCACGTGACGTGAGCGTAACCATGGAGAAATATGATCTTGTAATGGGAGTATCGTGTGTCCCTCTGATTCCGTCAGAAACAAACTTTTCAAATTTTAAGATGATGTCTTTCTTCTTTTTTTTCTCACAGCAACTGCATGAGTATTGCGCTTAAGCCGATTAGATTATCCACTAATCGTTTATATCTTTCACAAGCTAAGTTGGGTATTTTCACAACACTATAAAATTCCTCCAGGTCCAATTATTGATCACTTTCCTAGATATTTCAATGGTTTATCATGGGTATCAACTGAACTAAGACTTCTTATGGTCTTTTTTTATTGAATTTTAACAGAGGTTCCATCAACTTTAAGTGCCAGCACTCTTAAGTGGGAGAGGCTATTTTCATCACTAAAAGGATTGGTAGAAATCAAGTATGTCTAGGCACGAAGTAGTGATTGGTCAAGTAAGAGAGTAACATATTGTCAAGAAACATCATTGTTAAATAACCTTACAATTATCTTAAGTTACTATCGGCAAAAGGTAACAATTTACAAAATGAGTTCAATGTCAAATACACCCTCATAATTTGTATCCTACATAATTTTTCTAATTACAATATTTGTATACTTATATTGTTAGTGTATGTCTTACAACCAATCGATTAATTTTAGTTTAGTGATAAAATAATTTAAAGGCATTCTTTATCTTGTACATGTTTAGATGTACATGATAAAGTTCATAGGATAATTATACATTACAAATGAAATTATAGTGAGATTATAATTATGATATTCATATTACATTTATTTATTATTCCTAAATCATTCACAATCATTGTTCTATTAAGACTAGATATTAATAAAACATAAAAAGGCTAGCACATATTATGTTTTTCCTAATGAAGTAGTCAATATTTTATCCTAAAGCATGAGGATACTTAAACAACCATGTTGGTGCTTTTTAGAGAACATACTGGACTAACTCAATATGAGAAATCCATTTAGAATATTACTTGTATGGTTTTAGAAATTCTCATTATAATGATTGTATAAGTGATCATTTGACTTGAAATCTCCAAAGTTATCTTGTATGGGGATTGCTATGTTTTGATACTACTTATGAAGTATTCTAATCGTAGTCATTTAGTTAGTAGTCGTTGGATGTAACATGAAATATATGGAGATAGTTAAATGATCAAGTTAGGATTTATCACCCTAAAATAATTAGGGAGAACGTTATATTATTCTTGATTAATAGCGATTCGATAAACTTTAGTCAGGATAGAATGACATTTTGTAAATAGTTTACAAATGTCATTAGTTGAATTAGTAGGTAATGGCATATAATTAATATGATTTGATTTAAAATAGAGTAAACATTAATTTCATGCATTATGTCTAATAAGAACTTTGTATGAAGAAATGATTGAATTATACGAAAAATCATGCATGAAAAAGTTAGTCAAAATCACTTTGACGTTTGCAAATATTTAGATTGTCATGATGTGTTACTATACGCAAATTTGATCTATAATTATAAATTGGATAGTTGGATAATTAAAGATAAATTAAACAGTTTTTTAATTTTCTAATTCTAATTGTGAATTATATGTATAATTTATAATCATTGTCAACATATTTGAGAACCTAATGAGTCTCACATAAAGAATAGGTTGTAAAAAGCAAAGATATTTCAATCAAGTAGAACTTGATTGTAAAGTTTAAGAAACTTTATGACTAAATATGTAAATAAGGATCAATATGAGATATTGAATCTTATTTGGGAATAATTGATATTTAACTAGAATTACTATAGTTCTTATTTTCAAATAAAATTAGAATTAATTTCAATTAAATTATTGAAATTCCCAAAACTTGTTATAAATAAGCTAAAGCTCTAATAGAGCTAGCATTTCTTACTTAACCTTCTCTATAAGAGTCATAGAGTTCTCTCAACATGTTCAGCAGATACCGTTAAAGATCGAACATTTTTGCAACTATAGTAGTTGAGATGGACGAATTTTAAAAATAGTTCGTGGGATATGACAAGAAATTGTTCAAGCTTCAGAATAAGGTACAAATTAAGATTCAGGTTTTATTATGATTTGTGCGTTAATCATTTTATAGAATTAAAGCGATCTTTATTTTTTGGAAATCAAAATATGAAAAAATTTTATAATTATTCTGCTGCGTCGGGATCAAATCCGATCTCGATTTCCTAACATATATAGTTCACTATATTTTTTGTAACACACATGCACTTTCTAACATCTTAAGAGTCTTATTAACTCTCTAATATATCAAAAGTTCTTTTCACAACTCAATTGCAGTCTATTTATATTCAAATTTAACTTAAATAATATTTTGATATACAAACCAATTGTTACAACAATTAGTTATAAAGAACTAATGATTAAAAAAAATTAGTTCTAGGCATGTTCAACTAGCTAATACCTATAGGCTAGACTATCCCCTAGCCTAACAAACAACATCTATTATGTAACTTTTTACTCCTCTATCTGATTTGTTGAACTTTTGTAAAAAAGGAAGTTAAAAACTTTGACTCCCAAGTCCTTTTAAAGACAAATCCCACATCATTGATAAAAGTTTGATTTAAAATTATTTCAACGTTTCTTAAGATTTGTTTGAAAATCAATATGCTTCCTTTAAATATAATAAAATAATTTTTCTTTTGATTATAAAAACATTTATATATTATTTTCTATATGCAAATTATTGTGCAATCATTAAGCTGTTAAAGTATTAAAATGAACAAGAAAATATCACAAAAAGATTAAAAATGAAAAGTTAATGTTGATGTGCTTGATTCTTTCATGTTCTTGGTTTTCATTTGAATTTATTTTTAAGTTACTTTAATTATATATATGTTCTACTTCTCCATTCTTTGATTGCTTAATTTATTCAATTGACTTCTTTGCTCACTTTTATTTTATTGAATTATGCTTTGTAATCATCAAAATCATATGATCTACCTTGATTCAACATTTACTTTTAGGTTGAAGGTACATTTTATCTCTTAAGATTTTTACTAAAAATTAAGTTAGAGCATAATATTTATCCATATTCAAAAAATATCATACTATTATTACAAACTATGTCATTTAACCTACGAACTAAAAAAATTCTAAATTTTAAATTTTGTAAATCTAAGAACAAAATGACATAGTTTATAAATAACAAAGTCTAACTTAATATTTTGTGAAAATTCTAAAGATAAAATGTCCTTACTACCATTACCTTTTTAATGGATTAGAAAAAGGTGGTATGTTTACATGAACAAAGCCTTTAATGAGAGAGAAAAAAATGAAAAAGTGAAAATAGAAGAACACAATATTAGGGAAAGAAAAGCCTGCGTATTCCCGTAGGCTACAATTTAGGCTATTTGATTCACTTATTAATTCCCTATCAAGTTTGCTAAATAAGATTAGGGTAAATTACATTTAAAGTATCATATTTTATATGATTTTGTAATACTAATTAGAAATATAAAAATGTTAATTAAATACTCAAACCTTCAATTAATTACAAAAACAATCAATGTTAACTTTATAATAGTGTTGACATAAACCATCATATAAGCAAGACTCTTTATAGGTTAGGAATAACAGTGAATATAAAATATTAAAGATAATAATAAAAAAGAAAAACAATACAATTAGTTTACAAACAAAGAAAACAAAATAAGCTTATGTTACTAGTTCTCATTTTGATTCTTGAAGAACTTTAGCCAAGTGGAAAATGGCAAGCTAGATTTTATTTTTTGAGCTTAATACAAGAGTTGAACGTAGTATTGTCAGTGTCGTCGAAGTTGAGACTTGACATACTGAACCCATCATTTAGAACCTTCCTAAAAAGTTAATGGCCTTCCTTTAACTTACCTTCCATGCAAAATGCTAGAATCAATCAACTCATAATTCCACCATCAATCTCTTCCACAATGTTAGGTTCCACCATCTCACTATATAATTCATAAATTATTTGGAAACTAACCATGATCTAATCATTAGCATAGAAAAAAATTTGCTTAGAGTTTTTTGGTTGGATCTCTTTAATTAAATAACATGAAAATACAAATCATAAATAAAAATGTTGAAACATACCTTATTTGAATTCCTGCATAAACTTTTCTTCTAAAAATGTCAACCATAAATTGTCCACATGTCTAGTCTCCAGTGATATTTATAGAGCTAAGAAAAGGTACTCAAAGTTTAATAGGAATAAGTAGGAGTATTAGCTCCCTAATGCTTATTTCTTATTGGTAGAAAAATATTAGGTTTTATTTCTTATTAAAATAAAATTTCCTAATTATAACCAAAGTCAAAGTTTAATTATAATTATTTCTTATTAAAATAAAATTTACTAATCATAACTAAAGTCAAAGTTTAATTATAATTTAATTTAATTTTAATAAAATCAAATATCGAATATTTAGTCCCTAAAATTTGTCAGACTTTACAATTAAGTTAAACTTAATTTAAATTGATTTTTCTCTTTTTAACTTCCCTTTATGTGTGACCCATTAGATTCTTAATATGTTGTCAATGATTATGAATTATAATTTTAATTCATAATTAAATTTATAAAATTAAAACTCCTTTTAGTTTATCATTAATTCTCCAGTTAAATAATTTATAATCATAGATTAGGATTGATATCTAGCAATATATGATGACCACCTACATATTAAGAATGTCAAAGTGGTTTGACTCAACCTGTCCACGTATGCTTATGATGTATAATTCAATTCTTTCATCGCATATTGTTCCAATTAGATATAGAGTATCGATATAGTGTCTACTAGTTCAAGTTCAATCATGTTCGTTCTTACTACTAATAATTGATTTATAATTGATATTTAAAAAAATTCAAATCTCAATTTATTTTAGCAAGAGAATTCCTTAAGTCATTACTAATCAAAAACAGGGGAACATTCTCTCTAATTACTTTGGAGCAGTAAATCCTTTCTTGACTTACTCAACTATCTCTATATGGTTCACCTATATCCAAGTACTACTACTAAGCTACCCTAAATATTATAACTCATAAGTGACATCAAAATATAGTAATTCTTACATGAGATACTTTGGTAATATTAAGTCTAAGGATCAATTATATAACCATAATGAGGAAATCCACAAACATATAAGTAATATTTCATTTGGAATCCTCATAACCGAGTCAGTTTGAACTTATTTTCTAATAAGTATCTACAAACTTGTTTGAGTATCTATATACTTTAATTTATGAAAGTAATTACTTTCTTTATAAAAAAGAAATGTAACGTGTGCTAGTTTAACTGTTTCATCAGTATCTCGTTTTAATGAAACTACAAGTATAAAAAATTTAGGAATAATATATAAATGAAAATTAAATCTCATAATTATGATCTCATAATAGTTTCAATTTGGTATTAATTATTCCAAGGATTTTACCTTTAGTATTAAAATACGAAATGTAATTAACAAAATATATAAAGATATATAATGCCTTTATTTAATCTCGTCACAATTCTACACCAATTGATGAACTATAAACATATACCAATAATCTCCTACTTGTACTAAGCCAACCATTTGAAGTATCTTATACCATATTTTTATATGATGATTATGATACTACTAGGATAATAGTTTAGTGAGAAAATTTTCTAATTTTGTCTACAGTGAGAACTTGCTTAAACCGTATAACTCTCAGCTCAATTATCTTTTTTAAAATAAAAATTGGTAATTGAGATTATAATTTTAAAAACTACCTAAATATATACTTAAATAATTTCCCCTAAATGAAAAATGTATTATGGCTTAATTAGCAATTAATTCTAATTAAAACCATTCCGATCTCAAAATAATAATGTTCCAAGTAAAATATACCTTAGTTATGATTTACTTCAAAATTTAATATCCATGTGACCTTGAACACAAATATCAACTTATTTTAGAATAATGGATATCTTAACGCTTTATAATTATCAGATATCTCAAATATTAAGCTCCTTTAGTACGTTACCTACATACTTAAACTAGAATAGGTAAACAACTTCTCTATCTATCTTATGGAACTAATTTCCATAATTAAGTTCATATCTTTTCATATTCAATAAGAGTTAGTCTTAGACAAATATATCTTCAACGATTGAAAATATAAATTTTTGTTCTTTATGAGCAACACGTCTCTATATACTTACACTGATGAGTGGAACTATACTCATGCTAACTTTCTTATAAACATAAAAATCCATAATCAATTAATCATATTTATGGCAAACACTTTGAATTCATTATAAAAAGGAATCTTTCAACTTCTTGTCCCTTTTTAACTACACATCAAATGTATCAACAAAAGCACTAATTTCAATTTGATGTATTGTTATGAGATTTGAACTTTTTCAAACTTCATCCTACTTTCACTACTTATCTGGAGAACCATTCTCCTATTAGTATTCATTGAAACAAGCAATTTTTTCAATGGGTCTTAAGATTATATCATGCCTTCTAAATATATCATAATCTTTTATTATCTGATTTAGTTTTAACCTTCTTAGATAATGCATGCTTCAACTAAGCATCATATCCCAAAATCTTTAGCTTTAACTCTCTTAAATTCTTAACATTTCATATCTAATATGAAAACTTACTAATTGATTTAATTGGAACTGCCAAAGGTAAGTTGTTATAATAGACATAGCTATAGAAGAAATAATATCTCATCATATAATATCTCATATTGCATTTTTATCCTTCCATAAATCCATATTATTATAGAATTTAGTTTTAGAGGTTTTCACAAGAGAATCTCATTCCCTATAGATAAGTAAGAAAATTTAAATCTCACTACAACAATATCATCCAAGTGCTTTAACATTCTGAATGTTTAGTTTCTATTTAGATAAATGATTTAAACTTTTTCAAAATTTTAAATCAATAATTCATTTAATATTGGTGACTTTATCATATAAAGTCGTTAGTAATATAATGAAATGCATACATTCATCCTTTTATAAATTGTTTTTACATCTAACACATCACATTTATAAGATCTAACAATTCAATACCATCAGCATCCTTTCAAAAAGGTTGAATTAGTCATTCTTCAACTTAAAAAGTTTCATAAGTTTCTTATGATTCATAATCAAAAGGATACTTATATCTTTGTATATAAATTTATGATTTTCATTACAATTATTTAACCAATATGGGATACAAAGATAGTCTCAATTATCTATTTTTTTTTTTTTTTGCCATTTGTGTTAAGGATAAGTCTCCCTTGATCCAACACATATTAAAACTACTTATATAAACTTAGAAAAACTAATTTTACTTATCAATGTATTTCTTATCATGATTTAAACATTGTAATAATGATGGATTCAAATTTAGTATCAAATAATCAAAAATATGAACTAGAAATATACATGATATTTATCATATCACGTATTGACAAGAAAATCATGCAATCATTTTTCTTCCAATGATAATAATTATCAAGCCTAAGCTAATTTCTTCAATTTTTATCCATTTTTATGCTTTTAGCATTGCTAAAATGAGTGAAATTATTTAATCAAGGTATTATTAAACCTTTCAACTGTATTTTATGTAACGATTTGCATTATATTATCTCAATATTGACTTCCATTTAATATGTTTTCTTTAAAGTTTTTGAGACATTGATCAACTCAAAATTTCATCACTTCTTATTACTTATATGATATTAACATATCTCTAAAACTTTATCTCAAAATCATTAACAGGGATTATAATCACATAACATAATAGACATATAGTTTGTATTTCTATCTTTGAGAACTAATCTCATACTTGACCTATGTATAAGATATTTGATTTACTATGTATTCGTATCAACTATACTAATAAAGGTAATTTCTACTTGAAACAAAATTTAAATGTAAGAAAAAAATAAGTATTGATTATATGACATAATTACCAAATAATAATAAGACTTTAATCATATATTTAGTTACTCCCACTATTTATTTAAAATAAAAAACCTCACCATTATTCAAAAAGATTACTCTAATCTCACTAGTGGGCTAGGATCCTATTCAAGTTTATTAATCTTGATTTTGCTCAATAAACCATATAAACTTAAATCAAGTATATAATAACTTTATCAATCACATCTCATATGACTCCTAAATCTATTAGGTGATAACTCTAGATCCTATATATGATTCCTAGCATTCCCTCTAAATTCACATAATCATAAGTTTGTTCATCTGAATCATATAAATTTAATTAAGTATGACCTATTATTTAAGATAAAATATATTCGACTTAAAGGAGTCTTGAGTTTATTCAACAGGCCTTACAATAGACAGAACTCTGATTTTATTATTAAATAATAAAAGGTAACTATCTCATTCTTAACATGTATTTTAGAGGGATTTAATTATTATTGGTGTCATCAAACATACGTTACATACAAAATATCATACATTTTAAACATGCAATTCCTCATGCAAATGTAATCAAATTATAAGTATGAAACATTGTTTAATTGTCTAGATGATCTCCATTATCTAAAATAATACAAGCAACTCTTTGAATGATTAAATTAAATTAAGTTATTGATTCCTAAATAAATCAAGATCTTACACTAAATAGATATTTAATTTGATTTGAAAACAAATTTTAAATTCAATTGGAACCATTTCCAATTATTTTGACTCCTTTAATAATTTAATTTTAAAACTCAACAAATTACTCTCCTTACTTATTATAATTGGAAAAAAATTCCTTTTTCAAAATTTTATAAGTAACATATTCTAATTCAATTAGAAAACTATTTCTAATCTAATTATAAATAACATTTCCTTAATTAGTATTTTCTAGTGTAAAAAGGAAACAACTTTCAAAATTAAGTAAAAAAATTTAGCTTTAATTAAGAAAATCTACTACATAATTAATTAAGAAAATCTTACAGTCTGGGTTCGTTTCCCGTGCTTGCCCATAGAGTACTATGATGTTGAGTTTCTTCTGAAGGTGGGAAGTAAAATTGGCAAGCCTATTAAGGTTGATTTGACTACTAGTTTGGTTTCGAGAGGCCATTTTGCAAGAGTTTGTATTGAAGTAGATATGAATAAACCCTTGCTTTCAAAATTCAGGTTGAGGAGACGAATTCGCCAAATTCAATACAAGGGATTGCACCTAATATGTTTTGGCTGTGGGAAGTATGGTCATGGTGTGGAATTTTGCCCGGTTAAAAATAAGGACAATGCTGATTCTGGAAGGAAGCAGGCCAGGAATGGGGAAGATACAGAAAGACCTATTAATCCGACGGTTTATGATGATTTTGGAGATTGGATGGTGGCTCGTAAGGAGAGGAAGCGAGATGTCAGTTCTGTTCGCCGTAAACCTGCCGGAGAGATGCTTGCTAGTAATAAACGGGACTCTATGACTAAGGAGAACCGTTTTGCTGGGACGTCTAAAAATACGTTTCATGCATTAGAGGAGACTGAGGTTGGAGGTGATAGTAATGAGTAGAGGAAGGAGTCCGTGGAAAGGATTAGGAGTTCTGCTGTGCAGGGTGCAGGGAGAGGTGATAAAGGCAAGGGTATAATGAGCCTCAAGCAACAGGATTCTCCTAAGGTTAGGCGCCCAAATGTAGTTATCACTCACAGCCCCGTTGTGATGAGGAGTTCCCAGGTTGATGTTGCTGCTGGAACTTCGGTTAGAAATGCTTCTACTTCCTCTAGGAAGGCTGCGTTATATACTGAGCATATTGTGGTTGTTGGGAGTCAACTTGCAAAAGGGGAAAGAAGCTGGGTAGTCAATAAAGAACAAAGAGATATGGACCTGTTCTCTGATCATAATGGTGTTCAACGTGACAACTTCAAAGATCCTTCCTGTCCTTATCCTGTTGAACCTAATATTAGGGGAGATAGTGATGAGGTACTTGTTCAAGAGACTCCTCCTAATGAGGATGTTAGTCATACCATGGCAAGAGCTTTTCTTGAGGCATGTCAGAATGGGGAGATGGTGGGAGATGATGGCTCTGATCCTCGTCATGAGGATATGGAGGTTTGACATATGTTCTGATTGATGCTTTGTGCATGTGTATTTTAGTTGTTGGTTTTTTCTTTTTCCTTCATTTTTCTCATGATAATTGTGGCTTGGAATTGTCGTGGGGCATGTTCTAATTAATTTCGTCGGGCGTTCAAGGAATATAAAAGGTTATTTAAACCTGATATTTTCTGTTTGCTTGAACCTCGTACTAGTGGTAGTCAAGCACTTAGTATTTGTTCGAAATTGGGTTATGAGCATTGGGTGAGAGTGGAGGCTGTGGGTTATAGTGGAGGCCTATGGGTGCTCTGGAATGCTCCGATCAATCTGACTTTCCTGGCTACAAATCCACAGTTTATTTCTTGTAAAATTTCTTCTGATAGGAAGGAAGAGTGTTTGGTTTCTTTTGTATATGATAGTCCCCAGATGGTTCTTCGCAGAGGTCTCTAGACTTCTTTATCTTTAAATTCTTATGGAATGGATGCTAAACACTTTGTTCTTGGGGATTTTAATGCTACAGTTTCTTCGGATGAGACATTGGGGTATTTGTCGGATAGAGAAGCGGGCTCTAAGGAATTCAGGGACTGGATTTTTGCTAATTCGTTAATTGATATGGGATTTGACGGTAATCCGTTTACTTGGATCAAAGGAAGGGATGTTCAGAACTTGAAGATGGCCAGGTTAGACAGGGCCCTTTGTAATGAATCATGGAGGGTATCTTTTTCGAATGCCCGAGTCACTTATCCTACTCGAATTCATTCTGATCATGTTCCTCTGGTTGTCAACTTTTTTGAGCCTAAGCCTATTTTTAATCGATCTTTTTGTTTCCAATTATCCTGTCTTTCTTATAGAGGATATTCGGAAATGATTAAAAGGAGCTAGTCTTCCAGTTGCTGCCCCTTACAAGCTTTAAACCATCTTTCGACCGAGTTGGTCAAATGGAACAATGAATCCTTTGGTAACATATTTCAAAGGAAGAGGAGATTGTTGAACCGTATTAGAGGTGTCCAACAGCGTATGGCGTTTTCTAAGGAGACTAAATGGATCAATTTGGAGTTTAATTTAAGAAATCAGTTGGAACAGGTTTTGGCTCAAGAGGAGCTTCATTGGTTCCAGAAATCTAAAGAGGATTGGATCACCTCGGGTGATCGGAATACTAGATACTACCAATTGGCTACGGTGGTGAGAAAAAATAGGAACTTGGTTTACAGGCTCAAGGATGATAATGGGTTGTGGGTGGAGAGCCAAGTAAAAATTAAATGAATTGTTCAAAATTTTTTCCAAAGCTTGTATTGTGAGCAGGAGGTTGCTTTTCCTTCTTTGCTGCCGTTTATAGAGGTTCCGAGGGTTACTGCTGACTTGCTTACAGAACTACAGGCTCCATTTACCAAGGAGCAAGAGATCTTGGAATGTGGTGGGTGATGATATTTCTCAGTTTTTATTATCAGTTCTTCATGGAGGGCCTCTTCCGAGTGAGTTGAATGAAACTCTCCTGGTGCTTATTCCTAAGATTCCGTGTCCAGAGTCTGCTGCACAGTTCAGACCTATTAGCTTATGCAATGTCCTATATAAGTTGATTATGAAGACTATTGTTAACAGATTAAAGAATAGCTTGAAGGTTTAGGTGGGTCCAGAGTAGAGTGGTTTTATTCCTGGCAGACAAATTGTGGATCATATAGTGGTCTATCAAGAAGCTCTCCATACTATGTCTTCTCTTAATATTGTTATACGGCCATTAAGATTGATTTAGAGAAGGCATATGACAGGCTAAATTGGGGGTTTATCCAGTGGGCTTTAGAGATTGCTGGTATCCTAGAGAAGTTGATATAGACTATTATGAATTGTGTCCGTTCCTCTTCTATGAATATATTATGGAATGGGGAAAAGTTGGAGTCGTTTCAACCTAGTAGAGGTGTGAGGCAAGGAGATGGTTTGTCACCGTATCTTTTTGTGTTGTGCATAGAGCAGCTAGCTCACATGATTCGGCATTCTTTGAATTCTGGACACTAGAAACCGCTGCCGGTTTTGAGAAGAGGCCCGTTTCTTACTCACTTGATGTTTGCAGATGACATGGTATTGTTTGCTGAAGCCTCTACTGAGCAGATGAGTAATGTATTACGGATTTTGGACTCTTTTCGTAGAGCATTGGGTCAAAGAGTAAATTTGGGTAAATCAGCCATTTTTGTTTCTCCTAACACAGGTACTAATTTAGCTATGGCTCTTTCCAGAATGGCAGGCATCCCGCTGTCCGCTGATCTTGGGAAATACCTTGGAATACCTTCTTTTCATGGGAGGGTAGGAGGAGGTTCTCATAGATACATTTTGGAGCAAGTGCGTAGCAAGTTAGAGGGGTGGAAGGCCAAGAATTTGTCTCGGGCAGGGAGGGTTGCCTTAACTACTTCAGTTTTGAATGCAATACCTGTGTTTCCTATGCAAGTCAGTCTTCTTCGAATGTCCTTGATTAATGAGATGGAGAGAATTTGTAGGGACTTTATATGGAATGGCAACGGGAATGACAGGCATGTTCATCTTGTGAGTTGGGATCGAGTTCAGGGGCCTAAAGCTGAAGGAGGACCTAGCATTCGTAATCTACGCCTAATGAACTCAACTCTTGTAGGTAAGTTGGGATGGAGGTTGTCTCGTGATAAGAATCCCTTGTGGGCCAGGTGTCTTATTAACAAATATTCTAAGGGTAGATTAACTTCCCCTTATAGGAAACTTGCTGCGTGCTCAAGTATTTGGAAGGCGGTTTTGAAGGGTTTGGAGCTGGTGAACCAGGGGGAGGTGATTGATGTTCGTAATGGGGAGGATACAAAATTCTGAACAGATAATTGGCTATCTACGGGGCTTCTAATTTCTAAGGCTCTCGTTCATATTTCAAATAATGAAATGCAACATTCGGTTAATCAGTATTGGTTGCAAGGCGTGGGGTGGGATTGGGTTCTTCTTAGAACGCTTCTTCCTGAATCGGCTTTGGAGCTGCTACAGCCTGTTTGCATTTCTGAAGACTGTACAGATTGGGATGATAGAGTTTGGCAACACACTTTGAATGGTAGGTACTCTACCAAGTCAGGTTATGAACTTCTACGTGGAGGAGGAATTTCAGACAGAATTTGGAAGGTGATCTGGAAGATTAAATTGCCGTAGAGAGTTAACATGTTTCTTTGGGAAGTGGCTCATGAGAAAATCATGTGTAATGCTGACAGAAAGAAACGGCAACTGACTCTGGTGGATTTTTGTGGAAGATGCAGCAGCAACATTGAAGATGTTATGCATGTTTTAAGGGATTGCA
>JAOSBN010000004.1:13632289-13653959 GCA_027563595.1 Erythroxylum suave | reverse complement strand
GTTGCTTGGGTACCTCCTAAGGCTGGTACGATTGTAGTAAATACGGATGGAAGCTCTGGTAGAAATTCAGGCTTCTCAAGTTGTGCTGGGGTGTTTAGAGATAGCAATGGGAAGTGGATGGGTGGCTTTATGTAATCATTGGGCAGGTGTAATGCTCTGGAAGTAGAATTATGGGGGGTGTATAATGCCCTTAAACTGGGGTGGGATAGAGGTTGGAGAAGCTTAGAGGTTCAATCTGATTCAAAGGAGGCAGTCTCTTTAGTGCAAAATCAGCAAAGGTATCCTTTTAGGGTGACAAGCTTGTCTCACAATTGTAAAGAGTTGTTAAAGCGTGATTGGGTGGTGACTTTCGAGTTTGTGTATAGAGAAGCAAATGGGGTGGCAGATAAAATGGCCAAATTAGCAGCTCATTCAGGTCCTGGTGTGCAGTGGTGTGATGATGTTCCTGTTGGTGTTGTAGCTAATTTGCTTGTTGATTCAGTGGGAGTTCTTCATGAGAGGAGGAGCTAGTTCCTGGGTTTAATCCCTCCAACAGATGGAAAAAAAAAAAGTTCATTTTCTTAATTTAATAAATGAAAATATTTTCCAAATTTTATTAATAAAATTTCTTTTCTATTTAATTAAAAAACTTATTATTTAAATTAATAAAAAATTCTAAATAAAATAGAATAATAACCCTCTAAAATAATAAAGTTATTTGATTTTAATCAAATTGAATAAATAATATGAATTTAAGAAACACCTTTCTTAATTACTTAAGAAAATAATTTTCTTAACATTAAAGGATTCTAGTTGATTACTAATTCCAATCTCATTAAAATTCTATGAGTTTAATTTTAGAAATAATTCATAAAACTATTAATTAGGAATCTATTTAATTATTATTCTTATCTGATTAATAAAAATAATTAATTTAATTTTAAAATTAAGATCAAATCTTAATATAATCTCATTAAATTAATTTATCTAACATAATCAAAATATGAAAGATAACTCTTTTAAATCTTTGCTTGATTCTACTTATTAATTTGATCTATTTTAATTTAATAATTCAACTCTTAATAAATTAAACTAAATTCCAAAATATTTCTAATAAAATTAACCCCTTTGAAAAAATTAGTAAAAAAATGTTCTATACTTATTTGGAACTTAAAACTAATTTTATCTCAATTAAGCTAATTTAACTAAAAGGCCTTAAAATTAAATTTAAAAACAAAAGGGGGATTGCTAGCAGTGTCTCTCTGTGAGCCACTAGCACTAAATAAGTCAACAATAAAGAGGTTGACAGCGCATGCATAGCACATGTCAGACGCATTGTCCACCAGACGTGTTATTCCCCTTTGGGAAGCATGTCTCACACGCAGACTATCTTTTTCTCAAATTAGATTTTCGCCACCCTCCATATTACTGCTTCCGCCTTTAGTGTTTTTCACTCCCTCTGCTACAAGTGAGTCTCCATCGCCTCCTAGTGCCTCTCCTCCTTCTTGGCGTCTTCTCCATAGCACCTGAAGCCTTCGATAGTGGCAATAGTCGCCATTAGTGACGAGGAAGACATCGTTAGCACCAATCATCAAGGGGTGGGGGAGGGGTCTTGGAACAACAAATTCAAAGTTTCCAGAAATATGCAATAAACACAAATTTACATAAACTTCAAAGTTAACAGGACATTCAATTTTGTGTTTTCTATAATCAAATCAAGGATGCAAAACAAATCCAATACCAATAAACACCCATTCTAGAAACCAAGTTTCCAAAACAAGAGTGCTAACTCTTTTTTGTTTATTTCCTATTTTTATTTCTTATCAAAAATAAGATTTATAATTGTCATTAAAGTCAAATTCTAATTATAATTTTAATAAAATTAAATACCCATATTTGACCTTTGAAATTCTTAAACTTCATAATTGAGTTTAAGTTATTTTAAATTAATTTTTCTCTTTTTAACTATTCTATATGACTCGTTAAGTTCTTAACACGTTATTAATGATGTTAAATATAATATCAATTTATAATTAGAATTAAACAAATCAAAATTTCTTTTAATTTATATTTAGTTCTTCAATTAAATAATTTATAATCATAAATCAATAGTGTCATCTAGTATCATATTATGACCACTCAAATATTAGGAATGTCAAAGTAGAGTCACCTTTCTATACATAGTTATGATGTATACTTTAATCATTTAGTCATTTGATGCTCCAATTGAATAGAGTATAGATATATTGTCTCCTTATTTAAATCCAACCATACTCGTTCTTACAAATTAATATTTATTTATAATTAACATTTAAAAATACTTTTCAAATCTCAGTTTACTTTAACAATAGAATTTCTTAAATCATTACTAATTAAAAACGGTAAAACATTCTTTCTAGTTACTTTAGAGTAATGAATTATTTGTTGACTTACTCAAATATCTTCATATAATTCATTCTTTGTTCAGGTACTATTGACTGAGCTATCCTAAATAACATATATCATAAATAGCATCAAAATAAATTAATTTTCATATAAAATACTTTCGCTCATAATCAATTTTACAACTATTATAATGAGAAAATCCATAAATACATAAATAATATTTTATTTGGGATCCTCACAACTAGGTCAGTTTGGTGAACTTGTTCTCTAATATGCATCCACACGTTTGTTTAAATTTCTTTATATTTTAATTTATGAGATCAATTTCTTTCTTTAAAACATAATATGTACTAGTTTAACCGTTATCAATATCCCATCTTGAACTACTACTAGGAACAATTTAGGAATAATATATAAACACAAATTAAATCTCATGATTATGATATAATCACAATTTTTACACAATAATTATTCTAAGAATTTTACCTTTAATATTAAAATATTAAATATAATTAATAATATACATAAAGACAAATAGTGCCTTTAATTAATTATGTCTCAAAATCTACGATCAATCAATTGGCTGTAGAGCATACGCCAAAACAAATAATATTAGTGCTCGCAACCTTTAAACAACAAAATAAATTTGAATTCCATGTCCCTGTTAATGGAGACACTTTAGCTTCCTTGGCTTTAACAACTCAACCATCTTTTCTATCAACCCTCGTTTACAAAGAGAATGGATACTACAAATTAATTTTACAATAAATATGATTTTATTTATTGTAAAAATAATTTGTGTTCATCATATATAATATTATTTTAAACTAATGCATTCAAATGTTCAGATTTTTTCTACAAAATATAATCACTTATCATGCTATTAATCTCTTTTCGTTATGTCCAAAAAAAATTATACTTACAAATTTGATATAAATTATATATAATAATTGAAAACAAAATAAAATAAAGGCAGATATAATAAAATATCACATAATTATTATAATATTAAAAATTATATAATTAATGAATATTAATTTATATAGAATATAAAATATTTAAATAAAAATGATATAGAAGACCAAGTTTAATTTCAGCATGATATGATATTGCGATAGCTTATCTACTACTATAAATAATCAAATAAAAGCAATCTCATGTAATCAATTATGTCTTTCACTGCATGACCAAATAACTATATTTATTTTTATCCAATGAAGTGAAAATATTGAATTTATTTGCATTATCATTTCTATTTTTTAAAGTACAAATAAGATTTAATGTGTTCGCAAAGGAAGCTATATATAACTCTAGTAGGCCTTCGTCCAAAGGAATTACTCAATAATTTTAAAAAATTGACTGGTCCAAGCATAACAGTGAAAAACCCCATGGAGAGATACGATCTTGTAATGGGAATATATATCTCAAATTTTAAAAAGAGGATGTCTGTCTTGTGTCTATCTCTCTTTTTTCCCCGGCAACTTAATCGGATGGGATTATCCACTAAATTGCCTGTATCTTTCACAAGATTAATTGGTATTTTTATTGATCACTTTCCTTGATATTTAGATGATTTATCATGAGCCTCCACTAAACTATGAACTGTTTTGGTCCTTTTTTTAATTTCATTTGAACAGAGGTTCCATCAACTTTAAATGCCAGCACCGACTCTAAGTGGTAGACGCTATTTTAAACACTATAAGGGTAGGTGGAAATTAAGCATGTTTAGGCCCGAAGAGATGATTGATTAATTAAGAGGCTAATTTGTTGTTAAGAAACAAACAACATTGTTAAATAGAGAAATAGCCATTTATAAATAGTGTTCAAGTTATCGAAGCTCTCAACATTAATTATAATTTTTAAATTTTTGTAGTAATCGTAGAATCAAATCGAATCCTAACAAAATTAAAAACTAATTTCTTAATTTCAATTAACTAAACAAAGTGGGAATTTATGATTAAATAACTAATTAACTAAAATTAACAAAGAATCAAAATAAATTAACTGAATATAAAAGTGAAAAAATTCAAGAGTATTTAACTATAATTCAAAGGAAAAATCTTATCTAATTGTAACATTGATCATTAGTCTAAAAAAAAATATTTTTCACAATTCAAACATTTAGTCCGAAACAGATAAGATAGTCATAATAAGTCCCAAAATTTTCTAAATTAATTGATTCAAACCAAAACTTACCATCAATTGATTAAATATGGTAGCATTCTATATCAATTAAATAATAGCAATAAGCTTGGTGAAAAAGACTAGATCCTAAATTAAATAATTAATATAGCTACAACTATACAACTTAGTTTTCTTGTTTCTCATAAGTTAAATATACAAACTCATAAATAACCTATCTGCTACTTGTACTAATCCTTCATGACAATTACGGATCATTGAATTTATAAATAGCTATAGAATAATCAACATTAAATTAATTTTTAGGTCAATTAATATTAATTATTCATAAAATATAAGATCATAAAACAAGAAATACTTGAATTATAAAATGAATATAAGTTTAGAACAAAACCTCATAACGTTATAACTAGAGTTTTTAATCCCCTTCAATCAGAATATTTGGATTTAGCTACACATGACTTTAGCTCTAACTAAACATAAAAGAAAAGATGAAATATTGAGAGAAAACTCCTAAGAAAACGAAAAGAGAACGTTAGATAAGATGTTGGATGTATTTTTGTCTTCTTTTCCTACTCAAAACCAAGTTTACTTCTATCTTGAAAGATCTCTATCTAAAACAAATCTAAATCCCTATATAATAGGGATGGAAATAAGTTTCTTAATTGAATTCCAACTTCTGAAGTAAATCCATCTTTTGACATTATCTTGCCTTATCCATTGCAGTAATTTGTCTACTTTTTCCTAAATTCATAATTTTAAACAATAATACTCTCTAATTTGATACAATCTCCACTTGTCATCTCCTAAAATCTAAAAAAAATATTAATTTTCCTATTTAAGCACCAAAACATGGTCAAAACAAGAGAGGTAGTTCCAATTAACATAACAAAATGACATCTTATCAAATTCCCCCCACATCAAACTCAAGCTTTCCCTCAAGCATATATTAATTTAATACATCATTCATCCCCATAACAACCTCCCATCTTCTTTCATGTTATCCAAAAACATCCTCGAAAGCTAATTCACATTAAAGGTTCGGATAAAATAACAATTGAGAGAACAAGCATTCATAAGACACATTGTTAGAATGAAAACATAACATCTCATCAGTTTCATTAAAATCAAATGAAACAAGGCTTGACACCCTCTCATGGATTTCTCTCTAGACTCACAAAATGTTTAGGGTTCATTAAGTTCTCAAATCAAAACGTAGCAAGTTATTTCCATAAGCTTGCTCATGAATCATATCTCCACCACTTAACAAAGATGAACCTAATGCATAAATCAAAAATACTTGATAAGGGTTGTAATATATATAGGCAAGGTATGAAAAAACAATTTTTGAGTTAAATAAATTGAAGGAAATCATAAAAACTTATCCACACAAGTTTCAACTTAATTATGTCAAAAACTCGCTTGATTCAAATGGCATCCTTTTTTATCACCTCTTTTCTTTTTCTTTTTCTTTTTCTGTTTTCTTTTTCTCTAACAAGATCATAATAGAGGAGTTTTTTTTTACTTCTCCCCATTCTATATAAAAAAATGAAAAATGAAAACATTGTAACTTGAATCAACTAATTCACTTTTCATAGAAATAGTCAAAATCTTATACAACTAAACTTGATACAATTCCTTCAATTTTGGGGATTCAAAATTATTACAGATATCAATAAAAATAAGGGTAAAAGTGGCTTGTAACAAGGTTACTATACAAGAAAAGAAAGGGTAAAGCTCAAATTGCTTTTCTAGGGATAAAAAGTAATATAGATTTGTTTAGGTGAAAAAAATGGCTATCATAAGAGCTCTTATCATATTTATACACAAACTCATCAAAAGTATGATCTCAACATGCATTCAAAAGCAAGTTCTAGAATAAACAAGTTATGTTTGATATCATACAACAAAAAGAAATATATGAGCACAAATGTAATGAATGCTCTTACACTCAAAGCTCACATAGGTCTCAAAATGCATTAAGTTTTGCACACTTTAATTTAAAAAACAATGAGATAATTAAAATAATTTATGGAAATCATAAATCATATTGGTCTCTCTCATGTTTATTTCTTAACTAAAAATGTATCCTAACGTAAGGATTATTCCTAATCAACGATTAGAATTTTTGAAGTTACCATGAGGAATAATCAATATAAAATTTTGAAGCTACCATAAAGAACAATCAATATATGAATCATAGTATTCATGAGTTCAATTACAAATCATAAAGTTCATCTAATATATACTCTCACTCCCTCACACCTAAATCATACATTGTTCCTAATGTATGTACAAAATGCTCACATGCCACAAAAATAATCAACAAAAATAAAGCATATGGTAGAAGACTCCCCTGAGTTATAAACATTTGAAATGAGATATACTATAGTGTTTGGTGGGACAACTATAGTGTTTGGTGGGACAACACTGTTAGGCATTATGGTGCTACTGCTTAATGTGCTAGTTGAAAAAGAAACAAGACATTATGGTTTTTAAAAATAATTTTAAATAATTTTGTTATTATTTTAACTTTATAAATTATATATTATTTTAAAATATATTTTTATTTTTTCTATTTTCATTATTTATTTTTAATTTTATTAACAATTACAAATTTTTTGAAACCTAATAGCCTACTAATCACACCTTATGGACATTAGTATTCTGGAATTTTAAGGGTTCCATTCTAGAAAGCTAAATCACATAAGGGTTGATCTCGTCTTATTAAATTTAGTATTCTAGAATTTTAAGTCTTTACTCCTGACAAGTGAATTACATAAGGTGTGATCACACTTTATGAAATTTAGTATTATGGAATTCTAATACCTGTTTTCCTATTAAGCGAATAAATTAACTTCTAAAAAACAAGAAAATAAAAACTATATATAAGTTTAAAAAACTAATAAAAACTTTATATTTTGAGTTGCCGCCCAAAAAGACAATTGTTTAATATTGTTATGCTCAATGGGACTTTTTTCCTCAAACTTCTATATAATTTTAGTTTTGTACTCCTTAAGTGTTGTTACTAGCTCTTCCTCTTTTCCTATAGTCATCCTTTTTTAGATGACAATAGGTAACAACTCTCTTTCACATAAATAGACATATTTTAGATAATTAGGTAAGGCTTTCAATTTTATCCTAACATTCTCTTATGGGTTCTAGTAATTTTAACATTTAAAGTTTTTGAATCTATTAGCATCGCTAATAATGATTCAGTAACTTCACAAGTTTCATCAGCTTGTTTGTTCACTTTCAGTCTAACATTAAACTCTAACTCATCATCAACACTTTCTTCTTTAAAAATATCCTGCACAAATGAATCTGCAATATCCATATGGCAAATAGATTAAAAATCATTAGGGAACTTCATTGGTTCAAAAACATTGAACTCACTAGCTCTCTATCAAATTCAACAGAAAGAGTACCCTCATCCACATCAATTTTTTTCTTGGTCGTCTTTATAAATGGCCTACCTAACGAAATTGAAATTGAATGCTCAACACTATTTCTATCCATCTTTAAGATATAAAATTTCAATGGAAATATCAAACTATTAACTTGGACTAAAACATCCTTTAAAACATCAATAGGATGCACATAAAAATGATCAGTTAGCCAAAGAAACATATTAGCTTCTTGCAAAGAATTCAGATTTAAAGCTTGATAAATTGAGTATGGCATGACATTATTATATGCAGCTGAGTATAAAATGGAACACTTAATTTTCTTATCACCAATGACACATGAAAGTGTAAACATTCCTAAATCTTTGCATTTTTTGATAATTTTCTATTTATCACAGTTAATACATTCTTTCCCAAAATTATTATCTCTTTATCCTTCAACCTCCTTTTATTTGTGTATAACTCTTTCAAGAACTTTGCATATTTCAAATTTTGCTTAAAGGCTTCTAGAATTGACATATTGACTTCCACCTTTATAAAAGTTTCTAAGATCTCTCATTCATGTTCCTCTTTTTATGATTTAACCAATCGACATGGAAAAGTTGGTACATCTGTATAAGTTGGTATTGGTAGAGATAAATCATCTTTTACCTTTATTAATCCTTGAGCTAGAGGTTTATCTTTCGTTTGTCCTTCGTCGTGGTTTACTACCTCCATTAGTAAGGAAGATTTAGATTGAATTTTCTTCCCACTTGTCAATGTCAATGCACTCATATTTCCTTAAAATTCACCACCATTTGGAAAGGTAATTTTCATGATGCTTACGCTTCCAATTTACTAACAAAGGTGGCAAATTGCGTGATCTGATTTCCTGTTATTTCCTAAGTTTTGAAGGCTTGCTCTTATTACCTATTGAAATTGATGAGTATTAGTAGCAAGTGCCTTAACAATTTCATCCAAAGACATACTTAAATTTAAAGATTAAGATTGAACATATGTAGGGGCTTGAGATTATCTACTGAAATTGTGAGGTTATTTTTGTTGCCCTCCTTAATTTATATAGCTAAAGTTTAAATGATCCCTCTATCTTAGATTATAATGATTGAAATAAGGATCATATTTTCATTGAGGTTGACCAACAAATCCTCTTATTGCATTAGCTTCTTGAAGGGAGTCTTGTTACAATGTAAGGCACATATCTGTAGAATGTCCAAAAAATAAGCATATTTTGCACACTCATGCCCATTTCACAAACTAGAGTTATTAATTCCAAAATTTTATCCTCAAGGTTCATATTAGTTACCTCATTCATGTGGTTAACAGCTCCATCTAACCTTGCCTCTAACTATTGAGAATTTTTGACCATATTTGATATTAATTGTCTAGCTACTTCAAGTGTTTTATTTAACAAAGCTCCTTTACTAGCTGAATCTACCATTCTCATATTCATTGGCAATAGCCCTTTATAGAAGTATCAAATCAAAAGTTGTTCAAGAATCTAATGTGTGGGCAACTATCATATAACTCTTTAAGCCTTTCCCAAAATTGGTATAATGTTTCTTTGGTTAATTATCTTATCCCACGTATCTCCTTTATGATATTGGTTGCCCGTAATATAATAAAGAACTTCTTTATGAACAACCTTTTCATTTCATTCCATATTGTCATTGAGTAGAGGGAAGATAATATAGCTAATCCTTTTCCTTATCTTTCAATGAGAATGGGAATGCTCTAAGATTAATCTGTTCTTCTATCACTCCTTTTGGCTTCATTTTAGAGCAGACAACATGAAATTCTTTTAAGCATTTATGTAGATCTTCACTTGCAAGATCACGAAGAAATGGGAGTAAGTGAATCAAACCAAATTTCAATTCAAAATCTACCTTAACATCTAAAAATTGTATGCACAAAGGTTATTGATTCAAACTTGGTGTCGCTAACTCCCTCAACATTCTAATGTTAGGATTTGACATCTTTTCTTTAACTTCTTGGAAATTAAAACCTTCACCAATTGTTAAATATATCCCAACTTTAACTTCTAGAGGTAAATGACCACTACCTTGATTAGTCTCTTTCCTTAAACGATGCATTATCTTCTCAATTTTTAGGTTATATTGCAGTTCACCTGTCTGAGAAGAACGAGTCATATAAGACATGAGATT
This sequence comes from Erythroxylum suave, assembly GCA_027563595.1. NCBI lineage: Eukaryota > Viridiplantae > Streptophyta > Magnoliopsida > Malpighiales > Erythroxylaceae > Erythroxylum > Erythroxylum suave. The sequence continues at coordinate 13,643,884 of JAOSBN010000004.1, read as the reverse complement.
AGCAGGTTAACTGTAAAATAACTCAAAGAAACTAAGAATCTAAAATAGTTCCCTAATAATGGCGTCAAAATTTTGAATGGGTTGTCAAGCCCTCAAAATTAGTTATGATTCTTTAAACTCTTGTAGTAGTCATGGAACTAGATTGAATCTCAATAGAACTAAAAACTAGTTCCTTAATTTCAATAAAGTAGACAATGTGGGGGTTTATGATTAATTAACTAATTAACTAAAATTAACAAGGAATTAAAATAAATCAACTGAATATAAAGGAAAAAAATTGAAGATAATTCTTATTCAAGGAAAATATCTCATCTAATTGTAATATTGATCTCTAGTATAAAAGGAACATTTTTTCACAATTGAAGTGATTAGTCCAAACATATGAGGATAGTCAAAATAAGTCTCAAAATATTATTAATTGCGTCAAGCCTAACATTTAAACTAAAACTTATCATCAATTTATTAGGTATCATAGTAATTCCTATCAATTAAATGATAGTAATAAGCTTAGTGAAAAAGACTACACCCTAAATTAAATAATTGAGATAGCTACAAATATTTAACTTAGTTTTCTTGTTTCTCATAAATTAAATATGCAACTTATAAATAACTTATTTGCTACTTATACTAATCCTTCGTGACAATTACAGATCTTTGAATTTATGGATAACTATAGAACAATCAGCATTAAATCAAATTTTCAAATCAATCAAATATTAATTATTCATGAAATGTAAGAACACAAAACAAGAAATACTTGAATTAGTTTATAACAAAATCTCACAAGGTTATAACCGAACTTTTGAATTCCCTTGAATTAAAATATTTGGATATAACCATATATGCCTTTAGTTCCAATACCATGAATAGAAGAAAAGATGAAAGTTTAAGAGAAAACTCCCAAGAAAATGAAAAGAGCATGTTAGATATGGTGTTGGATGAGTTTTTGTCTTCTTTTCCTACTCAAAACCTAGTTTACTTCTATCTTGCAAAGATCCTTATCTGAAACAAATCCAAATCCTTACATAATAGGGATGGAAATAAGGTCTTAAAAGAATTTCAACTCTCGAAGTGAACCTAACATTAGGCGTGATCTTGCAGCAATATGTCCATTTTTTCCAAAATTTCAATTTTGACTAATAATGCTTCAATTTGATGCGATCTCTATTTGTCATCTCTTAAAACAAAACAAATATTAATTTTTTTATTTAAGTACCAAAATATATTCAAAACAGAAAAGATAATTTCAATTAACATAATAAAATAATATCTTATCAAATAGTCACGTTCATTCGGGGTTCATTTAGGGCTATGTATAAGCATAATTCATACATCTATGAAATTTGTACTCTAGAAAATGATCAAAAGTGACCCAGTTTAACATCAAAATTTAATTATTTATAATGGATTAAAAATACTTTTGATTATCTATTACCAATTTTATTATAAATAAAAGATAAGATTTTAATAAGATAAGATTTTCTTTATTTAATAAAATTGACTATAAATAATTAAGCATATAATTAAGTCAGAAAAAACATCTGGTGATCAACTAAGAATTTCCTGGAATTTCTACTTGTGTCAGTTAAGTCGATGAATATGCCATTTGGTTGAGCAATATCGGTTTACCTTTTGCCCTTTTGCCATTTTCAAGCCACAATTATTGTCTAAGGATTTCTTTTCACTTTCATTTCACTTCCACTTAATGGTGTTACTAATAATTAACGTCATAAAGATTATGACGAACCCCATGACGTAGTGAATTTTTTTTTTTAAGTTACGATATAGAAAACACGTAAGATCCACAGAGGGATGTATACGCAGAAGTAATAATTAAGAATTGAATGAATGGATGACCCTTTTACCATAGCAATTATTAAAAGGACCATCCTGAAGACTATTTTTCGTAAAGGGACTCTGGATGCTTGCCAATTCTATGTAGTAATGACACAGAGCATCTTTCAAGAATTTGTCGCTTGCCTTGTGCATTCGGCTTCTCATTTTGTCAATAAAACTAAAGCCTCTGTTCTTAATTAAGTGACTTAAGGCGATGTATTCCTGATGATAAATTGTGCCTAAATCATTGCTTGGACCATTGATGCCGGAGGAAATGCCCAATATTGAAGTTATGCGACAATGCTAAAATTCGACTCGATTAGATATTGGCATCGCCATAATCCTTAATTACAAAAATAATTTCCTATCATTTGAACGATACATAAGCCTCTTGTAGCCCAAATTTACTGTCTCCCAAGTATATATTGTATGAATGAATAAACATATACCTGCGTTATAATTTATGCAGTGAAATAAATAATATAAGAAACAGAAAATGAAGGTGGAATAAAAATAACAATAAAACCCAGAGTGGTCTAGAGGGATTATGTATGTGTTTCAGGTTTTTCAATTACACTCAATAATCATCTCAATCCTACACCTTTCAACATATTCTACACACAAGGTCCTTCGTGCACCCTTATACCATGCGGTACGTTTGTAATGAAATAAGCACTGCATTTTGGTTTGATCATCGGCATGACCTGAGTCCTCTCCGTAACACTCAACTCTTTTCAACTTTAAGAGGTTCTATTCCTGAAGATACTAAAGTGCAGATATTAATTCGAAACATTGGCCTTTCCATATTAGTAGAAGAATTGGATTGATCGTATAACACTAGCTAGCACACCTTCCGAACCAAGCCAAAGAGGATGAAATCAAATTGAAATTTTACAAGTCTCATGTATTTACTACTCAATCCTGCAAGCAATTATTACTTAGTCCTATGGTCAAGTTTCCTTTTCACACTAATATAGGGATCAGGTATATCGCCAGCTCATTCTTGTACCTTATAGTTAGCTGTACTACATAGATTGGTAACCAATGATAGAATCAAATTTCAAATTCTTGATCCAAGTTGTCATTTATGTTCTAGAGAGAATGAAACATGCCCTTACGGGGTGTAGCCGGACGGTTGAGAGCAAGAGTTGGCTTTGGCCAGGTCCCAGGTTCAATTTCATGTGGAAGCATTTCTTGTAAGAGCCTGGGGGGTAGCCGGGGGTTTTACCTACTGTGGCGGGCTCTGTCCGGTCTCCAGTGGTCAGACTCTACCAACAGGGTTTTCCTGGAATCTAATAAAAGAAAAAAGAGAATGAAACACTGGATCACATATTCTTCAAATGCTTTCAAACTAAATAGTTATGGTGTGCATTTCTATCTAGTGAAAATTAGTTAACCATTCTTAGAAATTTTATTATTGAATTTTTGGTTGGTAAGATATATTTTACTTGTTTAATTATCGAATTGAAGGATGTGTACATTTCGTATAATCACTCAAGACGTGGTCGCCTTAGAATTGTGGGCCTAAAAAGACAAGAGTCCTTGGAACATTTAAGTTCGAGATTATAAGAATTAGTCAAGGGCCGTTTGATTTAATTTTGTTTCTTAAAATTTTAATTAAAATACGCTTGATTGATTTAAAATTTTATACGTTTCATTTAATTTTGTTTCTTAAAATTTTAATTAAAATACGCTTGATTGATTTAAAATTTTATAAAATTTTAAAGTTTAAATTTTATAATTTTATTTTTCTCATTTTTATAAATTATAAATTTATAGAAACAGGTTTTGACTTTTTAATTTCATTTTTTCATTGATTTCATTATTGATTAATGTATAATATAATTACTTAACATTAATTAGAAATTTTATTTTATTTTATAATTAACTTAAATTTAAAATAAAATTTTGAAATAATTACAGATTTTTAATTTTATAATTAATTTGTAATTATATTTTAAATTTAAAATATTTTAAACATATAAATTTTTATTTATAAATAAAAATAGTTAATTATAAATTAATTAAAAATATATTAATAAATGAACATTAATTTTAAAATAAATTTTTACTTATTTAATTATTTATTTTTAATAAAATATAGAGAATTATTAAGAGATTAAGATAAATTAATTACTTAATTATTTCTATATTAATTTATTTTTAATTACTATAACTAATAAAGTGTAATTATATTAATATTAATAATTAAATTTTTTCATTTTATGCTTATTTTATTTTTTTACTTAAGAGATCAAATTAATATTAGAAAATCAAAAACAAGATTACAATAGAAAAATAGAAATGAATGTTTAGGGGTTTTTTATGACTATTAAGTGATGAGAACATTATAAAGATATCTTTCGAAAAACTTTGTAAAGATGATATAATAGGCGACAAAATGATGAAAATAGATTTGGCAAAAATAGTTTAAACACAAACTTCAAGGTTTAGTTTTGAGTTGATTAAATTTAGAATTAAGTTCAAAATTTTTAAAAATTTTAAATTTCAAAATAGGTTTAGGCTTGGATTACTCTAACCTGAAATAAAAAAATCTTAGTTGCTCGAAACATCTTCTTCTCTATTTTAGTTTTTGTTTCCACAATGATTCTCTTTATATATAAGCAATCTCATAAACATTTCAAAAGGCCCTAACTGTTGAGTGTTTAGGCCTATTTTTGACACAAATATGATTTTTTAGCAATTTTAGACACTTTTATGGTTCGTGGGGATGATGAACGAGTGAAGGTAAGACATATAATAGTCGGAACAAGCTTTTTTGGGTAGATATGGCTGTGTAGGGTGCTACACACTCGTGTCATTTACTTAAACAATTATGTAAGTCGATCGTATGGCTTTTTAGAAACAAGTGTAGGACGTGAAAGGGTGAAGACATACACGATCGTGCATAAGCTAGTATTCATGACATATATAACCATGTAAATCTTTGTAAATATGTACATATGTGATTTTATTAAAGTTGGACAAGACATGGTCACTTACATGATTGTGTATGTGATCGTGTGTAGCATAAGAAAAACCCACTTTTGGAACATAAAAGAGAAAAAGTTGTACGTTTAATACATGAGTAGTAAAAACAACAAAAAGTGAAGAAAAACTGAGTGAGAAGAAGCATAAAAAGATTCCCACCCTTTTCTTGATCGTTTTAATAATTAGTTGTTTATAGAGATTGTTTTATGGGTTAGTTTGAGAATTTTGTTTATTGTTACATTAACATGATTTCAATCCTAAAACTTGGTGAGTCAACTTAAGGGTTGACATATTATTTCGAGCAAGGAACAATTGCTTGGGATTAAATTTTGTAAATTCTTATCTAAATTTAGTAGATCAGTTTGTTGATTTGACCTATAATTTTTCTCACTATACTTTGTTTCCATATAAATCTTGATGTTTGTTTCATTACTTAGTTTTTCAGTCATATACTAATCTGTTGGTTCATACTTGTGAATGTTTTTGTTGTTGATCTTTGGTTGACTTTTAGAAAGTTGTGCTGTTAACTCCCAACAGATGGTATCAGAGCCATCGTGATGGAAGGTAAAAATAGCTCTATGGTCAAGTTGACATCAACAAATTACTTTTTTAGAGGCCCATAATGAAGGACCCTTTATATTGTAAAGATCTTTTTGATCCTATTGATGTGGAAAAAGGTGTGAAGGATAATGTTCCTTCAAAACCAAAGAAGATGTTAGATAGAGAATGGGAAAAGATGAAGTGAAAACTTATAGGCACACATCGACAATGGATTAATACTAGTGTATTTAATCATATGTCTCAAGAAACAAATCCTTTTTAACTATGTAAAAAGCTAGAAGATCTTTATGGAAAGGAAGACTACCCAGAACAAGGCTTCTTTGATTAAAAGGTTTGTAATCTTGAAGCTAAAAGTTAGGAAATCACTCAGCTAGAAAATCTATATCGAAGCATCTGACTGATTTCCAACATGTAATCAACAACCTTACTACAATGTAGATCATTCTTGATAAGAGCATCAAGATTTGTTCCTATTGAGTTTGTTACTAGATAGGTAGGAGACACTGGTGGTGAAAATTAGCAATTTAGCTCTTGAAAGTATGCTTTCTTTGGATTTAATAAAAAAGAATATGTAAGATGAAAAAATCAAAAGAAAAGAGATGGGAGTTGACAATTCGTAAGCTTTCTTGGAAAAAAGAGAGGGGAGAAGCAAAACTAAAGGTCCCAAAGGGCATAGCAAGTCTAAGAACTGATTAAAGTTTTAAGATGACAAAGAGGTCAAGATATGCCACTATTGCGACAAGTTATGACACATTAAGTTCTTTTGCTACAAATGGAAGAGAGATCAGAAAAAGCAAGATCATCACAATGATAGAGATGATAAGAATATTGTCGCAATTCCTACAAGTACAGACAACAAGGCATTCCTAATTTATGTGAAAAATAAATGTCTTCATAGTAGTGATTTTGGGTGTTCTAAGTGGTTAATTGGCACATGAGTTTCGTATCATTATGTTCCAAAAAAGGATTACTTCTCAAACTACAAGAGCAGAGACTTTAGGAGAATAAAGATGGGAAATTCAAGTTTTGTTAAGATTATTAATATATGGGAGATCCAAATTCAAAAAACGTCAGATGCTTGCTAAATTTGAGAGATGTGCAATACATCTCTAATTTATGGCTAAATTTGTTATTGCCTAATTTGATAGATCAAGAAGGATTCCAACACACTCTCAAGGATAAGAAATCAAAATTATCTAAGAGAGTAATGATTGTTGCTCGAGAAGAGTTATGTTACATGTTTTATAAAACACACTTAAAGGTATGTGGTCGAGAAATATATACAGTTAAGTAGAAAACTTTTCCAAATATGTGGCATTGATGATTGGGGCACCTGTGTGAGAAGGAATAAAGTTGTTGGCTGGTAAATCCTTCAGCCCAGTGAAGAACATTTGACCACTTAATCCTTGTGATCATTGTTTAGTAGAAAATCATCATAGACCTCTTTTAAGAGAAGATCTATACGGAAGACAAAAATATTAAAGTTAGTTCATTCACATTTATGTGGCCCAATTGAGAAGCAGTCACTAGGAGAGGTAACAAATATTTGTTACATTTATTGATGATGATTCGAGAAATATTTGTGTATACATGTTGGAAGCATTAGTTAAGGGTAAGTTTGCATATATTGGACCTCTCCAAACTCTACGTTTAGTGAAATTTTTTGCTAGGTCATTGTTGTTATTGTTACTGTCATTGTTGTCTACATATTAAATACAAATAGTTAAGTTTTTAAAACTTTCGAGAAGTTTCTTACATTGATAGAAAATGAATTTGACATAAATCTAAAGTGCCTATAAAAAAATAATGAAGAGAGTATACTTCCAAGGTATTTCAAGATTATTGTATGTTGCATGGTATAAGACATGAGAAGACCAAACCTAGTACTCTACAACACAATGATATTCTAAAATGATGAACAAAATTATTATGGAGAAGGTTTGTCGCATGCTCAAAATGTCCAAGCTGTCGAAAATGTTTTAGGATGAAGCTATAAGAACTATAATCTATTTAATCAATTAAGCTCCCTCATTTTCCTTAAATTTTGAGATTCATGAGAGAGCATGGGCAGGTATTTAAACATATAACAAAGGATCAGAGATAGAAGCCTGACTCAAAGGTGATATATTGCATCTTTGTTATCTATGGTGACGATTAGTTGATTTCAAACTCTATGACCTAGAGAAGCATAAATTGGTCAGGAGCAGAGATGTGATATTCTAAGAGCAATGAGAGAGTTGCAGATTTTTTAAGAGGAGATAAGGTTACATCAATATCTCATCTTATGATATTGTTAATTCTTCTCCAATTTCTACAACTAATGAGCAGTCTACAAGTAAAGGAGATGAAGAGTGTGAACAAACACACATTGATAGTGATCAAGTACAACCTGGTAATAATGAGCTACATGAACCACAACTAACCAATACAGAAGATGAAATCATTGATGATAATGAGGAGGGGAGCAACTGGATCCAATAGGTAATGATAAATAGCTTCGAAAGTTGACAAGGGAGAAAATACCTTTTATAAGATATCCAAGTTCATAATATTTGTTAGTTACCGCTGAGGAGGAGCCTGAGAATGTGCATCGAATTACATCTTGTGAAGACAAAGATCTTTGGCTCACAGCTACGCAGGAAAAGAGGAACTCTCTGAAGAAGAATGATGCACATGAACTTATAAAGCTTCCAAAAGACAGAAAGACACTGAAAAATAAATGGGTTTCAAGATAAAGAAAGATGGTGACAAGTTTGTGAAGAATAATTCAAGGATAGTAGTGAAAGATTTCAGTCAAAGAAGGATATGTATTTAATAAAATCTTCTCACCAATAGATAAGATGACCTTAATGCAAATAGTATTGGATCTGACTACCAGTTTGGATCTTAAACTCGAGCAGTTAGATGTTAAAACAACTTTATTAAATGATGTTTTGGACGAGGAGATATACATAAAGTAGCCAAAAGGTTTCAAAGCTAAAGGTAAAGAAAATCTGGTTTGTAAGCTCAAAAAAGGCTTATATGAGTTAAAACAAACTCTAAAGCAGTGGTATTGGAAGTTTAACTCCTTTAGGACAGGTTATAGTCACAAGGAACTTATGTTGGTCCTTATGTGTGTTTCAAGAAGTTCATAAGTGAGTACTTAATCATTCTCCTTTTATATGTTGATTGTGAGTCAAGATATTGAAATAATCAAAAAAAAAATGAAAAAGGATTTATCTACATCCTTTAATATGAAAGATTTGGACAACAAAGTAGATTTCAGGCACGGAAATAACTTAAGGACAGGAAGAGTAGGAAACTATGGTTATCACAGGAAAGATATATTCAACAAGTATTAGAAAGGTTTATTATGAAGCAAGCCAAGCTAATTAGCATACCCCTAATGTCTCACTTCAAGTTGAGTAAGCATGCATCCTCCTTACTGAAAAAGGAGAAGGATGGTATGTCAACTATTCCATACTAATCTACAGATACTTATCTAATACTTGATGGAAGAAAATCTACTTTAGCTTTTTTTATTCAAGTTTGCAAGGGGAGCCATTTCATGGCAATTCAAGCTACAAAAGTGTATGGCTTTGTCTACGATTGAAGTAAAGTATATAGGTGCACTAGAAGCTAGTAAAGAGATCCATTGGCTGAAGAGATTCCTTCAAGAGTTAAATGTGAAGCAAGAAGACTATGTAGTATTTTATGATAGTCAAAGTTCTATTGACTTAAACAAAAATACTACGTATTATTCATGTACAAAGCACATAGATGTTAAATATAATTGATTGACATTCGTGATTGAGGATCAAAAGTTGATATTTAGATTCATACAGACAGAAATTGTGATGATGTGTTGACTAAAGCCATTCTCAAAAGCAAGTATGAGCTTTGTAGTAAGCTTGTCAGATGTCTCTTGAGTAGATCCTGAAGCACTATAGGTCTTCCTTATAATTGGGCTGACAAAGGGAGATTGATAAGTTTCCATCCACATTTTTAAGACAAGTATGACTTTTTGGTGATCTTAGAAACTTTTATGATTTGTAGGGACGATGAACGAATGAAGACAAGATAGATAATGGTTGAAACAAACTTTTTTAGGTAGACACAACTGTATAGGGAGCTACATGCCTATATCCTTTAATTATATAGTAGTGTGAGTTGACTGTATAGCTCTTTGGAAACTTTTGCAAAAGGACATAAAAGGACGAAGATATAAATAGTCGTGTACACATCTATGTTTATGACATATATAACCATATGTGATGACTGATAACTTTTCGTAATTGTGTACATTTACAATTTTGTTGAGGTTGAAAAAGACACGATTACTTACATGATCGTGTGCAACTCTGAAACATAATTTTGGAATTAAAAGAGAAAAAGAAGTAGATTTAATGCATGAGTAGTAAAAGTACTAAAAAGTGAAGAAACACTGAAAGATAAGAAGCAGAAAAGTATTCTCATTCTTTTGTTGATCGTCTTTAGTAACAAGTTATTTATAGAGATTGTTTTAGGGGTTAGATTGAGAGTTTTGTTGATTGTTACTTCAACTTGGTTTCAATCCTAAAACTTGGTGAGACAAATTGTGGGATGAGAAATTATTTTAAGCAAAGCCAATTACTTGGGATTAAATTTTGTAAATTCTTATTTGAATTTAGTGGATTTGTTTGTCAGTTTGGCTCATTATTTTTTCCCTCTACACTGGAGAGTTTTTTTTAATGTAAATCTTGATGTTTGTTTCATTAGTTCATTTTTCAGTCTTATACTGATTTGTTGGTTAATACTTATAAGTGCTTTTGTTGTTAATCTTTAGTTGAATTTTAGAAAGTTGTGTTATTAGCTCCCAACGATACGGAGTAATAAATTCACTTGTAGAACACAACAAAGGTTATGCCTTGTTATATTATCTTTTTCTTTATGTCTCTTCTCTGTAGTTTGTCACTTCCTCCTCTCTTCTCTTTCTCTTACATATGAGACATCATGAAACACAATAAGGTGAGAATAGGTTTGCGAGTTATTAGGGTGTTGAGTAATCAATTTCTAACTTAAAGATCGGATGAAAACTCCAAATCCAGACTCAATAAATGGGAACGTGAGAAGATGGCACAAGATGCTATAGTGATTAAGGTATATTATTAAATCTTTCTATTTTTTATCAAGTTTGATTTGTCTGAAATTTGATCAACCTAAGTTTGAATCACACAATTCAAGTTTGATTAGGCTTCACACTAGGTTTGAACTACCTATTATGAAATTTGGATTGAGTCAGATTAGGGGTCAACCCAACCCAACTTGACCCATTGCCATTCATAGATGAGAAGTTTGTTAACACTAATACATCTCTAAAATAATGTATATAAGTCACAGATAGGTCTATAACTCATCATATGAAGGATTAAATATTGATAAGTCATAATTTATAATCATATTGGCAGTAAAGTTTTATGTTACTTCCAATATTTTATTAATTTATCTTTTTTTAAGGAGCCAATTTTTTTCTCCTAAATGAATAATTAAATACTTTACACTATTATTAATTGTTTTTCTTGTTTAAATTTTGAAATAAAGAGCATTACTTGGACATAAAAAATTCTTAACCTATTTAATAGGAATAAACTCCATAAAAGTTAATTATTGAAAAAATCACAAATTTTATGATAAATATCATATTTGGTAATAACAATGTTTTACTTAATAATCACTAATGTTAAAAATTATTATCTCTTATATAAGATTAGATTAATTAAAGATGGTAATGAGTTAATCTCAATTTTTTTCAAGACATAAAACTTAGTCAATCTTGAGTTGAACAACTCAATTTTGCCTGATCAAATTTTTTTTCTTAATTTAGAAATTTTTATGAAATTTTTTAAATCACAAAGGAGGTATATGTATTTTAATATATTTATGACACCTCTAATGCACTAATAAATATTAGTATATAAGAATTTATAATTCCTTATAATTAATAAAATTTTGGCTAAAAAAATGTAAGTAGTGTAAAAATAATGTTTCCTACGAAGTTGATGTTTTTAAATAATAATAACTACATCTTCTGTTTGTTATTTCCTTCCCTTTCAATTTCCTTTTCCTTTCATCAGTTCATTTTGTTCATACCCCTGCCTGATTAGATTTATTAAGTGAGATGAACAAGAACACTTTTTCCTTGCCCTTTTGGCGACATGAAACTTGTGTTATTTTATATTTATACTCATT
>JAOSBN010000004.1:13604013-13627399 GCA_027563595.1 Erythroxylum suave | reverse complement strand
GTTTAACAAAGAATACCAGAGGACTTCTTGCATAATGATGATGACTGTATAACATTGTTGACTTATCCATATGAACAACTATTGGCTGCAATTCATCATTGTCGTAACCAATTGGTTTATAAATAAAAGATTACATTGAATGAAATTATTATTCCCATAAGACAATATTAGAAGTAGAACCTGAGACTGTTCTATATGATCTTCATGATTGGAAACAATAGTTGTCAAATCCTGAAAAACAGAAATTGTCTACATTTGGTATTTCTCATAAGCAATAAATGCAAATTTTGTTCAAAACACATAGCATAACACATGCAGTCATTATTAATAACCCAATGCCGACCTGATATTGATGTAATATGGGAGCTTAGGTGCTGGAGATAATCTGAGTTTGTTGGGAATTATCTTCAGATTCCTGAATAAAGTTGTTTAGGAGAAATTTAATTAAATTTACTAGTATAAAAATTATGTACATAATTGTGAAACCAATATCACCAAAAGTTTAACCTGAGTATTGGAAAGGGGGGTTACTATCGAATCTACCACATTCGTTGAAGTCCTGCATTTCTTCGCATTCTTCCGCTTCTTTGAACTTTTCTCTATTCCACCCCTCAATCTCTTTGTTGATGTAGGCTTTGTCTTCATTTTCACACCTCTTATATGATTGATTTCAGCGAAATTAATGTTAACTTCATTCCGCACATTCATTTCTGTTATCGAACGTTGGCTGAACTTTTGATCTTGTCCTATTTGGTTCTCTTCATCAACTATCTCTTCACCTTCCAATTTGTCATCAACCATGTTCAACATGTTCAACAGTCCATCTTTCACAATTTTATAGGTATCTCTCCTGTCTGCTGCTCTTGTCACCAATCGCGTGCTTAATGTACACAATTCTTTATGCCTTATAGTTGACAGAAGTTTAGGATCCATGTCAGTTTCATTGGCAATTGACTCCTTACTAGCAATCGTCCATCATTTTGCTTTCGTTGTCCATCTTTTCAAAATATACTTATTTGGGATTGTCAAAATATTTTTCATATTATATACCTTCAACACATGAGAGCATAAAATGCCAGCAAACTCAAACTTCCCACAACTACAATGAACTTCATCATTACATGAATCATAACTAACAAATTTGGAGTTGCTCTTCCCAACAACACTAATATGATATTTCTCCACCGTTCCATCCTGACCGCAAAGACGAATACTATAATCATGACAATAATTCCATTCATCTTGGAAAGATTTATAAACTTCTGCCGTGTACACAATTGCTGCATGCTTTAAAATTTTAACCGGTGCAGACAATGTTGGAGTGTTAACATTACATCTAAAATCAGCTTTCAACTCCTCAAATCGACGATCATCAATAAGCCTCTGAAAGTGATTTAAAATTGTAATAAGTTATGCTGATAATTGACGTACCTTTTTATCATACTGTTCATGCTCTCACTTCGTTAGGTGGTCATCATGTCTACACAAAATATTTTGCACCCATAAACCAAAGCCCATTTTTCCTTAATATGATACATATGTTTCAACCATTCATTATCTTCAAGTTCATATTTTTCCAACATCTTATTCCATGCAATGCGAAAATCTTCTTCTTCTTCATACTCATACATGCACCCGCTCAAATCCCTTGAAAACTCTTTAAACTTCGAAAGTACACCACTCAAATGGACAGTAGCATTTTGATAAATGTGCCAAATACACAGTCGATGATGAGTCTTTGGCAATCTTGCAGCTAATGCCTTTGTGATTGCCACGTCTTGATCAGTAAGAATAGTTGTAGGCTTTTTCTCAAACATCGCTCTATTAAATGCGTCGAACAACCACTCAAATGTAAGAGCAGTTTCATCATAGAGGAGTGCAACACCAAAAACTGTTGTTTGTTTATGATGGTTGGCATCGACAAACAAAGCTAATGGACGACCCAGACCATTCTTCTTGTAAGTAGTATCGAAGCACACTACATCACCAAAGTCTAAGTAGTCATTCCTCATTTTTGCGTCAGACCAAAATATGTTAGTCATCAAATCATCTTCGTCCACTTGAATGGCATAAAAAAAATTTGGATCTTCCACCTGCATCTTATACAAATATTGTAAGCGTATTGCCCTTTTGCATGTCTTTTGTTCGTTTAGACCTTAAGTAATTCTTGTAATCATCCAGAATAAACCCAACATTATTTCTTCCACCTGCTTGTCTCACCATAAGATCATAGGATGCTTTCGGTCGAATTCCGACACCATTAGCCATTTCAATTTACATAGCCGCAACTGAAGATATATGCCTATGACTTTTATGCAAATGTGTTTTGTCTGGAGATGAAAGGTAGTGATTGTGCTCCTCGACAAATTGAATGACTTGAATAGTTTGGGGTTTGCAAACTATTCACTTTCATCCTTGCCTCGCAACCAAATCTTGTTTCTACCTGTGGAGCTCTTACATACAAATCTCTTTTATTGACCATCCGTTTACCCTCAGCACTACAACAAAAAAACCTACAAATCAACTTACCACTTTTATCTTTGTGACTTTTGCTTCTTCTAATTCCAAATCCCACATTCTTCGCATAAGTTAAATAAAATTGGTAAGCTTCTTCTTTTGTCGCAAACTGCATGCCAATTTTCGGTACTAACTCTCTTCCAACCAAATCTCTTGCGTTCATATTACAACTCTTGTTCTCAAAGCCAATATCATTGTTACGTTGCTCATTATCACTTTCATAATTTAAACAACGGCATGGAGTCAATGTACCTTCCATTTTCACACCTGTGACATTAAAAAATGAGGAGCATTATTTTCAGATATAATATTTAACACAACCAAATACGACCATATGACAGAAAACATAGGATGGTTTTTATAATAATCCATCCATGTCTTCTGTCATTCCTGTAACACAAAAAGCAATAAGAGATTTGATTTTACAATTTACAAACGCGTTGAGTTGTTTCCATAACACATTTTACAGTTTACAGTTGAGTTGTTTCCATGTTACAAACGTGTATCTCCCTTTAACATTAGCTACAACTTAACGTTAACGCCAACTCAACTGTAACACATTAATAATCAACGCTATGTATGTAAAACCAAAAGCTATAAACACTCCCATAAAAGTCAGAAACTATTAAATGTCAGAGAGCTTCATGACTTACTTCAAACATAAATCAGAACCAACTTAACCTTCACATATTAATTACCACTACCGTATATGCAAAACCACGATTTATTAACAGAAGCATACCAGTTACATCACAATGAATACCAAAACGTTTAACAGAAACAAACAACTTATATAACAATTAATTCTAAATATCTTGAACAATTACTGTAAATAAAACATAAAAAAATATCTTAAACAATCACATAGTAAATAAACAAAGCCAAAGCACACCCATTTCTCAATAACTAGTTAACATAGACAAAGGGTTAAAAAATATTACAC
Source organism: Erythroxylum suave (assembly GCA_027563595.1). NCBI lineage: Eukaryota > Viridiplantae > Streptophyta > Magnoliopsida > Malpighiales > Erythroxylaceae > Erythroxylum > Erythroxylum suave. Next base: position 13,623,939 of record JAOSBN010000004.1, on the reverse strand, counting down.
TAAGAGGGAGATTAACAGTAAGAAAATTCTCTGTACAAATGCAAAAATTTTGACAATGATCTGTATATTTGGTTGAAGACAAAAAACGTTTGTCAAATTCTTAAAAACAATTTACTTAAATGGCGGGAAATGTTAGTCATCATGGCTTTGGAAATGACAAACATTTCCAATCTCATCATTATTGTAAATTAATTTCTACAGATTTTATTAATATTTAAATTGTTTGTTTATTATCATTTTAATTCCTTAATATAATTTAATAAATACACTTAATAATAATGACGGATTTAATAATGTTATGAATAATAGTAAACATGGCACATTAAAATAATACATTTATTGATAATAAGTAATAAACTGAAGTACAAAACTAACCATAATAATCACATTAATAAAATAATGAAGATTTATAAATTTTAAAATAATAAGAAGGATATAAATATTATTAATAGAAATAAATTAAAGCAAATAAACTTAAATAATGATAAGGAATATAATCATAATAATACAAATAAAGACATTAAATAATAAAAACCAGTTTAATATAATAACAGTAGTAATTATAATAATAAAAACAAAACCAGAAAAGGGAGCCATCAGCCATAATAAGAAGAATAATAAAATTAAAAAATTGCATAATAAAAAGCACAAAATTTATAATAATAATAATAATAATGATGATGATGATGATGATGAGAAGGATAAAAATATTATTAATAGAAATAACTTAAAGCAAACAAACTTAAATAATGATAAGGAATATAATCATAATAATGAAAATAAATACATTAAATAATAAAAAGCAATTTAATATAATAACACTAGTAATTAAAATAATAAAAACAAAACCATGGGTCATTGGCCATCTCACGGTTGCGAGATATCGCAATCGCGAAACTGCGTAAGATCAGCAATCTCGCAGTCGCGAGAGGTCGCAATCGCGAGTCTGGGCAATTTAGGCTATCTCGCAATCACGAGACTGGCCAAATTTCGCACTCTCGCGAACGTGACGTATCGCGATCGCGACCTCGCCTATCCTCCTCCCCTTTTTCTTCGTCTTCTATTATTCTCCATTATATAATTATTAATAATTATTATGTTTCTTTAATTATTCTTTTTAATTTAATTGTTTAAATTATGATAATAATAAATTTTATACTTACTATTATTCTTATTATTATTTAATTATTTAGTTATTATTAATATTAAATAATATGATTAAATTCCTCATTATTTTTTATTTCCTGCTTCATAATAATAAGGAAAAAAATTATGTGCTTATTTTTACTAATTCCTTATAATCAGTTTTCATTTATATATTTTTTTAACATTTATTATTATTTTTCCTAAATTTATATTCATTATTATTATTATAAATTATTTTGAAATAACTTTTAGTAACGTTATGTTTCTTTAATTATTCTTATTAATTTAATTGTTTTGTATTATGATCATTATAATTTCCTTATAATTTTTTGTTTTAGAAATTAGTTCATGAATTATTATAAGTTGTGCTACTTTTATATTCCATATTATTATTCACTATTATATTGTTATTAATAATTATTATGTTTCTTTAATTATTCTTATTTATTTAATTGTTTAAAATTTTGATAATTATAAATTTTGTACTTACTTTTATTCTTCTTCTTATTTAATTATTTAGTTATTGATTATATTCCTCATTAATTTCAATTTTATGCTTCATAATAATAAGGAAGAAATTATATGCTTAATTTTGCTAATTCCTTATAATCAATTTTAATTTATATTTTTTAAAAGAATTATTATTATTTTTCGTAATTTTATATTCGTTATTATTATTATAACTTATATTATAATTATTTATAATAAAGTTATGTTTCTTTAATTATTCTTATTATTAATAAATTATTTATTTATTAATTATATTAAATTATATCATTATATTCCTTATTTTTTTATTTTGTTCTTCATAAGAATAAGGATAAAAATATTTATTTTATTTGTCATCATCCAAATAAAAAGAATTAAACACACAAACAATAATTATTTGTCCTTTAGAATAAAGAGAAAAAAATAATGATCGTCTGTTCGACATGTATTGTTTAAAAGTGGCTAATTCTAAAATACTGACTTTGGCTTAAGTTAAAAAACGGCATCTATGATGAGTCCCACGGGCGTCTCTCTAAGTTTAAACAAAAACGGCGCAGTTTTAATACTAGACAGAATAAAATACGGTAATTTTCGACAGAGAATCCGGACTCATCTATACGTCTCTTGTAAAGTAGCATTGAACTTATCAGCAGCCTGTTAAATAGTACAGTGTTTTTTGGGTCCTAACGCCGGATCATGGCTGGGGCCAATCATAAAGTAGATTGGGCGTTCGTCCTGTCATCTGTGATATTCCAATATTTGACCAGTTTACAAAATTGGACTCCTCAAGTAATAGATTCGATACCCTCTATAATACTCTGGTTCGTTTCAATTTTAATTTTTTAGGCATCTCCTAAAGAAACACAAGTTTATTTAGAAATCAATTTTTACGGTTAGTTTGATTCTAATTATGTTATTGGGGGATTTTAATTTTAATTTAATTTTTACGGTTTGTTTAGTTCTAATTATATTTTTTGGGGGGATTTTTAATTTTAATTTTTAAATAAAGACATAATTAATTGAGATTTGTAACAAAAATAAAAATAAAAATATTTTTAATTAAGATTTGTAAAGTTAAAAATATTTAATTTGTTAATCTTATTTTTTGTTTTATTTTTATTGTATTATTAGATGTTACTATTAAATTTTAACTAAATTTATTTCTTCATATATCAAATTATATTCTTAAATTGATTAATTCTCATAATTATTAAGAGTAAAAGATATGAATATTTAACATAATTAAATTAATTAACTCTCATAAATGAATAAAATAATTTTATAATGATAACAACAACACCCAATAAGAGTTCCACTAAAATGCAAAATCTACGAAGGTTCAACATTACACAACCTTATGTTGACATAATAAAGAGAATGTTTTTGTAAATAAATGAACATAGCACTTTGCACATAAAAATGAGAAGTAAACTCGTTGAAATTGTCAATCCTACGATCAAATATGCTTTCAATTCAAATATCAAATAGTTAAGATCATCGGTTCAAGTAAAGATTGAGATAATATATTTTTTATTACAACACCAAATAAAATTAAATTGGTTTTATTCAAATTGGTTTCTATAAACTAATGATATGATCCTTCTAGAAACTCAAAAAACAAAACACTTAATAAACTATAAAATCATCTTTTTAGATTCAGATATAAGATTACATCATTTTTTTTCCTTTTCAATCCTAAAATCTAATAAGACATGGACTCCAAGAACTTAAACATATAGCTTTTTTCACATACTATCTTTTTCTTATTAACAATTTCCTTATTTCATTCACACCAAAAGTAATTGATGAAGTTATGTCCTTACAATAATAGTTAAGTCTATGTCAAATGCATAAAATGTAAAATAGATGACAAGTAATGCAAGATGTTTTTGTTGTTATCTCTTCTTTGATTAATACTCTTTAGTATTAAATAATAAAAAAATCATATAGTTTTAAAATTGAAGGATCGGATTTGAAGCTTCCAACTTATTGATATATTGAAATAGAAGCTAGTGACATCGAAAATTGTCAAAAAAAAATACATAAAAGTATAATTTCCAGCTTTACTTCTACTGAAATTTAGCCAACAAGTTTGTTCTTAGTATCCAATTGGTCCTTTCTCAAAGTAGAATGAGAATTTTATGAAATAGACTTTATAAAACCATAAAATCAGGTCTGTATGAAAAAGAAACAAACAAGTTCTTGAAAGATTATCAACATATGAACAATTCAAAACAGGAATTCTTAAAAGTAAATAACTCTAAAATCTAAGCCAAGTTATTAAGATATTATTATAGATGTCGATAACATTTATTATATCTACACCTAAAAATCAATCACCAACAATTGTTGTGTGACTCTAACATCTTATTCTATGAAAAGGATGTTGGTTTATGTCTTACATCCAATTGGTTTGGTTGTAGTTTAGTTACCATTATTTAAAGGCAGTATTTATCTTATATATGTTTAGATATATATGATAAAGTCCATAAGATAATTATACGTTACAAATGAAACTATAACGAGAATTTAATTATGAGATTCATATTGCATTTATGTATTATCTCTAAATTTTTCCTAGTCATTATTCTATTAAGATTGGACATTAATAGAACGTAAAAAGACTAACATGTGTTATGTTTTTCCTTATAAAGAAAGTAATCAATCTCATAGACTAAAGTATATAGATACTTAAACAAACGTATGGGTGTATGTTAGAGAAAATGTTTACTAAATTGACTTGATATGAGAAATTTATTTATAACGTTACTTGTATGTTTATGAAAATTCTTATTGTGATAATTGCATAAGTGATTCTTTGACTTAAAGTCTCCAAAATTATTTTGTATATTAATTACTATATTTTCATACTACTTATGACCTATTTTAATTATAGGTAGTCCAGTCAGTAATCATTGGTTATAATATGAACTATATGAAGGAAATTGATTGATCAATATATTATTCATTACCCTAAAGTAATTAGGGAGAATCTTCTGTTATTCTCGATTAGTATTGATTTGAAAAATCCTTAGCCAAGGTCAAATGAAATTTTGTAAATATTTTTCAAATGTCATTAATTGAATCAATAGTTAATGGTAGAGAATCAATATGATTGTAATCAAAATAGAGTAGATATTAATTTTATATATACTTTATGTTTAATCGGAACATTATATGATGAAATGATTGAATTATACATACAAATCATGCATGGAAAAGTTAGTCAAAATCATTTTGATATTCCTAAATATTTGGGTAGTCATAATGTGTTACTGGACGTCAATCTTAATCTTCAAAGATAAATTAAAAGGAGTTTTTATTTATCTAATTCTAATTATGAATTATAATTATAATTTATAGTCATTACCAATATACTTGGGAACTTAATGAGTCTCATATAGAGAACTAATTGGAGAGAGAAAAGATATTTTGATCAAGTTGGGTTTTGATTGTAAAGATTGAGAAACTTTATGAATAAATATGAGATATTTTATAAATAAGGATCAATATGAGATATTGGATCTTTTTTGGGACAAAAATGATATTTAATTAGAATTTTTGAAGTTCTAATTAAATTTTAATTGAAATTAGAATTTAATCTCAATTAAAATAGTAAAATATCCAGAACTTATTATAAATAGGCTCAAGCTGCAATGAGGTTAATACTTCTTACTTAACTCTTTCTATAAGAGTTACAGAGCTCTCTCAAGCTATTATGTGGATAATGTTCAAGGTCACTTGTGTAGCTATTGTGATTGAGATGAATTAGTTTTGAAAACAGTTTGAGGGATATGACAAGAAAAGGATTAAACGGAGTAAGGTACAAATTAGGGATGTGGGCTCGTGGCCTGGTAGGCTAGGTAAACCCAGCCCAATCCTATATTTTTTAAAAAGCAAATTAAAAAACTACATTGTTTTTCACAAAATGACGTCATTTTTGGCATTCTGATCAGGCCACGAGCCAGCCTGGGCTCAGCTTGTGGCCCTATCAAACTGAGTCAAAATCGGGCTGAGTCAAAATTGACATTCCGTGGACAAATTAATATTCACATTTTATTATGATTTATATGCTAACAATTTTATAGAATTAAAGTGATCTTGACTTTAAGAAAATCAAAATACATAAAACTTTTGTAATTATTTAGCTACGATCTGGATCAAATCCCTTCTTCATTTCCCAAGAGTGGTATCAAAGCCAATTTTAATTCTATCATTTGATTAATTTTTTATTACTACTGATCTTTTATTATATAATTGGTTATGCAAAAGTTGCAAAACTTTAATTATAAATCAAATTAGATTTGACTAATAATATGAAGTGTTCATATTAAATCCCTTGAAAACCCTAATTCACCAAAAACAAAATTATATTCTTAAATATGAAAAGTTAATATTGATAGTTTATGAAATACAATTTTATTTCAATTACCACAATTGGAATTATTAGACAAACTAAAATTCGAAAAATCAACATAAACTATAAACCCATAATTATTCTAGTAGAAAATAGTCAAATAGTTGTGGTATGATTTACGGTGTTGTTGGCTTTTATTGTTGTCACTGGTATGGGTATCCAACTTTGCTGTAGACGTTGTTGTTTCCAACTACAATGGGTTGCAACAGTAGCAACATGATTGTGAACCTGGGAAGCTTGGAGGTGTGGTAAGCGTTGGTTGGAGCATGTCACTGATCACTTATGGAGCTTAGCATAGGCAAGACAATGGTACGATTGTATTGTGTTTTGTGAAATTTTTGTTGGCCTATGATTATGGATGTTGTTAGGAGTCTATGGTCGCAACTAGAAAGTCACGAATGGAGCTATTACAAGTGACACATCTAGTTAAGTCATTAGGGCTGGAAGGGCGTTTAGGCTTTGGAAGGGTGGTGTTATGATGGCAGCTTCATGTGGTCGCAAAGAGCAAACACCGGCTTGAGAAAGCATGGTTAGACAGCAAGGAGAAAAAAGAGGGTTGCTTTGCTGAAGACATAATCAAAGAGCAGCTGGAGCTGGTGGTGGCAGCGGCAGCGACATAGTCTTTGATGGTGGAGGCAGTTTTTTTCGTCTTTGGTTGCTATTTTTTCCATCTTTATGATTTTAGGGTTTGTAAGAAGAATAAAGGTGTTGTTTGGAAATTGGGTTAAGAACAAATGAGTTTGTATTATAACAAGGTAGACATTCAGCTATGTTTTAAAAATCGTCGCTAAACTAAGCCTTAGTGAGGATTTTGAAAATCATCGCCAAATGGTAGCCCTTTAATGGTAATCATTGGGTGACGCTTTTGTAAAATCGTTGCAAACGCGTAGGATTTAGTGAAGCTTTTGTAAAATTGTCGCAAAAGGCTAGGCTTTTTTAAAAATAAAAGTTAGTAAAAAATGGTCACTTTTAGCTACCCTTTTTAAAAAATGTACCCAAAAGTGGAAAATTGGACCTTTTGATGACAGTTTTTGAAAATCATTGGCAAAAGTGGAGGTTTACTTTTTTGCAATGATTTTCAAAAATTGTCACTAAATGTCTACTTTTAGTGACGAATTCGAAAATTTTCCCCAAAGTGTTAACATTTGGCAATAATTTTGAAAATCATCACTAAAAAGTTGGCTACAAAATTTAGGAAGGAAATGATAAAAGGGCACAAAAAAGAAATTGTAAAAGCAAGAACACTTATCTCTTAGCCCTAAGAGCACTCATCACTCACTCTCTTTGCCTCCTCTCGTCTTTACTCACCAAATACAAAGAGTTTCGATCAAATTAAATCCACCGTAACCACTCTACAATTGAGGCTAACCATAGCTGAAGTCAACAATGTAACCCATAGAGATAGCTTCCTGGACACTCCTAGACAAGCCTCTCCACAAGCTCACCGAAGATGACATTTCTTGGTTCACTTAGGAAGACTGTCATAAATATCTCAAAGAAAAAGGTCTTAGGTGTTACTATATTTTACTCGTGCCTTTTCATCTATTCTTACTCTTTCTTTTTAGGGATTGCCCATATAGGCATGAGCAAATGGTCTTGGAACAAATCTCAAGCAATCCAACAAGTGATCTCTCTCAAAACACCCCTCAAAACCCCTTCAAACTCTGAAGTCCCGGCTGTTTGCAAGGGACTCTACATTCCTCCTATGTGTTATTAACCTTGTAGTTCCTAAGTTTTAGTTATTTTAGTGTTTAGTTAACTGAAAAAAGATTGAAACTCAATTGATCATATACCTCGTAAAGATTGAGAATTTTTCAATGTGTTTTGTTTGTGGATGAACATGATTGTGTTCTTATTGTAATCTTCTGCAATTACAGGTCTCAATTTAGCCATTTATTTTATGTTCTTATTTGTATAGCAGAAGACTGAAAGACAAAAATTGCTTAATCAGAAGGGCTACACTGTATGGATTATGGGCCTCAGTGGATCGGGTATATTTTGCCACAGTATAAGGATTGCCTTGAAATAAAATGAGAACATTTAGCATTTACAATTATAGCACGTTTAGTTTGTTTCCCAACATTCTTATGATGTTTTTTCCTCGTTATAATGACAATAAGAGTCTGCAATTGTAACAAGCTACAACTTTAGTCTCTAAATATCTGAAGAGAGACTATGAATATATATTATCCAACTTACCTCCCAAATTTCCAAGGCGAAAAAATGCAATAACATGCTATATTATCTACCTGGGATAAGTCTTTGGTTTTTGAATCATTAGGGTTTGGTCTGATGGCAAGAAAGTAAGAGTACCTTCCTAGGGTCAGAATTCTGGTACATGCAAAAAAAGAGTGATGTTTGTAGATATTTCCATTCTCGATGTACCAAAAAATGCATTGATATGTTAAATGATTTAAGTTTCAACTACAGGAAAAACAAGGGTGTGCATTTTGAAATGACAAAAAGAAGTTTGATTTTAAAAAATTAAAATGAAGGAAAATCATGAGTGTTATTAGTTTATTGAACTTCAAATGCAATTATATAGTTAGCTATATTGTTCTTATTGATGATAGAGATCTACAACATATAAAGGACACATATTGAGTTCAAACTCCCACCAATTTAACGAGATTCTTCTACCACTTTGTCTAATCGCCACGGGCCTCTTATTATTTTTTCTTTTCTAATTATGTTCATTTACGCACATCTTTTAGAGTTTGTTACTTGATGGTATATTTTATAGCCTCTAGTCTGATGTGGTGAGTTAAGATGCTAGTTCCAATGTTACTCTATAAAGAGTAGAGATATAGTTCCCACTTTTTGTTTGGTATTTGTGTTTAGCAAATTATTGTGTTAGAAATTGCTAAGGGGAGGAGATCTTTTAGAAGTGTACTTGACTATTCCTTTTGTGAAGTTAAAGCTTATTTGTTAAATTGGTCCATAAATATTGAACCTAGGTTGCAGCTTTGCTTATTGGTTTTTAAATTGCTAAGGGGAAGAGATCTTTTAGAAGTGTACTTGACTTTTCCTTTTGTGAAGTTGAAGCTTATTTGTTAAATTGGTCCACAAATATTGAACCTGGGTTGCAACTTTGCTTACTAGTTTTTAAATTACTAAGGGGGAGAGTAGAAGTGTACTTGACTTTTCCTTTTGTGAAGTTGAAGCTTATTTGTTAAATTGGTCCACAAATATTAAACCTAGGTTGCAGCTTTGCTTATTGGTTTTTATATTTGTAGGCTTAATGTTATTTTTTCTTTAACATGTGTTAGATAGAATTCCAGTTGAAGTAGTAATATTATGTTAGAGCTGAAACACCACTGATGCATAAGTTGTTGTTTCCATAAAACAATTAAGTATTGGATTATTCAATTTGTCACATCACTTGTGTAAAGAAAGAGAATTACTATCCCAGCTAGTGTGGCATAATATGTTTTGAACATTGGATAAATCAATAAACCTAAATAATGCAGTAAAGATCGTATCAAGAATTTCCATGTTAGATAAATCAATTTCCATATCCATGCTTTCATCATCAAGAGCTTAATCATAATGTGTATGATTCTATTTCAGCAAACAAAATACATCTTTCATGTAAACAAGATAAAAAAACAAAGAATTATACAAAGTTATCACCTCATCCAATATGATGTTAGCATAAACTTGTAACTTTTTGCTCTTAAATCTCAATGTAACAAGTACAAAGTTGCTTAACATTTCATAGCCTTAAGTTAACTTATATATGACCTAAATGTACAAAGGAAAATAAAATGAATATTGCCCATAGACTCCTAAGCTACTCCTACAAACCAAATTCCCAACCTTAATTCAAATCCAAATAATTTTAAGTTTTGTCGATTAAATCAAAGAGAACAATAAACAAGAGACTTAACAAATAAAAGAAAAGAAACTTTTAACAAAATTTTTTGATTTATTCGTGATCTTGAAAAAGAAGACTAAGATGAGAAACAAATTTGTCAATTGGATCGAGAAAGGCTATATTTTGATGTTCAAACATTGTGTAAGATTTTTGTTCTTAAAATCGTGTATTTGATATTTTTTGATCTAGTGATCAGACATTCAAAAGGTATTGAAATGGGTTGGAAGTGAGAAAAAGAAAAAGAAAAGAAAAACTTTGTACAAGTATTTTAGAAAGTTATCAAAACTCAGGAAAGCATAAAATTTCTTTGTTCATAATTTTCCTATCTTTAAAAACAAGAAACTAAAATTCAACTTCGATTTTTTCGAAGACCACAATAGAAAAAAACAAAAAGAAAAATTATCCAAACCTTCCATTAATAAATAAAAGTAAATACAACTTCCGAGTGTGAGTAAATATGGTTTCATTCGGTATGCGTATGATGTTTATGGAAGATAAATATAAGCTTTCTAAACATGGCCGATATAGTCGGACGTTAATAAAGAACAGGACAAGAATCGTGGCTTATGTCAAATAATTGATTACGTATGCATACCCTAAACATGTAGAGCTGTCTCGTGCTCTTAAATCTTAATACCTTGCAGCCAACTGCTTTATTTCTGCTGCCGCCTGTACAATGTGAGCAATCTCTCGGCGACCTCGACGTCTTTGACTTGTAGAAAGCGATTCCTTAAACAGAAACAACAGGAACGCAACAACAACAACAAAAAACGCAATTCCCTCTCAGAGCAATTTCCTGAAATTTATCAATTCAAATCTCCTGTGCCGTTTCCTCCGTTCCCAGCAACATCTAACCATGGGAGAGAGAAAAAATAAATGGGGCGGATGCTGTTGGAACAGAGGCAAAACGGCGTGATTTGAAGCCGAATTTATGTGTGCAGCAGGATTTCTACACCGACGGAGACGGGCCATCCATAAATAAACAAACAAAATATCGACTGTTTAGGTCAACCGAACATTTCTATTTTCTAGGGAGGAAAATTAAAAAGCCTCAAAAGTTGCCTACTTAAAACTACAAATGTAATCGTCTCAATCTCCTCTGGTTGGTGGTTGTACGCATGAACAAAATTTTCCCTTCTTCCGTGCCTGGCTTGTTCTCGTCCCACCGTAGAGATAGTCTCGCAGCAGCACTCTGGTTTTTCTCCCCATGTTTCTGGTTTTTCCTCTTCTTTGCTTTTCATCAAGTGTCAGCAACAAAAATTGTAATTTCTGAATCTCTAACTGCAATCTTCCAATTTTTTCTGATACCCTTTTCGCCTGTTCTGAAAATTTTCTCCTTCTGGTTGTCCCGTTCTCATCAGGTGCTAAACCTGCTTTCTCATTGAAGGACGTTGTATTTTTGACCTCAATGCTCTTCGTAAGTTTGCGGTTAACCTCAAACAACTTCATGATGGTCTCTTCGGACTCTTCTAACTGTTCTTTCACACTCTCGAATTCAAAGATTTTGCCTTTTCTGTTGTTCTCCGTGACCTCAACCTTTCTCCTCAAATCATTCACAGTTATTTGAAGGTTTGCTAGCTTTTGAGCATCAGTGTCTAATCTTTCCAAAACTTTCCTCCCACTTCCTTCTAGATGAGAAGATCCTGAAAATTTTTTGGAGACCTCTAACTTGTCAACGCTCACCTCCTTCTCAGCCAGTGTATCAAACGAGGGATGCCTTCTACTGTGTTTCTTCCCCGTCGGTGAGTTGGAGGACTTCTGAGGCTTTCCAATAGTCAGGCCGATGTTGCCATCCTTGTCAGTAGCTTCCCATATGTCCAGCATCTCATTATCAGACTCTGCAGCTTCTCTTCTGATTCCTTGTGAAGAACACTCGGATATCTGATCAAGCATTATGTCTTTAGTCATCATTTCTTCTTCAGATATTCCGTGCTTGTGTTTTCGAACCCTAAGATCATCTCCACCTGCAGTTTTTAGTTCCTTAGCCCCTGGTCTTGGATTGGGATGCTTGCCTTTCGCACTACCTTGGCGAAGCAACCTGTTTCTCGATTTCAACTTTTCAATCTGTCTCATTGCAGGCTCAAGTTTGGAATTAGTATTTATGTTCTCTGCCATAAGATGCCTCTCCCTTTCCATCACTGCATTCTCTATTGTTCTAATCTTCAGCTGTAGTTCCTGCAAGGCCACCAACCCACCAGCCAACATGACACTCTCTTCTTTGCTGAATTGTTGGCAGCTTTCAGCATTCACGATTGATTTGGCATCCTACAAGTAATGAAGTTTAGAGGATATCCAATAGTGGATGTGGGCAAATGAGGAGAAAAGAAGATAACGATTACAATAGCATTAGAAGCAGAGCAATTGTACCAACTCCACATCAGAAAGCAAAATTTTCAAGAATGAAAATACTAGAAAAGCGATACCGCTAGTCCACAAAAATATGATGAGGTAACACAATTATGTCATGTTCTTTAAACCAATTAAAGAATCCAAATAATGATGCAGATTTATAATGTATTTAAGTGAGATATCACCTTTGCATCCTTGCTGTTGGCTTGGTTGCAATTTGCGTGTGGAAGAGTGTGACTTTCCAGTGAAGTTATGCTATCTCTCAAAGAATTGAAAAGTGGGATATATGCTGTCATGTAAGCTTTTAGTTCGCCATATTCAGCTTCTAACGCATGTACTCTTTCTTTTATCTGGTTAATCTCCACAGTTTTGGAACATTCCCTATCTTGGAGGGCTTCACATGCTGCAACGAGCTCATGCACCTTCCCTTCCAAAGTTGCTTCTGTAGCAGCACATATCTGCAGTTCTTCAAAATAGAAAGTAGCCTGAGAGTCCAACTCTTGAACCTCATGCGTTACTTTTAGCAATTCATGATTCAAATTTTCCTCCCCGCTTTTGGTTTCCGCATACTTCTCATGTAGTTTACACAGCTCACTCTTCAAGTTCTTATTCTCTTCATTGATGCACTCTAACTCCTTATGCTTCTGCTCATAATATCTAGATAATATGACCAAGCGTTTTTCGTGATCTGCCCTTATAACCTCAACATCACTATAATTGCATTTCAGATCCTCTACTATTTTCCTCAATGCTGTGTTCTCATTCTCCACACAATAAAGTTTGTCTAGCATTGCTTCCATTATCTCTACTTTCTGCTTTAGGTCATCATTCACAAGATTGAGTATATCCACATTTCTGTTAAGATCCTTAACTTCCAGAGACTTTTGGAGGATGATATCCCTGAGAAGTGAAGAATAGATACAGTGAGATATGGATTCACAAAAAGAAGCACAGCTTTCTTCTTCTAAGCTACATTTTTCTCCCTCCAAGTTTGAGACTGATTGCATCAAGAGTCTCTGCTCATAAAGCATCTTGCAATTCTTCTCTTGCAAGTTTCCATAAGCCAATCGTAAGTCCAGTAACTGTTCATGTAGATTCTTTAGCTCATCCTTCATAACTTCCTCTTTGTTGTGTCCCTCTGTAATTTCCAACTGCAAGCTTTCATTGCTCTCTACAAGTTTTTGGCTTTCACTCTGCAAAACTAAGAACTGCTCCATCCTGGTCCTCAGCTCCTGAACTAGAGTGTCCTTATCTGCGACAAGACTACGTACCTCTATTTGGAGTTCCCCAAGTAGTGAAACAAAAACAGAATTCTCAATTGCCAGCTGTTGATTTTTGCAAAGCAGAACTTCTGTTTCTTCAATCTTGTCAAGTACATAGTTCAGAAGGTCTTGCTCAGCCTTATCTTCGTACCAATGATTTGCACCAGGTTCAAGAGTCATCAGCAATCGGTAAAGTCCCATCCTCAGTGTTTTCATTTGGTCAAACAAGTTTTTCACTATGCCTTTTTGGGTTATTTTCTCAGATTTCAGTTCAGAAATTTGTTTTTCTGAGAGGTTAGATTCTTCAAGCAGTTTCTGATACTCGAGCAAAATGGAAATGTTCTTGTCTTTCAGATCCTGTACCCACCTTTGTAAGGTGAAAATCTCTATCTCAGAATTAACACCTGTGTCCATTTCCTCTTCATATTCTTTCATTCCGTGATGAACTTCTTCTTCTAGCAAGCAGATCTTTGATGACATGCTAGCGAATTGGGACTCACTCAGCTGGGCCAGATTAGCATACTCTTTTTTCTGGCCATCTAGAAAAACCTCTAGCTTTCTTACTTCCTCAAGTATTGGACCCTTCTGTTTTTCCAGACTGAAGTAATTATCTGTTAACTCTCTGAAGTTTTTCTCCAAATCTTCCATTCTTTTCTTAGTACCATCCAATTCAGAAATCAAACTTCCTTTTGCAATAACCAGGTCTGACTTATCATTCTCCATCACTAGGTACGATTCTTCTAATCTCTTTAATTTCGATTGTGAGTCTTCAAGCTTAGCATTTACATCAAGTAGGGAATTCTCCAGAACAAGGTTCTTCTTAGTGAGTTTCTCCAAATGATCAGTTGCAATCTGGAACTGGGAGAACAGTGTAGTGTTCTCAGAAAGAAGAACTGTTTTATCTGCCAGGACAATTTGATAGGATTCTTCCAAACTTTTTAGCTTTCGTCTGAGCTCCTCTAGTTCGACAGTTAGCTCTGACAAGGAATTCTCCAGAACTGCATTTTTACTGATAAGGTTCTCCATGATCTCCAACTTCTCTATGAGTTTTTCATTTTTATTTCTCTCTTTTTCACAATCCTCCCTTAACTTTGTGTTCTCCTCTTGCAAATTCTTCACAGAAGAACCAAAGTTCTCTGGACTGTAGCCAATTGATTCCACCTGATCCACTACAGCCTGGTGTTTCTTTTTAAGGTCATTTATTTCCTCCTGTAGACAGTATATTTCTTGTTGACAAGCACTCCTTTGGTCCACCCATAGCACAAACTCAGCTTCAAATTTTACTATTGTCTCCCGCAAGCTTGATATCTCTTCTTGCAATTTTTTTATTGTCAGAGCTGAAGATAAATTGACTTCACTAAGCCCTTTGTTATCGGTCTTGACCTGCTTCACTTCATTTTGTAGAATCTGATTACGAGTTTCCAGGCTTTCAGAAATTTGAGACCTATTCTGAAGCTCTGCAACCATAGATCTCAATTCTTCCTGAGACTGGGAATGCAAATGTTGCAGAGTTTGAAAAGCAGTCTCAGCCTCCACAAAACGCAAATGCTCTTCTTGTATGCAAGCCCAAAGTCTTCCCATTTCCTTCTGCTTCTCAGTAAGTTCCTCACTTTGAGCTGCCACTTTTTGAGATATAGATTCCAAGTCTAACTGCATAGTCTGATTTGAACTCTCCATCAAAAGACATCTTTCTTCAGAACCCTTGAACTTTGCAACGCCATCATCTATCTTAGACTTGAGCCTTTGGGCCTCCTCCTCAGCACAAGTAAGTTTATGTTCCAGAACTGAAATTCTTTCCAGGCACTGCTGGTATTGAGCAACAGCAGCTTCTTTCTCATTTGTAAGCTCTGCTAGTGCTTGCTTTAGCTTTTCAAATTCCCTTTCAGCCACTTCAGCGTGATCATAAGACCTCTTAGCCTCTTCCTCTGCTAGCCACAACTTTCCCTCCAGATCAGATATCTTATCCAAACATTGCTCGCGCTGTAGAAGAGCAGCATCTTTTTCAGCTTCTAATCTGTTTAGGTCTTTCTTTAGTGCTTGTGCTTCAATTTCTGCCTTAATTGTTCGCTCATTAAGTTCCCCTGCATCCTTGTGGGCAAGGGAGATGCTAGTCTGAAGATTCGATATTTTTTCCAAACGCTGCTGGTATTGGATAAAACTAGCTTCCCTTTCAGCCTCAATTTTGGCAAGGGCTTCCTTCAAAGTTTGTACTTCTAATTCTGCTTTGCTAGCCCGATCGTTAAGCCCCGTGGAGAACTCTTTTGCGTGAGACACTTCTGACTCCAGTTTAGACAATCTATCCAAACATTGTTGATACTGACTTAGACCAGCTTCCTTTTCAGCTTCTAATTTAGCAAGAGCATTCTTCAAATTTACGATTTCTAGCTCCGCTTTTCCCACTCGTTCAGAATTAGATGGAATCCAAGCCTTGAGATCATGGCTGCCCTTGTCTGAATCACAAAAATTGAGGCCTTTTCTTGCTCTTCCTTCAGCAAACTTTGCATGGTACACACCTTGTCCTGACCCATAACTATCATTGAACAGTCTTACCATTCTTCCAGTACCAGTATCTGATTCTTCGGTAAAAGCACGAGCCATCTTGACAGTATGGATAATTGATTGTGACAACCCCAAAGCACCGTATTGTAACTCATCAGGTTCATCAAAAGCACGTTTTGATGATATGTCAGGTGTACGGGGATCGCCATCTGCCATGGAACCTGTAATTGAATCATCGTTAAGAACAAATGGAATTTGGTTGGGAAATGATTCTGCCATTGTTTGATGCGCCTGTCGTAGTACCCCAGTTGCATGATCGTATCTTTCAGCCAAGGCACGGTAAGCTCTGTAGAACTCTTCAACCAATTTCATCAGTTCTGGACGCTTTTTATAATACATCTCTGCTCTCCTTGCAAACGAATCCGCATCTTCTTCAATGAGTTTTATCATTTGTTTCACTTTGACATCCATATCTGCTCCACCAAAATAGAATAAAGGACAAAGTTTAAGTATTAATATAGGGAAAAAAGGGAGAGAGGAAGAGAATAAGTTCTACTTTAAAGAAAATAACATTGAACATGACTTTTATGTAACTGTTATCACAGCATCCTGGAAGGTTAATACCAAATCACTATGTGACAGTCTGGAACATTAGTTCACGCTCTAGAATTCGCAATTAGAATTTTTTAACATAAGTGAGGTCTACATTATCATTGATGTTCACAATCTTCGCGATCACAAGAGTGTCTTCCATGGCAACTCAAGTCAAGATTTGACTGCTACATGTCTCACAAGAACGCTTCCACAGAGTCTTCAAATAAGCGGAATTATGTTTTAATTATCTCAACATAACTGGGATGAAATAAGCAGAAATAAAAGACCAATATCTAAAACAAGCACAGAACACTACCGGTGAGATTTTGCTGAAGCCATTTGGAGTTTTTGGGGCTGATGTGACTGTCCCACCACCAGGAGTACATGCGCTTAGAATCTGCCTCGGAGATGGTCCCCATGGCTCAATCCTATAGCACTGTCATTGAAGTCCTTTTGAATAGTGACAGATCAAACCAGAGTATGTGATGAAGACCTAGACAAGCGTTCAAGATGGCAAAAAATAAAGCTCCAAACCCCTCTTTTGTGTCAGGAAACAATTAGTTCCATAAACAAAACACGCCATAAATTATCTTCGGGATGAAACAGCAGAAGTTATAATCGAAAGAGAGCTGACCTTAAGCTACATATCACCAGAAATTTAGTCCAAGGCTTATGTATAAGAGAGTAACTGCCATCTCCAACACTTGTACCACAAACCTGATCGGTGTAGCACCACTAAAACTGAAAAGAAAAAGGATGCAAAGTTAGAAACCTAGTTTTATAATAAAAACATCAAAGTACAGGCAGTAAAACAAGTGACTGCACGATCAAACTTATCAAATCATACAATTACGTGAACTTGAAGTGCGATACTTCAAGGAATGAATCCTTGAAAATCTCGCAAGTAAAAACAAACGAAGGAGAGTGAGAAGTTAGAAGAAAAATAGAATAGAATACCAAAACCGACCCACGACAGGAGCAGAAGAGATCGAACACGCAGCTGCAAGTCCTTTTCCGATCAGCAGTTGCCGGAAAGAAAAAAAGAACGAGTGTTGCAGCTTTCAGCTGTGTTCTCGAGTTTCAACCACGTTTTTTCAGACATTCGCGAACGCGCGTCTTCGTTCTGTGTCTAAACGTTGCTTGTTTGTTTGTCGGGTAATGTTTGCTGACGGGGAAAGCAAACCCAAAGAAGGCTGTGAAAAGCGGCAAAAGTAGAGGAGAAATGGGACGTGACAGTTATTGTTTTCTCTGGCTTGTGCTTCTGGAGCACATGTAAATGTACGTGAATAAGTTCTAATAGAATAGGTTAGAATTAGCTAAATGAACAGAGGATCTGATTTCATATTCATATCGTACGAATGCGTCACTCACTCCTATCCTTATTAAATTAAAGGCATTTGATTGGATTTGGAGGACTCTTAATTACGGCAGATTTAACTCATTCGAGTTAATGGGCATTAATCTCCGGTTCTAGCCGTTAAGTCCTAGTTAACAGAAAAAGAAGGAACGCAGTTTGCTCCTAGTGTACCGGTCTTTTCGGGTAGGTCGTTGTAAGCCTGGATTGAGTAATGATTAGGAAAGTGGAAAATGGAGAGAGTATCGAGTAGGGGTATTTTAGTAAAAGACAAAGATTCTCTTTAATGGCGTGGCAATTGATATTTAATGTTAAGCTTTTCTTTTAAAACGAGGGATAAGCGAACTAAGAAGATGGCACTAATCATGACATGTCTTAGGCGTGTAAGACAAAGGGTGAAACCGGATAGAAGGTGTTATAATTGATCCGTGTGGTTCATTCGTAACTTCTCAAATAAGAACGTGAAGAAAAGTTTGTTATATTATTAGAAAATAATAATTTATCTTTAAATTTTATTTGTTATATAATTATCATTAATGATCAAAATAAAAATAAATTAATATTAATAACTAAACATGTTTTTGTTTTTATTTAAAAAAAGTAAAACTGAAAAAATTAAAAATTAAAAATCACAACATAAAAGTAAATGTGGAACCAAATATACACATCATTAATTATTACAAATTACTTAATTTGTATTTGTGTTTAAAACGTATTAGAATAAGGAATCAATATTATTAAAACATTATACTTGGTCAAAATTCAAATCATTAAAATGTTAGGACAAATATCATCACATGTCAGCTAAGTATTTTAGTGCTCAAATTCAACCCAATCAATATTCAAAATATGGTCAGGACGATGGCAAACTTGAGCCCGACCCGATTGATCAAAATGGAATTAACTTAAGACCTTAACGCTAACCAAATTAAACTCCAATTGCATATAAAAAAAAATTGTTGAGAGCTGGATGTAAAAAGAAAGTCCTTTTAGTACGGGCCGTTTTCACAACGCCATGAACTATACCTAAGAAATTAATAATTTCTATGGAACGTGGAACTGTGGTTAGGCCTTCTTTCGTCCGTTGCGGGTATAACGGGAGAATGGAAAACAAGTTGACATCCGCATTTAGATTAATGTTTGATTGCGAGAAAGTAAGCATGATTTGATCCAACGTTCAAACACTTTCAGTTATTTTAAGAATGTGCATGGTACAATCAATCGGAGTCCAAAATCTTGTAAAAGGGTAGAAATGTAACACGATATTGGTATCAGCAGTAGACTGTACCATCCAGTCTTTAGCTTAAGTACGAGACAAGATCTTCTGTCTAATTTTTATGGTGTCTTGTTTTGTCTAATGAATCTCAGTCATTCAATTATGCGGGTCTCATATTTTTCATACGGGAACTACGTGAGACCTATATAAATAAATAGCTGAGATTTAATGAATAGAATAAGATATCATAAAATTAGACAGAAGATCCGGACTTCAGTACAGATGGTGATAAACCCTGAGGCGTGGTTGATTAGGTGGCTCCATCTACTAGACCATTTTTGTTTTTAGCTCCATCCATTCAGTGAGATATTAGCAGGTTGTCATGTCACATTTGTCTTTAAATCGTTTTTCGTCTTACCAAAGCACAAGCCACCAATCCCACTACTCTGCCAAGCAGCCCCGGCCCTGGGCAGGGGCGAGCTGGGCCCCTGCCTAGGGCCCACTTTTAATAAAATGAAAATTAAAATATAATTTATTAAAAAAAATAAAACGGTTTTTTCGACTCCTCTCTTACGCCGCATACGCACCTCTCTCCATTGGAATATCTGATATCATGTATCAAGAGAAAGCGCCGCAAGTTTCTGCCGTAGGCTGTAGCCTATAAGCCCTATAAAGTATAACTTCACAAAACTTTATTCTCTATTCTCTATTCTCTCGTTTATC
>JAOSBN010000004.1:13574090-13600426 GCA_027563595.1 Erythroxylum suave | reverse complement strand
CAAGAGGAGGGGCATTTTTAAGCAAGTTTTAAGCAAGGAATTCAGGTGGGTTACTTGTTTGTAGTTGAGTTAATAAGTCATGAGAATTTTTCCTAATCAATAGATTTGAATGATTTTCAATCATTTTATAAATGTTGCATTTATTGCTTCTTGAAGGATTGAAGTGTTTGCTATATGTTTGGTACAGAATCTTGATGATGAATTATGAAATGATGATGGAAATTGTATTTGAAAAATATCATGTTTATGAAAATCATGATTCCGAATGTACAAGATGTTATAAATATGAAATTCATGTTTGTGTGGGTTTGAGGTGGTCCATTCTGTTATGTCACGTGCACGTTGACTCTGTTAAAGGCTTCTCCCGCCTACCCGCTAGTGGCATGGAGCTCCGTCATGGACTCCCTCATGTGTTATGACTACATAAAACCACTATGTGGGATTGTGTTAGTTCGTTCTGTTCACGACTAAACAGGACCATTTCATAGGAATGTGTTAGCTCGTTTTGTTTATAGACCTCCCAAACCATTATGATTGCTTATGTTATGTATGAATTTGTTAACAAGTTTAAGACTTTAAGAAATACATGTCTTTTGTTGTTTATAATGGGTTTAACAAGTTTGAGAATTTGGGAAATACATGTGTTATGGTTGCAAAGCATTTTTCTACAAAAATGGATATTTTAAATGATTTTGCTTGTTTCTCCGCTATAAACTTGTTACCCATGAGCTTGTAAGCTCACACCCTTCATCCCCATCTCCAGGTGAAGACCAAGAGATCGAGTAAGAGAGGGAGTCAAGGCATCACTCCAAGATTTCATATTTTTATATTTAATTTAGTATAGGAAAAACTCAAGGTTTTGGCCACATTTCAAGTATCACTCATATGTGTATTTTTGTATTTTGGATTATGATATTAATGATGTATTTGGGTCTTGAAATGCCTATTAAAGCTTTGTAAAACTCTTTTGTTTTGATTTTAATGATATATATGTATGTGTTGCTCATAAATTTCCAAGTTTTCGCATTACATTTTCAAGCATTTATAGTGGTAGAAATATGTGTTATAACTTCAGGGGAAAAGTTGTATTGATCTAGACTGATTTCGACAAGATTGTCATCTTCGAAGTTGTAGTTCATTCTTTAGCTTTCCAATGATATAAAATTTGTAAATTTTGGAGATCAAACTTGAAAGATATGATTGTTACAAGTTAGTGACACTGCATAAGGTGTATGCAGGACACTTTATAGCTTTTCTATTTTGATCCAATAAAACAACAGTAATATGGTGTCTTGAAATGGGAAGAACTAGTATGATAAGCTAGAGATGAAAAGAAGATGATAAATGGGGTTGAACATATGAGAAATTTATGATGAATGTGTATAAGTTGAATGATTGTGTTTTTGGGATGATGACCAAACATAGATGATGAATTGATTGTAAATTATATTGAGTTGAAATGGAAATGATAATGAAGGAAAATGAGTTAGGAATGATAGATATCCATAAGATGGGTCATAGGTAACTTGTAGGAGTTGGAAATATGGAATTAGACCTGTAAATGTTCGCTGGACGGACTTGATGTCCGCTAGGCAAACCTTCTTAGGTATTTAGTGTCTCAGCTCAATTCATGTCCATTTGAAGGGACGTATGTCCGCTAAGTGGACCTTCTCAGGACAGTTTTAAAAATGTGCAAATTTTGACTCTCTAGATATATCAAAAATCTCTTTTTGGGATCTTCACAGAAGTTGTAGAACTCGAAGATCTCTTCGAAACCGAGCTTGAATGACCTTATTCCAACATCCATGGTGAAAGTTATACATATTGTCCCTAATCTTGTACATTTATGAATTGTGGACTTATCAATGTTTTTCTTTGATACATTTAGGCTAGAATGGAGATTGAAACGTACTTAGTTTGATATGAAAATAAGAGATAAAAATGAGTGATTTGTTTAGGGTGACGGTTGAGGATATAAACATAATAATCGATTGATGTATATCAAATGTTCAAATTATGGAAATTCTGGGATTTTATGAGAATGGAGATGAGCCTAAGTTGGCTAATGAGATTCCATCAAAAGGACCCTACAAGGTAATACACTCATGTATGACTTTGAAGTTAGACTTTGGAAACGGGGCCTAACATCTTACTCTAAAATACATCCATTTACCTAATTCTATTAATCTCAATCTATTTCCTTAATTATGCCCTCAATTATCACCCTAAGCGATCACACATTTAATCACTCATTCAAGCATCATACTAGGTTTGTGTCAAACTTTATTCAAGCCTAAATGCATCATAGGAAAGTTTCTTATCGATTGTTGTCTCAAACATCACATAAAAGAAACATATTTCATATAAAAGTCATTCCCATTTCTAGCTTTTTCCAACTCTGTTTTCAGGTCAATTTTATATAACCATTTGACTTAGAAAACGAGGTATTTAGCAACCTATTCTTCTAAACAAATGTTTCTACATGTATTAAGTTTTTAATGACACAGAATTCATTCTGTTTGGTTCAGTATTCTATAAGTTATATCCAAAATACTACAAACTGTTCTCATACCATGACAACACGCAGTTCTCAGCTTCAAGCCCAATTTAGAGACCTTTAGATACAGAATTAGAATTCAATCCCTTTATGAAAATTGTATCCATATTTCTCTAGTTTAATCTAAAATAAAAATCTTACCATTTGGATTCATAAAGAGCAAGATATGATCGAAATACTGATGTATGTTTAGTGAAAATACTCCATCTAACCTATTCCAACATACTTCATCATCAACCTTGCATACAATTCATTCCCAATCACTCATCATGTATGTTATGCTAACATATAACATAATAGGGAAATCAATTACTTACTTGTTCAGTCAAAGTCTTCTCAATTTGAAAGCTAATCAAACCTTTCAAGCTTTCAAATATACTCTAAGAATAAGATGGAATGCAAAGGATCTCCAATCATAAGATGTAGACTACTAAAGTTGACAAAACTCAAGGTTTTGGGAGATGGTGTGAAGAGGTTGGTGGTGAGAGGTTGAAGGAGGAAACATAAGACCAAAAACACAAAGGGAGATGACCTCTCTAGTGCAAAATTCGTGGGGTACAAATGTGTTGTGGAGAAGTGGGCCACTTGTTAAATGGAGAGCCATATCATGCGTCTTCTTCTCATGCTTCCAATTGTCACCCAATGCTTGGTCCACTTGTCATTTGGTTTCCTAGACCACTTGTCACTCATGTACTCATGCCATTTTTCATTCAATTAGTTAAGCCATATGTCACTCATTCCTCATGCCACATGTCACCATTTTATAGGCCTAACGTACCTAAATGTCCATGTATCATTTTTATCTTGCTCTTTAACGTTTTTCCTAAATTTAAGTGTTCACACCACTTTATCACTTACTCAATTATATTAATAAATTACCAATTCACTAATTCTAATCATCAAACAAGATTCATGACATAACCGAGACACAATTGCATCATATTCACTTAAAATCTTTCATATCCCAGGATGTGTCAATTAAGTACGTGTATTATCTTTACAATGTTTCTAATTCATGATTCATGTCTGTATGCAAATATAATGCATGCCTATGGGATGCTCTTCATATATTCTCTTATGATATGGCTCAATCTAGCAATTATTCCCTAAGTGTAGGAAGAAGCTATTACAATGATGGCATACACGACTCTCTCAATTAAATGTACTGATATAAAGAACTTATGAAACTATATGATACATCCTCCATCCTGACATTTATGAAACGATTATGGTTTTAAAAATTGCTTCTAGCCTCTGTTGCTATTTTTTAGCAATTAGCCATCAGATTCACGTCATAATTCATTACTACAAAGATTCTACCTACATGATATAAGTAACATAAGGGTTGGAAGAAAGTTTAAGAGATTACTTTTAATGCTATAATTTTAATGTAACTTAAATCCCTATTATTAATGCAGGGTTAGTAACATTGACCTACACAAATGGACTCATACCCTGTTAACCCTTATAGAACTTGATGTACAAAAAGTAATCTCAAAATCTTAGGAGTTGTAGATCAGAGTACATAAATACACAGATTTAAATGATATGGAAAGAGTGTATTAAGTACATCCTTAATAATGAGATGGTTAATAAACCTAAAGGAATGGTTACTAATCCTACTAAAAGAGATGAGAACCTATATTGTCACTTTTATCAAGATATTGGACGTGACACTGAGAACTAAAAAATGTTAAAAGAGACAAGGAAAATTAAGCCATTTCTTTGAGGAAAGGGAAGAATGAAAAGAAAGCATTTTATATGCACAATATAAAGTTATGCCCTACTAAATAGGTGATCCATACGATTATTAGAGTTAATTATAAGGAGTAAAAAAATTCTAATTAAAGAAAGCCTTATGAGGGACATTTACATTAAATGATATGATCATAATAGATTTGACAAAAGGGAAAAGATCTCTTAAATCACCTTCTAGGAAACAAACACTAGGTCTTTGATCCACCTCCACAAATATGTCGTGGTTATGACTATCTTGATAGATAACTCTTTAGTTAAAAGAATATTAATAGACAAGAAATATCATTGACATCTTGTTTTATGATAATTTCAAAGAGATAAACATCCCAATGAATAGGCCAAAACTTGTCACCACACCTCTATTTAGTTTTAGGGGTGAACTAATATACACAAGATAACAAATTTCTTTGTCCATAGCATTATGGATATGGTTAAGGTAGATAACAAACATGAAAAAACTTTACATAGTAAAGAGACCCTCTACATTTAATATTATAATCGATAGACAGCCCATATGTATGACATAAGCAAACCTATTATCCTACTAAATTATGATCAAGTTCATAATCCAAGTGGAGCAGGAGAGGTACATGAATACCAAAGGATGGTAAGACAATGTTACTTAACAACCATAAAAGGAAATAAAAGTTGCGTAAACAATGAATGATAAAGAATTGAACATTGGACAAAAGAAATTAGGAGTGAGATAGGAGAAGAAATTAAGTAGGTTAAAATAAAAAGACCTGAAGATTTCAGTGATGGAAGAAACTACTGAAAAAATGTGAAACAGTTCTTACTCCGATACTTGGGTATTTTTTCATGGAGTCGCTTCAATATATCTAGTGTGAGTAGGGAGAATTTCTCATAAGTTAAATGTAGACCTCTTCTTTAGGTTAATAAAACAAAAAGGGGAAATTTATATACCAAGCTATAGAAAAAGAGGTGATCAAAATCTCCTACACATACTTTATCAAAGACCACTCTGAATGGCACACTAATATAGTCATGATCAAGAAAACAAACACAAAAAGGAAGATGTATGTAGACTTTACATATGTGAACATAGCACGCTTAAAAGATATTTATCCTTTGATAAAGATAAATCAATTAGTGAAGACACTTTAAGCCATAAAAATTTAAGCTTTATTAGATCGATTAGTGGGTCCACTTTAAGCCGTAAAAATCTAAGCTTTATTAATGCCTACTTAAGGTATAGCCTGATCAAGATGAACAAGGTAGGAGAGTAAAAAAAATATCCTTTCTCACGTATAAGGGCATCTATATTATAAATTCATACCTTTTAGCTTAAAAAATATAAGGGTAAAATATTACAGGTTATTGAGCTAGGCATTTTACAAATCCTAAAGAGAAATATGAAAGCATAGATTGAGATAAATGATTACAAAAATGAAGGTTGAAGTAAACCATGTTGTAAACATGGAAGAATACTTTATCCTGCAAAAATATATATGAAATAAAAGCCTAAGTTGCATAGTGTAGGTCAAGCAAGTTCTTTGGATTTATAATCACCTATAGAGGGATAGAGGTTAATCCATAAAAAAAAGGTCATCTATACATGAAAGCTCTTAAATATCTAAAAGAAGTACAAAGGTTAACAAGCAAAGTAGCAAGCTTATCAAGGTCTTTTAATATTTATCAAGCAATACTTGCAATTCTTCAAAATGTTGTAGAAGCGTAAGGAGTTTGAGTGAACAAAAGAATGTCAAGATGCCTTTTGAAACAATTGAAGGGTTACTTTAAGAGTTCCTCATTATTATCAACCTACAAAGATAACCACTATATCTCTACATTATTATTTTAGATGTGACCCTCAACTTTGTCTTGATTAAGAAAGAACGCAACACCCAAAAATTAAATATTATATAAGCAAGATATTATGAGTGCCAAAGGTAAATTACTTAAGGAAGGAAAATGTTGCTTACATAATACTTATTAACATAAGAAATTTAAGGTCCCACTTTTAAGCTTGCAACATCAACTTGTGTACTGATCTTCCATCAAGGTAAGTGCTTCACAAACTAAATATATCAAGAAAACTTATGCAATGTTCGATTGGGTTATAACCTTAAGAAGTTCCTTAAAATCACAACTCATATCAAGTTTCATATTTGAAATGTCAACACCGCCATAAGTATATAATAAGGTTTATAATAGTCTTGTACCTAACACTAAATACCCTTCATTAAAAATGTGCATAGACCAATTTAAAATATCCAACAACAAGTCATAATATAAAGTGTTGTTACTTGAGTTAAAGTTGATTAACAAACTTTAAATTAGACTTATAACTATCATACCAAACTTATAATTGATATTAAACAAACTTAGCGACACTTAAGAGGTAAAATAAGATAAGCTAGGAAAGTACAAGAATAAGTTTAGGTAGATAAAAGAAAACATGTATACAAGCATAGAGTTAATAACAATAAAACAAAACCACAAGGTTAATTTTCTATTAAAAATTGGAAAATAAGAGTCAGTAACGGAGTCATCTGTTGAGGAATCTTTTATAAAGAGTAGTTAAAGCCAATAATAGCGAATGCCAATCAGGTAGCTATCATAGCACAAGATAAAGAAAATTGGACATATCTAATCCAAAAAATTTTTTTGGGAAAGCTATTAGCTGATAAAATTGAGGAAAAATAGCTTATAGCCCAAGTTATTCACTCTATTACATAAATGATGTATTCGTAAAGATCAAATAAAATATATCCTCACTAAGATTCCAAAAGGGGTATATAGAGCCCATCAAGAAGGATTATCCTTAACATAGGATTTTTTAAGGTAGGGATACATCTGGCCTATAATTTGAAGGGAAACTTAAGAGCTTGTGAGGAAATGAGATACATGACATAAGTACTCATATTTACATCAATCATGCAATCAACTATATTGCGGTATCAAATGTCATCCCTTTCTCCTTATTTTAGTTGATTATTTAATCAAGTGGGTTGAGGCAAAACCCTTAACTAGTGTGATAGAGAATAAAATTGAAGATTTCTTAAAGAAAAATTTTATATACATGTGTAAACTCTCATTAGTAATAATTATGGATAATGGGACCTAGTTTGATAAAAGGGAGTTTTAGTATTTTTAGGAAGATTTAGAAATTAAGTAATGTTTCACGTTTGTTGCATACTTACAGATTAATGGATTATTTGGAGTCCTAAATACAATATTACTATAAGGTCTAAAAGTCGAAGTTGAGAATTTTAAAGGCCTTTGGATCGAAGAGAATAATAAAAATACTATGGGCATACTAAACAACATTAAGAATGCCTATTATAGAAACCTTCATCCTTGTCTCTAGAGTTGAAGCCTTGATTCCCATGGAGCTAAGATTACCAAGTCTAAGGATACACACATATAACACTCAAAAGAAGGATGATATTTTAAACTCGACCTAATTAAAAGGCAAATGGATGTTACAAGTATAAAAATGAAATGTACCAATAGAGAGTTAGGTAACTAAATGCATACAAGACATCAAAATCTTTGTAAATAGGGACTTAATCTTACAAAAAATCAAAATTCTCACAAAGAACAATTCTAAAAGCAAGTTATCTTTAAAGTGCTTAAGGTTATACCAAATAAAAGATTTAACCAGGCCTGACCTACAAGTTATAAGCTTTAGAGGCTTCATGGATTAGAAGTGCCTCCTATCCAGAATGAAACACATCTAAGGAAGTATTACCAAGTTCTAAGAGAACTTATATATATAATGTATAATTGTCAATGTAATACTTGTCATTTTCATTCAAATGAAATCCATACATTAATTAAAAAAACTTTAGGTCTTAAAGGCCTAAGGTCTAGGAGAAGTCCTTTCAACTCCTTAAATCAAAAGAAAAATAATCGTCAGGTTTATAAGAAGTTTCTTTAGCTCTTTGACATAAAACAAAAATCTGCAGGTCTAGAGATCTTAAGTCTTGGATAAGTCTCCTTAACTCTCTTGCTCAATAAAAACCTATAAATGTGAAGTCCTTAAGCCCCTAAGAAGTATTTTCAACTATTTGGCTCAAGAAAAATATACAAGTCTAAAAGCCTAAGTCTAAAAAACAAATAAAGTACCTCCTTATTGTAAATAAAGATCTATAGAGCTAAAGGCCTCAATGCCTAAATGCCTCAAGTTTAGGTCTCTTCAGCTCTTTGGCTTAAGAAAAAACTAGGGATGACAATAGATCATCCTAAAATTCATTTGAACCCAACCCTAGTCTAAAGCCCAATCAAGCCTAAGTTATTTGACCCAAGCTCGATTAAGAATTTAATTGTATAAAGCTTGATTAAACTTGGTCAAGTTCTATCAGGCCAAATTAGACACAAAATTTTGACCCTTTTGGGATCTATTAAATGGTCCAAATCCAAATTAGGCTGAGTTAAGCTTAAAAGCGTGTCTCTTTTAAAGATTTATGTTTAAATGAGAGGCCCAGATGGTTTATTTATACAATCATATTTCCCCTGCTTATCTTCTCACTTTTGACATGGGAATTACGAATCAAATGCTTTATTTATTCAACACTTAAAAGACATTAAGGAGGAATGTTATTATACCAATAAGGCATTTGGTTCCCTATTACCATAATGAAAGTGAGATGGCAAGGAAAAAGAAGGTGATCACATAAATAAAACATATAGACCTTGAGCTCAATATAGATCTTCAAAAGAGTTATGCTTTTGGGCCTAACTCGACCTAATCGAGTTTTAGACTCCTCATCCTAAATGTCCATCTTTATATTAAGTAATTGATGCCATTTTATTTTAAATAAAATGACACTATTTCATATATAGTTGGGATTAGAGCCTTAGGCAGTGAACTAGTTTGGTCATGGAGTCTAAGCCTAAATCTTAAGTAAAGCCTAATTTTTCTAAAAAAAGGTTTAAGCTTAGTTCGACACTCAGTCAACTCAAGTCTAATTGAATTGATTTAAGCTAGGCGTAGACTTTCTTATCATCTTTAGAAAAATTGTTGGCCTAAAGGCTTCAAGCCCAAGAAAAGGTTCATCTCTCTAGCATAAAATAAGAGAAGCTCCTCTAGCTCTTTGACATAAAGGATAATAATCATATCCTAGAGCCTCAAGGCTAGAAAAGATAAGTATGGATATAGAAACCTTGTATAAAACAACTACAAGTTAGAAAATCTATGGTTATTAAAATTCAAGTCTTGAAAAAGTAAATGAGATAAGACTCCTTAAACCTGTCGAGTTTTATTTAATTTCTTTGAAATTTATTGGGGAAAATGAGTTAGATTCCTCAAACAAAGATCAAGTCGTTCAATCTTTTATGTCTCAATCTATTCATTTTCTTATAACGTATGAATTCAAATGTGCTCCAATTCATTTCATACCTTATTAAACTCATGCATTAACTCATCATTCAAATTGCAAATCTTTGTAATTCTAAAACACCAATCCCAAATTGGTCCCATCAAGCAATTATAAGACATAAAAAGTAATATTATAAATAAAATAAAATAATTATTAGTTTCCAAAAAGTATCAAAGTTGAAAAAATATATACCTGGATTAAGCTAGTCTTTTTAATGAATAGCAATGGCATCCCAAAATCACTAGAAACATCCTTATAAATCTCCATTTGTGAGCTTGGGAGATTTTGCATCATCTCATAAGTAACAATTTTATAATATTTAATGGCAATCTCATATTAACTTCAACTTTCTTTGTAAAATTTGATCTAAAATAAACATTAGGGTTCAAAAATACCCCAACTACAAACAATAGAGGGTAAAGTTGTCTTTCATCGCTTATTGATGACTACAAAAAAAGGTGTGTACAAAGAGGACCTATTTTTCAAATTGGCCTTGATTACTTCTTTTGCCTCTTTATGGCATTATAAAAATAACTCATTGTTGCCTTCTCATCACTATCAGCTAGACAAGGTACTCTTACTAATGACTCATAAACTCAGATTAAAATTAACATTGAGACCAAAATTCATGATCTTCAAGTATAATTCTAGAAACCTCAACTCCAACATTGGACCTGGCATACTATGATTCAACCTACTTATCACTTGTAAAGATTTGGCTTAACTCCTTTCGTCAGAAAAAAATGATAAAGTGATAAGAAATTAGTCACAAACCTTATTATAACAAGATAATACAAATTCCTACTATTGGTGAAGTCTTTCCTTATCAAATTTAGTACCTATGCATGATAATGGATAAACTTGGTCACTTTCTTTGCTTTCTGCATAGCCTCATTAATGATAGGAAAATATCTAACATCTCCTATATTTTTCAACATCAAGTAAGTGCAATGTGCAATACAATGAGTTCAATGAAAAGAATTATACTTGCTTTGCAATCTTTTTCCAGTAGCTTTGTAAACAAAATCATTGTTAGTAATGAACTAAACAATGTTTTCTGACTTCATCAAATATCTAAAAAAAAGTATCAACATTTGTAACAAGGTTAGATACATCAATAAACTTCAAAAACTTAGTTCCCTAAGTAAAATAAAATAAGAAATTGATAATAAGTTCATTTATTCTATTTATCCAAATATCACTCATGGCTGAACCTCTATAAGTTGTCCAAATAATTCTTTACTTCATAAATAAAGTTACTCATAAGTTTACCTCTATAGTCATCAATTAATGGAGCCTTATATCCTGGATTGTAAGAGGTAATAACATCCACCACAAGTTAGTAATGAGAAGACTAGGTGGCATTGAATGATACACTTGAATCATACCACCATCTAGCCATTATCACGTCCACATTATGAGCCCATTCTTTAGATTGTAAGGTACTATGGATTAAAGGTTAAACTCCAGGAGTTGTTTGTGGTAAAAAATTTAGACACATTTCTTCTTCTTTTCCTTACATCAGATGCAACATTCTCTTCTTATTGAGTAGTAATATCACCACCTTCAACATCTCACCATCATCCTTACCATTGGAAAAAGAACTTCCACAACCAATTTCATAATGTCTTCTATCTTTTTCATGTTGATCCTCCTCAGGTAACGTCTTCAATTTTCATTTCAAATCATGACTCAGTTTTTTACAAGGCTCAACTTCACCTTTGATCCTAGCTAAATGCTTTTTTAATTTGGTGAATCCCTTACCTTTCAATTACTTGTTGCAATACACAAAAATGGTATAATACTCTTTTGTATTGGAAGTTTTGTGTTCCAATGTGCTGCACCCTTTTTCAAAGTTTCAAATGGAAGTGCTACTATTTAATAATCCTCAAGCTTATCAAGAGCAATGTTATAACATTGCTTTATGAATTCACAATACTTAAATGTTATTAAACTATACACAATTCACACAACCAATTCTAACTTCCAAGCTACAATTGTCTAATGCATATTTTATAAATTATTCATAATATATACGTGAAACAACCAAAACACAATGCAATTGCAATCCAGAGTAGAAACGAGCAACCTAAAACATTAAAAAAATATCAAACAAATTGCAGCCAAGTTAATAAGAGTCATAGGTCAAGTCGAGTCGAGTTAGGTCAGGTTGACAATAGTAAGCAGTTCTTAGTCCCAGCAAGATAGAGGTAGCGAAGACAGTCCCGCAGTAGAGGAAGTGTGAAGATAGTGAACATAATCCTACAAGGTGGGTGTGCATAGGTGTCTGAGAGTGGGATGGTGGTCGCGTGAAGATAATGAGTGTGTTTTGCTATTGAAGTGAAGGAGGGTGAATGCCGGTTTGATGTCTTTAGTTTTTTTTTTCTCAATTTGGTTCATAAACTTTTAAAACTGCCATTTAGTCCTAAAAATTTTCGATATTTTGGGTAGTCAATATCGCTCGGTACCAGCCAATACCACGCAGTATCGACTGGTATTTGTAACTTATATGATATCAATGATTTTGGTATTGTTCTCTAGGTGGTACGAAATGGTACCCATAAGTTGTTCAGGAGTTGAGTAGAAGGGTTTATATTCTGAACTTGAACCCCTTACAACTTATAGCTAAGAATGTTTAGGGGGTAGAAACTAAGTAGCTCAACTGAGATGAGTGGGGATTAGCTTAAGGAGTGGCACCGTTGGGTGAAAGAGTAGGTGAGAAGGAGCTTAAAAGGGGAAGATTTGGGATGAGAGAAGTTCTAAAGAAAAGCAAGAAGGTTTCAAACCTTATGGACATCTTGTCAAAAATAGAAAGAGAAAGATAAAGGAAAGAAGAAACTTAACAGAGTTGAGAAAGGGAAAGAGAGAAGTTGAGGGAGTCATATGCAAATTATATGTAGTTACGGTCTCGTGGCCTGCTCGTGGCTAAGTTAACTAGGGCTAAAATCAAGTCAGGCTAGGTCAATAGGCCAAAATTGACATCCTTAAATATATAGAGCCAAAAAAAAAAGGAAAATGAGCAAGAAGATGATTAGAAGAAGTTGAACGAGAAGAAGCTAGGGTGTTGAACGGGGATTACCATGCAAATTTTTTTTTTCAAAAAGTAAAGGTTATCAGTAATAAGATTTTATATACAAACTATAGCACCCAAAAAGTGCTAGTATAATACAAAAGATTAGTTACAAAAGAAACGTTCTTGATTTCCAATGTTATAGCTAATAAAAAGATTGTCTAATCTTGTTAGCTAGAGATCTAGTCTAGTGCCTATCTTCGCTTCATAATTGTTGTAAGGTTATCAGCTATACCTCTAGCTAACAAGATTAGACAAATTTCTAGGGCAATCTAGATCTAGTCTAGTGCCTATCTTCGCTTCATAATTGTTGTAAGGTTATCAGCTATGCCTCTAACTAACAAGATTAGACAAATTTCTAAGGCAATCTCCTAAAACAATAGCTCTTCACTTTTGCTTTGTTGTCTAAAAACTCTACAATTACGTTCTTTCTAGATATGGTAAGTCATAAAGGCCCAACTAATCTTGAATATTTTGTAATTTGCATGACTTTTCATTTTAATTTTCACCAACCAGTTAATTGTTCCCTCCAATGTATCTATTGGTCGATTGCAACCAACTCCATATCTTTTTTGTATACCTGCAATTAATCAAAATATGTTCCAGGTTTTCCAATTATCACGCAAAAATCATCTTAATTAAAATTTTAATAAAAGATTTTATTTTTATGTTAAATTAATAAATAATATTAAAAATTAATTAATATAATTATTTTATAAAATAAATTAATATAACATATTAAATTTTAATATATTTTTAATGTAAATAATAATATTTAGATATAATAAATTAATAAATCAATATTTTCAATACATAATAGCTTGTAATTTACTAATTCTCAATTGGACATATGAAATATGAATGTATCTAGAAATTATCTTATCGGTAGAGATTCGAATAATTTTGAACTGTTTGCAAATCATTAGTGCCTCTCACAAAATTTTTAAGATATTAAAATTTTAGTAAAATTAATTAAATCACATTGAAAAAATGGTGTGGTTTTTAGTCTAATAGTGTCAATCTACATCCTACATATGCATATCTCATAAGAGATACGTGTACAAGTTTGTTTGCTAGCATTAGTTGAGTCGAACCAGTTTCCATCCTAAATTTGTTTTTTAAGGCCCAAGCCCAATAGGAATCCTCTGAAATGATCATTAAAACAAAATTCATACGGGAAAGATACGATATTTATATACATATATAAAAAAGCTCTAACAAATGTAAATAAATAAAAATATTCCAGATCTGGATAATGTATTAATCAGCACCACATCAGATCTAATATCCACAGAACCCCCAAACGACCCTTGCCAAATGACCATACGCGCCCTGCCGTTTCTCTCCTTCGTCTACTGTCTAGCTCATTCAAATCATTTGACTCACTCTCAAACATGGCCTTAATGGCGGCAATTCTCCGTCGCAAGCTCCACCGTGGACTGGTCCTTAACTTCTCCAGACTCTTCTCGACAGAGTCATCTTCTCATAGCGACAAGAGGACGTTGCAGCCAATAGAGAAGATTTTGATCGCTAACAGAGGCGAAATTGCTTGTAGGATCACGAGGACTGCCAAGCGACTAGGAATTCGTACGGTGGCCGTTTACAGCGACGCCGACAAGGACTCGCTCCACGTGAAATCCGCTGACGAGGCTGTTCTTATTGGTCCTCCTCCTGCGAGGTTGAGTTATTTGAACGCTTCGTCGATTGTTGAGGCTGCAATTCGTACTGGTGCACAGGTTAACCTTCAGAAACTTTGTTTAGCTACTAATTTGGTGCACTACTTGTAATGACTATTACTGTTACCAATATCAGATGAAAATTGTGAACTGTTTATGAATGCTTTAGAATTTAGATGATAGTGATAGATAGTTCGTTGCCTAGTATTTAATGAACATCAAAGGACATGGTTTTCAGAGTGGATATTTGCTTTGATTTATTAGGCCATCCACCCTGGTTATGGATTTTTATCGGAGAGTGCTGCTTTTGCTGAGCTTTGTGAAGATAAGGGTCTCACTTTTGTTGGCCCACCTTCTTCGGCCATCCGGGATATGGGTGATAAAAGGTGCATAATCATTTCTTTATTTGTTCAATTTTTTCTGTCATGTTAAGCTTTCATGGGGATTTCAATGAGGACATTTGATCATGCATTATACAGAATTATATAACCGTTAGTTCTGTTTTCCACTGTTTTTATTTATCACCAATTGGAGTTGCTGTTTGATTGTTTGTAGATATTTAGTTTTTAATGAATATCTTGTGTATCTGTCAGCGCATCGAAAAGGATAATGGGCGCTGCAGGGGTACCATTAGTTCCTGGATATCATGGTACAGAACAAGATATAGAGGTTATGAAAGCAGAAGCAGAGAAGATTGGATATCCTATCTTGATAAAGCCAACCCATGGAGGAGGAGGAAAGGTATGCAGAACTATTGGAAATAACAGGGGCATTTTTGTGTTTCTCAACAGTCAAAAGATGCAAGGATAACTGACTATTGATTATTACAAGAAACCATTATATTGTGTAGTAAATTAATTTGATAGTATGACCCATGCGTCTATACTTGACCAATGTGCATCCTTGCCCCTCATCTGAGAGAACGAAGCTAAAAATGTTGAATTTAATGAAACTTTCTTTAAGATCTGATTTCAAGTGTGAATATTTTGAAGTTGAATGTTACTCTCTTCTAGATGACTCAAACTGTTCAGACTTTTAGGGGATGAGGATAGTAAAAAGTCCAGATGAATTTGTTGATTCTTTCTTGGGGGCACAACGAGAAGCTACTGCTTCTTTTGGCATAAATACAATCTTGCTGGAGAAATATATCACACAGCCAAGACACATAGAAGTCCAGGTATGTCCATCTTTACTTATATATCAATTAAGATCAATTCACTGATGAGAATAATTTTTCTGATGTCACTGACTAATAGTTTATACTTTAAAACAATTAATTCTCTATCATCTTTTGGTATTTATAGCTTCAGTTTTTTTTCGTGCTTGTAGATATTTGGGGACAAATATGGCAATGTTCTACATTTATATGAAAGAGATTGCAGTGTGCAGAGAAGACATCAGAAAATAATTGAAGAAGCTCCAGCTGTAATGTTTCTTCTCTGGCTCTAAGTTAGATTCTTGTTTTAGATTGGAAGATTTGTAATTTATTCTCACTGGAGCAGCCAAATGTTACCAATGATTTCCGCTCCCACATAGGTCAGGCAGCTGTATCTGCAGCCAAGGTGATACTTGTTTCTTGAACTTGTTAACAAACATAATATCAGTAGACTTTCATATCCATGTTTTCCTTACAACAATGGATCACTTGTATAGACTGGATAATATCAAGTATTAATTTTCATATTAGTGAGTTATTGTTCCACGAAGTTTTTTCTCCTTTATGTTTAATTTTTAGTCCCTTGCAATGAATGTGGAGTCGTGTAATCAAAGTTTTGTTTCCTTTATCTTTTTGTTTGACAAAAGTGAAATGACCTTTTTCCGAGCAGTATCATTTTGGTATAGGTATGCTCTGACCTCAGAGTTTCAACTCGTAAGTTTCATTTGTTTGGCTATATGCTTCTGCATAGTTCCTCTTAAATTTTGGTTAAATATTCTTGTCATATACCTTTTAAAATTCACTAATATCTAGTTTCTCTAACACATTTAAAGGCAGTTAGTTACCACAATGCTGGCACTGTGGAGTTCATAGTTGACACTGTTTCAGGTCAATTTTATTTTATGGAGATGAACACTCGCCTTCAGGTGCTACTTCACTATATAGGCGTTTTTTCTTGGATTCTCCAACATCAACAAAATAGTGACAGAGATCCTATACTCTTTTGTAGGTTGAGCATCCTGTCACCGAGATGATTGTCAGCCAAGATCTTATAGAGTGGCAAATCCGTGTTGCAAATGGAGAACCACTTCCCATTAGTCAAGCACAGGTTCCGCTATCAGGTTAATATTTTACCCTTATAAAAGTCATGTTCAAATTGACACTTAACAACTTAAGAACAGTATAACTGATGAGTCATATAAGTTTTGTTCTTTTTTGGCATCTATGATACATTCTTTTCTTTTAATTTTTCCTTTTTGTTTGGAAGGGGTGGTGGGGGAATGATCTTGCAAAACTTGCAAACTATAGAGATCTGTAAAGTTAAAGCTTGCATGTGGTGTAATGTGGTATTGAAAATGATTTTTACTAAGGAATGAGTATGCATTCGTTCTCTTGTTAATTCATAGTTATGACGTAATTTATCAGTTTATGCTGCTATTTTCTTCTGATAGGTCATGCATTTGAAGCCCGTATATATGCTGAAAATGTTCCCAGAGGATTTCTCCCTGCAACTGGAGTCCTACATCATTATCACCCTGTTACAGTCTCATCAAAAGGTCAGCAGTTTTAGATCCAGGTTGCATGTGCATAATGTTTATCAACCCCCATCTCTGTTTCACTGCACGGAGGCTGTGCTGTCACTGTTTAGTCTGCTTTCTAAGTATCGCAGGCAAGGGTGATCATTTTGTCATAGCCCCCAGTTAACATGCTTGCAGCTATTTTTACTATTTAAAAATGCATTTGTTATTAGATGACCAGGTGGTGCAAGTTTTGAGTGAATGAGTTTATAGAACATATCGTATTACATAGATGTACTAGTCTATTTTCGCTTATTTTGCTTTTATTGAATTAGCAGTTCGAGTTGAGACTGGAGTGGAGGAGGGGGACACTGTTAGCATGCACTATGATCCTATGATTGCAAAACTAGTAGTCTGGGGAGAAAACCGTGCTGCAGCATTAATCAAACTGAAGGATTGCTTGTCAAAGTTTCAGGTACATGCTTAGGAGAATCATGAATCTACTGTGGCATGAACATTGATAACTTTGGATTCTTTTTTGATATTGATCATTTCTTATATTTTGATTGCTTTCTACCGAAATCAGTAATTAAATATCCACAACTGACTGCTAGGAAGTTCTTGAATGTCGTATATGCATGTAATGATCTCATATTACTCATTTCAATTTTATTAGATATAGATTCAATTCTTACCCAATAATTCTTCCTATTAGCAAACTGAGCAATAATTATCTGGTTCCTACTTTTTCTTTATTCTTTGTTTCATAGTTGAGTTCCATTAAGATCAATGTATTGTTTGTTCACTTTCCATTGGCAGGTTGCAGGTGTGCCAACTAATATTAATTTCCTCCAGAAACTTGCCAACCATAGGGCATTTCACAATGGCAATGTGGAGACTCACTTTATTGACCACTACAAGGATGACCTGTTTAGTAATCCCAACAATTTAGCTCTAGAAAAGGAAGCATTTGCTAATGTTCAATTCAGTGCCACCTTGGCAGCAGCCTGTCTTTGCAAGAAGGAAGAATCTATTTTGAAAGAGAACTCCTGCGGTAGGTCATAAGCTTATTCTTTATTTACAGAATGCGACTAGTTTCCTTGAAGTCCTCGTTATTTTTCATGCTTGCACAAATGTATAGGGAGTAAGAGCTCATTATCCATATGGCATGCTCGTCCCCCGTTCAGAGTCCATCATCGTGCTAGGCGTAACATGGTTCTTGAGTGGGAGAATGAAGATAATAGCAGCAGCTCAAAGCTCTTACCAATTTCTGTTACTTATCAGCATGATGGACCCTATCTGATTGAGGTATACGTTAGTTTATATGCCATTAACGGAAGATCTGAATGCTTAAGTTCTACTTGCAATTACCTCTCTTCAAGGTTCTGACTATACACAGATGGAAGATATTAGTTCGCAGGGCTTGAATGTTAATGCATCTCACCTCCACAATCATGATTTTATAGTTGAAGCTAATGGTGTACGCATGACTGTTACTCTAGCTACTTATGTAAAGGTAATTACCTTACTGCACTGCATCACGCAGAGTGCATGAAGTTTGTAATATGCTCTTTTTTGCACTTTCTCACTTAAATTTCAGTATAATCTGGCAGATATTGTTATATGTTCTATCCACTACTCTGTGTTGTGATTTAATGAGTGGGTTGCGGTGAAAACAGTGATATTTCTAGTTCAGTTTTAAGTGCTGATTCATACTTGGTTTATATAAGATTTATTGTCTTACCAAGTGTTTCAACAAACCCTAGCCACCTTCCCCACCTAAACTATTCTCTTGATGTCACAATTTCTTCTTTTCCCTCTGGTACGACAGGATGGAACTGAGCACATTCATGTATGGCGTGGTTCACACCATCACCATTTCAGACAAAAATTGGGACTTGAGTTGACAGATGATGATGAAACCTGCCACAAAACGGCTTCTGAGTCTGCATCTTACTCTCCTAATTCTGTGGTAGCTCCAATGGCTGGTTTGGTAGTTAAAGTTCTGGTCAAAGATGGAGGAAAGGTTGTGGAAGGGCAACCTATACTAGTCTTAGAAGCAATGAAGATGGAGGTTAGTCACTACCACAAAATTTTGCATGTATTCCTTCTTCTGGGAGCATTGTTTATATTATGAACGCAATTTTGTTACTAATTTCTTTAAGTATTCCTTCTCATTATTCTATAGCATGTAGTAAAAGCACCACTATCTGGCTTTGTTCGTGGGCTTCAAGTTACTGTAGGCGAACAAGTTTCAGATCATAGTCTTCTCTTCAGTGTGAAGGTCAGTTAAATTATCCGATCAAGGACATGTATTCACCTCAGTTTTACGCCCTTATTCTGTGTTGGTGTTCTACCAGTATGCATGGGCAGCTGTCCTTTCAATTTGCCTTACTTTTTGACGTTTAGGTCAAAAGCAATCTTCTAAAAATTTCATGTTGTCATAATCTGGGGTGATAGTTGTACAGTAAATACAAATTGAACTATAAATTCACAATCATGAGTTTATGACATTCCTATATTAAAGGTACAGCTTTGTCACAAACGTGGTTTTAAGTGAAATTGTATATAATCTTTTACACTGCTAAATCCGTGAACAGTACCTTAGTCTAGAGATTCGGTGGCTTCGGTATCGAGCAGTTTCAATACTGATTTGTTAGTTGCTATTGCTAGACTGCTCTAACTTCCAGGAAGATTCTGTGATTAGGAGATCAGCAAAAGTTATCTGAACTTGATGGAGCACATGGAACTTGTTTGAAATGAGGATTCTTTTTTCATTCGGCTCTATGTTTCTTTATTTTCCTTAACTTTCTATAATGTAGGTTATGTTTTTCTATTCATTAAAGTTGCACAAAGCTGGTTTTTTAAACCTCATCCAATGTGTGAACTAGTGACGCAGATCTTAGTAAACTATATACATGTTCCTTGGAATAACTTGTTGAAGTGATCCTTTAACCTGCAGGGCGAATAGAATTACAGGGTATGGCCCGTCATTGCAAAAATGTTGAACAAGTGTCAGAGATCTGAACACAAGGGTAGTTGCCTGGCGTTGAATCTTCAACAGTGGATTACCTCTGACACCGGTGCTTCGAAAATAACTTGCAGACTTCTTCCCAAAATATTTGTGGTCAATGCGTAGCCCACTTGTACCTGTTTTCGTCTTTGGGCAATAATAAGCTTAGTGGTGAGATTCCTTTGGGAAAAAATAAGTCTTCTAATGTGAAAAGTAGAACTTCTTTCTTACTATATTGCGCGAATTTTTCTTCTCTCGATTGGTCCAGGCTTCTAGTAGTTGACATTAGGTCGAGTGATTACGCGTAAACGGTGATAAGAATGTGGAGAAGTAAGCGTTGGACAAGAATGTTGATGCGACAAGAAATTGTGGCAAGCGCCAATGCTTTCTTGGCAAAGAACATTTCCGGGCCCAGTGCCCACCTCCCAAAAGCCCCGTGCCTGAGAGGTACTTTCGATTCTAAAGTTGACGGCCCTGAATTATTTCCGAAGAAAGGGAAACTTGTGTGAATGGGATTGAGACAAGTGCCGTTGCCATTGCACCTAATAATATTCAATTGCACTATATAGAATATGTCAGGAATGTAATATTCCGTGGGTAGGCGAAATTTGACAAGGCAACATCTTATCGCTAAAGAAAAGGGAACTGTTCAAGTTCATCCCAGCAACCGACGGGGTTGTTTGTATACCAACCGCGAAGGAACGAGGATCAAGTTACTATTCCTGAAAAGGGTCATAATTGTAATTGATTAAATATGAAATTAAATAATTTATATTTATATTAATAATTAATCTATTAAATGATTAAATAATATATTTTTAATTAATAGTAAATCAGATTATGAAAATATAAATAAAAATTACTTTTTGAAAGAAATCAAAAATAAAAGTAGAAATAAAAAACTCAAACAATTAGGTTTTTTATTAAATTTAAGACCAAAAACCAAAAATAAAATAAAACAAATAAATACGTACAAGCCCATGCTTTTCAATTCAGCCCATGTCTTAATCCAATAGAGTTATAGAAGTATGAAACTCCGCATATGCGAATTGGGGTGCGTGGAATTCCTATTTCTAGAACCTCTCCCTCTCTCCTATTATAATAAATATTTTATTGGCGTTTTCTTAAAAGTCTTCTGAAAAGTACAAGCAGTTGGGAGGGTCACAACTTTAGACTAAGTAAATACTAATTTTTCCAAATGTATAAATACATTATGAAGTGTTCATTTTAGTTTTTTTATTTAAAAAGAATCCATCATATTTCCGTTCTTAGTATCTGCCAAGTTTCTCATATGTGATGTGAGATTGTGTATAAGATGTTATCTCTTATCACGCAAATATAATCTAAGATAAAATTTAAAAGTAGTTAGTTTACATATGAAATCAATATGAATTTTAAATGTGAATTTAACATAATTCTTAAGAAAAAGGAATTTTTGTTTCAAATGATACAAAAAGATCACAACAAATAAAAATAAGAGAAAGAGAGAAAGAAAAGATAAGAATCCAAGAGAGACTGGTAAGTCCGTTAAAAGGTACATGTACGGAACAGCGTACCGAAGCACAGATACATGTCTGTGAGTGTGGGATTGGGTTTTTGTTTTTGAAACAGTCACGCAGCTATTTTAGGCCACAATCCTCGCTCCAACCCTCCCTCCCTAAGTATCTCATCTCACGTTCCCTTTATTTCTCTCTTCTTTTGTTATACCGTCCTCCACATATCACTCCCTCTCTCCTTTGCTCCTTCCCTTTTGCGTTTTCTTAGAGTTGCTCGAAAATTTTCTGATTTTTATTTCTTGAATTGGTCTAACTTCGCTGTTTTATATGTCTTCTAATATTTTTAGTTCCAAATAAAGATTTGGCCTTTGTTTTCATTTTTGAATTCCATTATTGTGAAATGCAACTAGGTAAAGGGAAAAAAATGGCTTTCTGTTTCTTGGGTTTTTGAGGTTTTCGTCTCTATGATGGTAGAAAGTGTTATCTTTTTGGCTTCTGTTTCCTTCTTTCAGCTTCAATTACTCTTTTAATTCCTTCCTTAAATTTCGCTGAGGAAGGAAGAGAAAGGGGTTATAAACATGGAATCAAGCAACGGGACTGAAGTTGGGGACGCTTTAAAAGCTGAAAAGTTCAATACCCATCAGACAGATGCTAAAAGAATGAGCTTGGGTTCAAAAGTGAATGATGTGGGTAGTATTAGCGATAAAGGAATGTTCTTTAGAGCAGATAAGATAGATTTCAAGAACTGGGACGTCCAGCTAGAGAAGCACCTGAGTCGAGCTTGGTCCAGAGACAGGGAAACGCCTGAAAAGAAAGAGGAATGGGAGATTCAACTGGGGAAATTAGATATAAAGTACGTTATAGCTCATGGGACTTATGGAACTGTGTATAGGGGCAGTTATGATGGCCAGGATGTTGCCGGTAATCCTTTCATTCTTCTTCTATCATCTATCTATACCGCTTGTGTTTTGTTTGTTTAAATTCTAGTGAAGAACTGGGTAGGAGTTATTTTCAGTTACATGCACTTTGGACGAGTATTTTTGGAGGGGATTTGTTTTTTGTTGAAGTCTGGTGACTTCGAGGAATTCAGGTGGGTGGCCTAGGATCGAGACTGTGGGTCTATATAGCTTTATTTATTCTATGGAGAAAGCGAAAAGTAATAGAGCAACTTCTTTGGATTTAGTCGTTTAAATTTGCTACCTGTGATAATAAAAGGTGATAAGTGACATTAAGCTAATAACACAAGCTCCAAGAACTGTTCTCTAAGCATTTCATTTGTATGACTGAAGAATAGATTCATTAAGAAGTTAGGAGATTTTGCTTCTGATAGTCTCCATTCAACTCATGTGCCTCGAGTGAATCAGGATAAATAAGTGAATGCTGAAAGCTGATTCAGGCCTAGCTGGACAAGTTAAACCATTCTGGTTGATGATCAAATTCTGGCTCTGGAGGAAATACTCAGTTTTCGTGGGTTGGCTAAATTAGAAGTTGATTGGTTATGCCCTTTTTCAATTGAAAACCTTCGCTGGTGTATAATAAATTGATAACATTAAGAAATTTAATGAAGTTTATCTCTCCAGATTCACCTTTAGGTAACCACAGAGACAACAAATCAGCTTGCAACTGCTCCGTATTTGTACTTAACGTGCACATCTGGCGACTCAACCTACCTTTTCTGATCTCTGAAAATTGCTGGCTAGTAATGTGTTGCCTTGTAATCCTAAAAACATTTTCTTTGGTATGAAGAATGAATCACCTTAGTTCCTAGTTTCATGAAAGGATTGCAACATTAGTCATATATCATTACTTCTAAAAAATATCTCAATTTCATTGAATGTTACTAGCTGGACATTACTCTCGCTGTGATTTGTGAATCATAGTTCATTGGTCACTTATGCCAAAGGTCAACCCTGTTATAATTAATGATATCTCAATTTGATTCTACATGATAATATCATATACTATAACTTTTACGTTTTACCATTTACTGTAAGATTTTACTTACATCCCTAGGTAACATTTTTGTTTCCTATATTTCCTTATCCATCATTCTAGTGAAAGTGTTGGACTGGGGTGAGGATGGGATGGCCACTGCAGCCGAAACTGCTGCTCTTCGAGCTTCATTCAGACAAGAAGTTGCTGTTTGGCACAAACTTGATCATCCAAACGTTACTAAGGTAAAACAAATCTTCTGTCTCATCATTTCTCATGGCATACCATTTTCCTTCCATGTGCACATTACATCATTGGTTCAAGCAGTGGATTTCATGCGCAGTGATTACTTAAATTATCCCTAATTAGTTGTCTACATTTTTGTGCATTCTTCTAACTCTGGGATTGGGGTTACAATCTTTCTCGATGCTTAATTTACAGATGATAACTAGAATTGTCTATTACAGTTTGTTGGAGCCTCAATGGGAACTTCGAATCTTAAGATCCCTTCCCAAAGCCCTGCGAATGACTGCCATGATACTCCTCCGTCCAGGGCATGTTGTGTTGTTGTTGAGTATCTTCCAGGTGGGACACTAAAGAAATATCTAATCAGAAATAGGAGAAAGAAACTTGCCTTTAAGATTGTGATTCAACTTGCTTTGGACCTTTCTAGGGGGTACGTATAGATTTTTAATTAAGACACTTTCTTATCCAAGATTAATCTAAATATTCCATGTTGCTTGCTCTGATTTTGCAGTTTAAGCTATCTTCACTCAGAAAGAATTGTACATCGGGATGTTAAAACAGAGAATATGCTGCTAGATGCTAGTCGAAATCTGAAAATTGCCGATTTTGGCGTTGCTCGTGTTGAAGCTCAAAATCCCAGAGATATGACAGGGGAAACTGGTACTCTTGGTTATATGGCGCCTGAGGTAACTATTTCTTCCTCTTTTATCGTATCATTGCTACATCTGAAAGCTGATAAAATTGGTAACGTGTTTAGGTCCTTGATGGCAAGCCTTACAATAGGAAATGTGATGTTTACAGCTTTGGCATATGCTTGTGGGAAATCTATTGCTGTGACATGCCTTATCCTGATCTCAGTTTTGCTGATATCTCATCAGCTGTTGTACGACAGGTTGTATCCACATCTCAATTTATCATGTGACATCCCACCCTGTACTAAGTTGTGTCTTTTACTATAATTTATGGACTAACGGCTATTTCTAATCTTCCCAAGCCTTTTATTAGCCTACTTTTGAACTGAATAAGTGCAGGACCGGGACATAAGGAACTAAAATATGAGATCTCCTCTTTTTAGCTCTTTGCCATGTTAAAGAAGGCTTAGATGTAATTTCTCCAAAACGGATGAGCTATTTCTGATACTTATGTGCTTGTGTAAGAATCATAGCATTGGATTTGGAGGGTGGCTGTATACTTT
The DNA here is from genome assembly GCA_027563595.1 of Erythroxylum suave. Classification (NCBI taxonomy): domain Eukaryota; kingdom Viridiplantae; phylum Streptophyta; class Magnoliopsida; order Malpighiales; family Erythroxylaceae; genus Erythroxylum; species Erythroxylum suave. The sequence continues at coordinate 13,575,465 of JAOSBN010000004.1, read as the reverse complement.
CTAGTTTGAATGTGCCAGTTTCTTCTAATGACGTCAACCCTGAAACTTCTTTTTACAGAATTTGAGGCCTGAAATTCCCAGATGTTGCCCAAGTTCATTTGCAGGTGTGATGCGAAGATGTTGGGATGCCAATCCAGAGAAACGCCCTGACATGGAGGAGGTAGTAAGGCTACTAGAAGGTATAGATACAAGCAAAGGTGGTGGTATGATACCTGAAGGCCAATCTACTGGCTGCTTCTGTTTCGCCTCAGCTCGTGGTCCATGAATCTGGTTTCCTTCAGTTTCCAGGAGCACAGAAGCAGTTCACTATTGTGTTCAGATCATGTCTCATCAAGTTCTTGAGTGGATCCCAAGTCTGTGGTAGATGAAGGGATTAATTCCTGAGTGACAGGAAATTCTGGTAGTAGTTTAAGTTCTTGATTGTTTCAGAGTGTGGAAAGTCGAGACCTTTTAACAAACCACACGTGTTATTGTTTCTGGGAAGCTGCAATTTAGAAACACTGTGCTCCATAATTGCTTTGATTTAACAATCTATTATGTAGTTAGTTGTGAGTATGGGGGATAGGTACGATTGGGTACTGTAAATCAGGAGCCTACATAGATGGAGAATGAACTAAAATTTGCGTCTAAATGAATGAAATCTACTTGCGGCAGGATCCCTTCCTATGTAGATAAAAACAACCTGTTGCTAGTGTCGTCCGGTGCAATAACTAAAAAACTGCTTGAGCTTTCATAATAGATAGGACGGGAGGTTTGATGGATTTTGCATATCGCTTTAAAGAGAAAGGCAACTAGAAACTTTATATTACGGGTAAGGTTCAGATTCAATTGAATTGCGGGAGAGCGGCGGAAAATGCTATGAAATTGTGGGGTTTTGTAACAAAGTTTGAGAAGCCTAAATGAAATGGTTAAGAACAATGGAGATATCTGTCTCCATGAGGGTAAGAAGTATTTGAGAAAGGCCACGGCATACTACTCCATGGAATTAGAGATGTCAGTGGGTCAGGTCGGGCTTGGGCCGACAATAGCCCGACTCGGCCTGTTGAAAATATTATCGGGCCATTTCAGCCCATAACCCGGGCAGGATAAAAAAGATTGACCCGTGGCCAGGCCCATGCGGGCCGAAATGGCTCACCGATGAGGCGGCCCGCGGAGAGGCCCATGGCTCGGCCCGCCTAACCCTCTCGGGCCTCGGGCCATGGGCCACCCGCTGGGCCGTTTTGGCTCGATTTGTTAATAAATTTTTTATAAATAAATTTAAAAAATTATTGTTGTATTTTTTAAAATTAATAAATTTAAAACTTTTTTATTTTATTTTTCATATTTACAACATATGTATATTATGCATATATGTATTTATGCTTTTTAAAACTTT
>JAOSBN010000004.1:13550669-13564637 GCA_027563595.1 Erythroxylum suave | reverse complement strand
CTTTGCATTTTATCAGTACAAAACAGAGCATATTTAATACATCAATTTTCCAGCACTTTTGTATATTCAAAACAGAAACCATTTCACAGATCTTTCATTTATCATCTCATGCATTAGCTACCGAAACTGTAGTTCTCTAACAGCTTATGCAAGTATTTATTTAAGAACGTTAAACAATCATCATCCGAATCACTTACTTGATCTAGTAATTAATTCCAGCAATAAGAGGGAATCAAGTATACAGAAAGCATAATAATTTGCTATTCGGTGTTGAACGTTTATTCATAGTGAAGAATAATAGCTACAGCAAAATTTTTCGTACTCAAAACATCAGAATACGTATATGCTTTGCATGTCTTTCACATGTCACTATTCATGTGTGCCATTTATCACTAACTTATACAGTCTATGTGTTAAAATATAAATGGTCTATTATTTCTAGTCCAAAAATACTCCAAATTCCATAAATTCCTAAAATTCACCAAAAATTTCGAAATAATAATAACATTTTCTAGATAAATTTTCAACAAAAATAATCCACAATATACATTTTAGTCAGTTAATCATACTTGAAAAATGTCAATGAATGCATATACAATTATTTTATGTATCAAAATAAATAGTCACATATTTCTCGCACTATACTCAATTCACTATTTTGGGGTCTAACCCCGAACATGGGATGTCACATTCGATACGACTCATACGAAGTGGTCTCTAAAGGCCTTTGCTTACTTTGTCGTCTATTAGATGACCCAGTCGTTCCATGCAAAGCACAAAAAGATAAGGCAATAATAGGTCTCCTTGTCTGATTCATTTGGTTGGTGTAAATGATTCTGGTAGAGTCTCATTCCAATTAATTTGTATGGAGACTATGGATATACACTTCATAATACGATTACTCAAAGTAGGAGGTAACCTAATGTCTCATATCGTGTCGTGGATAAACTCCCACCAGAGGCGGTCATAGACCTTTTCTAAATCAACTTTAGTAGCCATTATGCCAGTCTTTCCTGTCTTCTTTCACATGGAATGGATAGCCTTCTGACCTATGATAATGTTATTCGTGATATGCCTACCTGGAACGAAATTGCTTTGGGTTTTAGCTACAATTGAGTCTAGATGAAGTTTCAAACAATTCACAATAACTTTGGAGATTGCTTTGTATAAGACCAAGCAAAGGTTTATAGGCCGGAATTGAGTGATAGAAGTCGGGGAGGGTACATTAGGAATCAGCATTAGTATAGTTTTATTCACCTCTCGGTCCCATATTTCCATACTAAAAACTTTTTAGATAAAGGCCACCACAGCTGGATCAACTTTACCCCATTGGTGCTGAAAGAAGGAGGCATTGTATCCATCAACCCTTGGGGCTTTGTTTGGGTTTATATAAAAAATTGCTTTCTTTATTTCAGATGCAATGATAGGTTCGGTGAGAGCTTGTATTGTCTCTCCAGATAGAATTGGAAAGGCCCCTGAGATGGGATACCGGAACCTCCTGACGACTTCAGAAGCAAACAAATTAGCTTAGTAGTTCTTAGCTAGTTGCCTCAGTTGGTTAGGATCGGAAATCAATTGTCCCTCCTTATTGGATAAACATTCGATCCTTAACTTCTTCTTTCTCGCCATGGCTAGATTGTGGTAATATTTGGTATTCCGATTGCCCTGAGTGAGCCATTAACTGCAGATTGTTGATACCAGTATATCTTCTCTTCACAAAAGACCTAGAGTAGTTCCCCTCAGAGTTGATCCTCTAAGGCCAACAGCGAATCAGAAGAATCATGTTCCATCGCCCTTTGAATACCATCCAACCTTGCTAATAACCTTTGTTTCCTATGGAAGATGTGTCCAAAAACGAGTTTGTTCCACTTCATAAGATGTGAGGAGAAAGTAGTTATCATGTTTGGTAAGTTTGACCTAGTTGGGGGCCAATACTCCGTGACGAATTGGTCAAAATCATCATGAGTTAACCAGGCCGACTAAAATTGAAACACTGGTGGGGATTTGACCCTTGGAGTATTCCTACCTAAGTCTATCAACATAGGTCTATGGTCAGAACTTAGGAACGGTAAGTGGGTGTTAGAAGCTAAAAGGAAGGTCTTTTGCCATAATGAAGAGCAAAGGATCCGATCTAATCCAGCTTGTACCCTTCCCCTCCGCCAAGTAAATTTAGGTCCAACATAACCTGCATCGTGGAGACCACTGGAGTGTACCCATCATTGGTCCTTCACACACGCCCCCACTTGTCTTTCCAATTAGATCAGTGTCGCACAATATAACAGTGGGGGATTTAAGACGAACGGTGGAATGAGTCTCTGCTGGGTGTTGTAATTGCTGGAAAGGTGCAGAAGCTACCAGGCTTTTTGCTGATAGGTGCGGGTTTGGAGCAACCAAGGGCCTTTTCTCCTTATGGGCCTCCAATTGCCCCAAAGTCTTGTTGCGTAACTTTTGTCGAGATCCAGATGGAGGAGGTCGCAGTCCAATCTGCTGTTGATGTGTTGTGCCCACGTTGAAACCCATATATGTACTTTGGAGCCCAGTGAAAGCTCTTACAATAGGAGCGTCTGTTGGAGGTGCTCTAAGACCTTCCATCTTGTCGACATCTGACAACGCAGCGAAACGTGAGCTAGCGGCATGAAATCTAGCTGAGGATTGATGTGAGGTTTGTGGATTTTGTGACCATTGTTGAGTACGGATTGGTTTTCTTTGGACCTGAATCCAAGGTCCGTAAGCTGCGGTGGTCTTATCCCCCAACATCTTTCTCTTTTCGGTGTTTTTCTGGGCCTTCGGTGTCTGAACTGGTCTTTCCGCACCCATGGTCAGGTGTTGCAGTACAACCTGGTTGGTTTTCTTAGAACTATAGGCCCCAGATTTATGACCCACTCTACCGCATTGGAAGCATATTTGAGGTAGACCCTCATACGCCACCCATAATATCTCGCCATCCAGTTCCACTTGCGGGCACAGTGATTAGCTAAGATCGATATCTACTGCTATGCGGGCGAATTCGCCCCTTTGAACGAGGATTGTAGTTTCATCTAGCTTCACTATTTGCCCAATTAAAATCCCCAGAGTAGTGAGAATCATACGGTGATACCTGGAAATTGGGAGGTCAGGAAAATGTATCTAAACCACCTGCCTTGCGCCATCCGAAATTCAGGATACCACCGTTGGACCGATAAAGCATGTCCTAGTATTATCCAAGGGCCATTAGTTAAGGCATTGATAAAATCAGATTCTTTAATAAAATTCACCAAGAAGAAATCATTGTCTAAGTCTACTACATTCACTGGACCAGTCGGCTTCCACACGAGGTTCAGTCACGTGCAGAGTAACTTATAACCCACTCTCCTTCTGATCAATTTCACTATGATAGCTTTCTCCCACCTCTTGTCTAGCCTTAGTTTAGGCGTAAGAGAGATTGCAATACTGGCCCCTGAGTCGTCGGGGATCGAAATGATATGTCCTTCTTCTATATCGATTGGTTCCTCATAAGGCCAAGCCATGTCCATATCGCTGTCTTCCATTACTTGGGAGCCAAGAACTGCTGCACTATATGACATCTGCTCACGGGGGATCTTCCTCACGCCCACGCACTCGGACTTTTTTAGCTAGGTAACCCTCTTGAGGAAGAGTCGAAACTGTTGATGTCACCAGAACAATATCAAAGCGTTTAGAGATTTCCATGCAGAGCGTTTAGTCTTTCAGTACATGCAGAGCGTTTTTAGATCAAGAGGATATTAAAATAGCAGCAATATTATGATGTTGATTTTGCAGGGTTCAATTTCTATTAGCATGTCATTGCACCAGACAAGCTTTTGCTTCATTTGTACTCATTTAACTTCTGATCAAAAGGATGGAGATGAACTGCAAAGAAACTCCAATGTCATGGAGATTCTTAGGAAGACAAGGTTTCCAAGAGTTCATGGGATAGAGGATGATAACTCACCCCAAACAATTCTTGAACATGAGTAAGGCTTTATACATTATGTCCATTCAATTTCCTTTTTCATCTTATGTGTCTAAAGTATGATTATGTTGGTGGCAGTAGAATTATTTGGCTTGGAGATCTTAATCATAGGATTGCTTTGTCTTATCGATATGTAAAGGCTCTTGTAGATATTCGCAATTGGGGGACATTACTAGAGAATGACCAAGTATGTCAACAATTAAACCTGGAATTTTATACTTTGTATGAAGAGGTCTTGAACTCATGTTTTCAGTTTTCATATTTAACTTATAATATAGCAGAGATAGGGAAGAGTCTTTGAGGGATGGAATGAAGGAAATATATATTTTCCCCCAACATACAAGTACTCCAACAACTCAGATAGACATGCAGGCAATGACAGCATCCAAGGGAAAAGCGAAGAACTCCTACCTGGCAACCTTCTCCACAACATCCCATTTTTGTTGGATTTTGGTGTGCCATATAACTTTAGAGAAAATAATCTATTTTAGGTGAATATTTTAGGTGTGACCAGATATTGTGGTATGGAAGAGGACTCACTCTGTTATCTTATGTTTGTGGGGAGTCCAGATTCTCTGATCATAGGCCAGTTTTCAACATATTTTTAGCTGAAGTTGAGTCTATAAATTGTAGCCGAATTAAGAAAAGCACGAGCTGTTCCAGTTCCAGGGTTGAGGTAAAAGAGTTACTGCCACATTCGCATGGATACACTGGCTTCAATTTTTATTGAGTCATCCACTTTGTTACTTGCACCAGAGAGCCAATTCACTTTATATATATGAAGTAGGCATGCTGCACTATCCCCCAGGTACCTAATGAATTATTTTCCATATGTTTCTGGTTCATTTTATTAAGTAAAGTGACATTTTGCAAGATTCATTTTTATTTCTACCAAAGAATTTTAGAACTTGTTCTTGTTAATAGGCTTGTCTGCTTAACTGAACTGTTTATTTATTTATTTATGGCTGTAATAGAATAAATAAAAAAGCTGAGATATAAAAGAAAATAAGTTGGAGACTTTTTGGATGTAGTTTTGAGGCTTTACAAAGTAGCATTTATATATTGTAGCCGAACCAATTATTGACCTTTTGTTTGGTTCCAATATGTTGAATGGTAGAAGTCAACCGAAAATAACTAAAGGATATACAGGGCGTATTTTTGGAATTATTGATGTATCTTATCTTTCACTTTCCAGTGAGAGTTTTCGGCTGAGAATATCCCTTCTTGTTCTTGGCTCTTATTTCCTATATGTTGTATGGTCCCCAATCTTGCAGATGGGCACGGCCGTAGTAAGAAACTCTGCGTTGAATCTCGTAAGATATTCTGTTTAATGAAAGGTTGGCCCTCCTTTAACTTTTCCATTCTTCGTTTGCCATTCCTTTTTTTTTTTCCTCAATTAACTAGTCTGAATCTAATCTTCCTCATCTCTTTTCTTTCACACTTGGTACAGGTTATGAAAATTTTGTCCTTTAATTGTTGACTCCATAAGGTTACGGATTGGTTTACTTTTTGTTTCTTCTGTACCCATCCTAATTAGAAAATTAACCATTCCTTAGGTTGATAATAGTAATCAGGTAACAAAAGCTGAAGCTTAGTAACTCAAAAAAGTTGAGTTATGTAACTTGAAGAAGCTAACAACATTCCTTTATGCAGGACAAGGGAGTAGTTTGCAGATATACCACTAATAATTCAATTCAATTTTCGGAAGTCAAAATCAAAATGTTGCCCTGTAGTATAAGGAAGGAATCAGTGGTGTCGTTTTGCAAGCGTTCATATCTTTTTCTTTTTCTTCTTCTTTTTTCTTTTTCTTTTGTCTGTATAGAAAGTAACTAAAGTTGGGATGTGATGGATACTCAGTGGGTGTTCACAGAAAAAGTAAAGCACAATTCTTGTGTATATATTCTTTCTGTGCTATAGCTAATGATTTTACTGAAAAGCAGCTTGACTGATCATTTTTCTTTGTGCTTTTTAGATTTTAAAATTTGTGTTCTCAACATAAAGCACAGAATTGAACAAAAACACTCATAACACGTATTGACAAGAGAGAGTCAGACAGAGAGAGAGAGAGAGAGGGAGGTGGTAGCCTTGGGGGTTTGTGCTATTTCATGGACAACATTTTCCAGATGGCCCTTTGTCAAATTTACGTTCTCCTGTCGTCAATCTTACCTTCATAAAAATGCCTGACCTCTCCCTCCCGTTAGCTAAAGAACCTGTGCTACGTACATAATAGAGGTGGACAATCCTATGAACAGAAGGGCAAAGGAATGGTTGAAATTTGTGAGCCCCAGGTCAAATTTTCATATAAACATTGGAAATTTGGTATCAACTTGTTTAGGGATGTAACGTTCTTGACCAAGCAACCTATCCTCCCTCCCTACTTGTCAGAAACAAGAAATTTATAACATAGATGTGCAAGTTTAGACCAAACAATTTTGACAGGGAGGGGGAGGGACTAGAGTAGATTACTTACTTAAGTGGATATGATTTACGTACATATTGAAGTATTAAAATAAACTATATGAATGGTCTTTAATGTGGCAAGCAACGGTTGGGTATGTACCTGTAAAATAATAGAACGTCAGCCTCGGAAGCAAGGGCATTACTTGCTAGTTGTTGCTTACGTTGGGACTGGGAAGAGGGAATTTCCTCTGTCAGGCGATGACCACATGATGTGATGGGATGACTCCCAATTTGTGAAACTAGAAAAGCATTGCAATTTTTATTAGTTGGAGCAGAACAGAAGCATGAGTTGCAGGAAATTTGAAACCTGATGGGGTTGGCCGAAGATAAGGAAGGAAGCAGATCACGGTCGTGTTGATTTACAAGCATTTTGATTTTAAGATAGGTTCTGAGTCTTCTGACACACCCACAAACAACTTAAACACTTCTCAGCCTAAAATGATTATAACAGTCTTCACCTTTTTCAACCACTTCATTTCATCGTCGTTGCTCACTAGAGAAAATTAGAAAAGAGGTGGAGCTTGTGTGCAAAAGACATTTTTCCCGTAGGATAAGGTAGGGTAGGGGGTGATAGTCATATACAGAAGAACAAATAAAACAAGAAGCTTTATTAATTAGCTCCAGTTTTGCAGCTACATACCAAAATAAGCAATTGTTGTGTGCAAGTGATATCACCAATTGATTTTTACTTGTTAAACAAGTTGTTGTGTCAATAGCAGTAATACTTAGAGATCAGAGAATGCCAGACACACATGTATACACAAACAAGGGCAATGGCACCTTTCCTGGCTATAATAAGATTAGTAAACATGCGGATAGACTCATTAATTTAGGTGGTTGTGATTTCATTATAGTTAATGTTTTTTCTCTACATCCACCCCGTGCTTGGGTCTCTCAAGGCTTCGAAATTCTAGTGTTATAAAAATCGAAACTTAAATTAGTAAAATAAGATATTTAAGGTTTAAAATGTATTAGATTTTAAAAATTAAATAAAATTAATTAATTATTGAATAAAAATTAATTAATTTATTTTAGTTTATAAAAACTTATTAATTTATAAAAATTAACCTATTAATTAATAAATAATAACAAATATTATTAAAATAAATTAAACTAAAAATTTGAAAAGTAAATAAAAAATTACAGATAGTTACTGATTTGCATAGAACATCAATGCAATTAAACTAGGGGCCCAAGCGATGGACAAGGAATCACAGACAGTATTCAATAAGCCCATTTGCTCCTTAAATACTACAGGACCGTAGAAAAAAGAGGAACAAGGATCCATCAGCTGGGAGATGGCTAGACCAATATCAGCAAGTAATTACTCGTATATCATTTAATATATGTAAACTTCTTTAATTCACAAACAAATGGCACAGCTAGAATCAGAAATTTGGAACTGATAACAAAAGAATGCCAAATTCACCTTCTCTGTTTAGATGCCACTCACAGCAAAGCGTCGATGGACTACATGTCTAAAACATGCAGGTAATAACAAGAGGCATATCATGACATAAGCAAAAGTAAACCGAAACTCAAAGATTAACACATCCGCAGATTCCTATTCCTCCAACTTAAAAATGGGGATGGAAATCTACGGTCCAACAGCAAAAAGTAAATCTTTTCAATCCCTAATGAACAAGACAATACTGTGGTTATGCATCCGCCGTGATGGCATAAGGGCAAACTATATACCTATGCATTGTCCAGCGCCAGCCAATCTACAAAAATCCTGACTGCCACGCGCTTCCAATGCTTATTGACTGAGCAACTATCTAACATATGCACCAAATTCTTGCGATGCTTTTTCCAGTTCAGATTATTGGATCTAATGTCTGAAGCCTAATTCAAGTACTTTTTCCAGTTGATTGCCTGTGAACTTTCTTTTCTGCCTGATCCATTCCGAATTGTGCATCACAGCACTCCGGAGCACAAAATGCGGTGAAGTCACTGCATTTCAACAAGTATCAGTCTTTCTGCCCCTGAGAAGCAAGATTACATGATCTGGCATAGAACCACATGCATTCTAACTCTTTAACGCTTTGGCAATTTACGAAAGAATAACAAAAAGTTAAACAACTTCCATCTTGAGATTGATTACGAAGAGTCAGATCTGTCAACAATTAATTATGCTTCTTCCAATGTTGAAGACTAAAAGAGCAATCAACAATGCATACATATGCTCTTGTTCTCTAATGCGAAATTAAGAATCAAATTTTCAAACCAAAAGAGTGAACCGATCTTTAAGTTGTCTCTATCAAGAAATCAATATCTTACCAGCACCTGCAAGCCTCATTGTACAAGGAGGTAAACATTCTATTAATTTCCTATCTCATATTTCTCATAAACGGAATGATGAAAGACGAATTATCGCCGCACAAATCAAACTGAGGAAATAGCATTTCCGAAATATGTAGTCTGCAGAACATACAGATCACAAAATTGAGAATTGAAAGTAAAGTTGGAGATTCCCCATCTAGAAGCTACAGGCTAGCTTGAAAATGCAATTGGACGACATAGCTAAAGAGATCAGCAAGCAATCAAAGTAGGTAAACAGCTAAACCTCGAAACTCTTAACCTAATTTTCAATTGAACGAAAAAGGTCCGCAGAATTGAATGACATAATGATTACAGTAAAATCTTACCCATACATGTAGACATTTTCTTTCAAATTCAACGACTTCTTGCAATAGTAACACCTCTCCAGAAAGTAGCCCGACTGGCGATTCTGCTGGCTCCCCTCCCGAGGCGGCGACGGCACAGAGAAGAGGCTCCGGGAGGACTGATGTTGTTGTTGACTGCCTTCACTGGAGAAGGCGGAGCGCCACCGGAGGTCCGGGTGAAGCCAGCGCTCCATGAGCAAGCTTGGGGATTGTTCGTTGCGGGAGCGCTTCTTTGACATGGATGGATTGGCATTGAATTGAGAGTGAGTGAGCGGTGAAGAAGAAGAGAAAAGTGCGTGTGTTTGTGTGCGTGAGTGTGGGAACGAGGAGGTGGTGGGGTATTTGTTTGTTGGCGCACGTACAAATATTGATGACTGCTTTATGTAGGCTTCTGTGGGTCCCCTGATTTTCAGACGGGGTCGGAGAGATTATCCCGTGTTGCGTAAGGTGCATGGTAAGCTTGCAACTCTTTGTTAATTGTTATCCTATTTTCTTATAAAATTGACTAACCAACCAACAGGCCGAATGTTTCACTTTGGTAAGAAAACTAAACATACCTAACTAACCGATAAAGATTTCTGCCAACCAGCATATGTTTCCAACTGTGTAAAATTTGAAATCTTTATGGTGTTTTTCTCCTCTTAATTAATTAATGTTTTAGGATTCATTTAATTACTTTTTCCTTTTTTGAGCTGATAAGTCTGTCTGTAAGTAAAACTGGAACTAGTTGTTTTACAATCCTAGCTCACAAATACGTATCCTCCCTCCTCTTTAAGTGTAAAGCAACAAGCTTTACGATAATGAAGTTCCTGTATGTAAAAGTTACCTTAAGTTCAACTTGATACTATATTATATAATTTAGCCTTTGAACTCTATCTAAATTGACTTACAAGTTCCCCTTCTTTTGAATTTAATTAAGCATCACATTTTTTATTTTAAATATTAAAATATCCCTATTTTTATATTTGCAACAGATCTTATATTTGATTTTGAATGTTCTTCCAAACTTTTACTTATTGATGTAATTAATTTATACTTCAATATTACGACTTCTGTAATAAATGATCAATCGGTCTCATGCCAAGAAATTTCAAGTTCTCAATTCAATAGTTCAGAAATTGGAGAGCCCTTAATGTCACTACAAGAATTATAGACAACCCGTGATGTTTTCTTGATAAAACGTCACGGATTGTAGAGATTTTTTGCGATGTTTTAGAAACGTCACCGAAAGTCTTAATTTTTCGCAACGATTTATTGAAGAAGACATCGCTATTGGCTTAAGAAGCAACACGATGTCGTCTGGTTGGGGGAAGGGGATGCGCGGGAATTTTTTTAAATAACCACAACGACGTCGTTTTGGTTTAAACCAATCGATGTCATTTTGGTTATGTAATAGAATTCACTGTGTCCCCTTCCCCCCACCCACCCAACTTGCATGTCCTCATTCATTTATGTTTTCTCCGCTGTGTCTTCTCCCTCCTTCGTTGCATCTCCAGCCATTGCATCTCCAGCGTAGTTCATCAAGGTATTTCTTCTTCTCTTTGGCATCCTTTGTTGCGTCATTGTTTATGTTTTATGTTTAGTTAATCTCTAGCCTAAAACGTCTCATAAATGGAAAATGTTTGTGAAAATGTTGCAAGTTCATTTGCTCTCTCTTTCTTCGCAGTCACCAGCATTCTCAAACGGCACTTGAAGCGCCTTGCTGGCATCGACCTCCAGATCTACTCTGCTCAGGTTTTTGCTTACCCTTTTTAAGTCCTCGCGTTATTTACACATATGTCTAGTCAATGAGTAAAATTGTTGGCTTAGGAATGGATAAATATTGCGTCTTTTGATTTAATAAATGATTACTTGGTCTGTATATTCTCTTTAGTGGGTAGTGATTATCCCTGCAAGGTTGAGTAAGAACTGAGATATGGGTGAATATGACATCTAACCATATTGTATATTGTTGGACATGAGAATTCCTTGATCTTTTTTCTTTTTGGTTATATTATAACTTTTTTCATGTGAATCTTTCTTGATTTTAGTTGATTGAAATACTATGGATATCTCATTTCCCACCATTTCCAGTTAAATTAGTGATCATGCAACTTGTTTTGAAACAACATTCCGTCTTTTTCCTCTTTTTTTTATACACAATTCTAAGCTTGTGTATAAAAAAAAGTGAGTTAAGCTTAGGAATGTAGCTCATCTAGTTTGAGTCAATCATTGATCTATTTAACTTTTCCTTATTAGCAAATTACCATCTTGACTATTAATTTAGGTGAAGAATTACCTTCAATATAATAAGTTAACAATACTAGTTTGGCTAGCACATGTTTATAAATCTTCATTTAAATGTTTACAATCCAACTTCTTGCCTTCAATATTATTAGAAATGAATGCATTATTGAAATCCCATAGAAGAATATAAGGGTTTTGGTTGCTATCATGTATCTATTTCAATTAGTTCCATAAGTCTTTTTCTATGGAATGCCAAGTAATCAAAATATATGATAGATAAACAAATAGGAATAGGATAAGATTTTGGTGATTAGATGAATTGATACTGCTACCTTATTTATTTCAAAATAAAAGGTGATTTACTCCTTATACAAATATATATAGATGGTATGATCATGTTTGTACATTTGTATAAAATGAATTGTTTTTATTTTTTTGATGTTGGTAAAGATGTAAGGATTAATCTTGTAAAGAGTGTGGGTATAATGTAAACACTGTTATTCTAAAGTACAAGATCCTCTACGTATAAGCTTAGGGTGATCACAAAAGCTAAAATTAGAGAAAATTTGGAGGTAAAACTCTTATCTTTAATTAAACACTATCTCCAATATAGACATAACCTAGATTATATCTATCTTCAAAAGTTATAGACAAATCTATAGTTTATATCTATAGGCATGTTTCAAATTATACCCAACTTTACCTAAAGATACCACCGAATAAGCATACCATCTTCTATTATTTATTTTAATTAAGAGAAGTGCGCTGTTGTCATTATACATGAAGTTCACCACCGAACAAGCATACCATCTTCTATTATTATTTCTAAAAAGAAAAAGTTGATATTTTTATCGGATGAGCAATTGAAAATAACATTTATTTAAATTCACATTTAATAAATAATTACATTACAATATGAAGAGAAAATTTTACATGTATATACTTTGACTAGATGATTTATATTTTAAATGAGCACTATTTATTCAATGAGAAACTTTTAAAGATTTGTTTTCTTTTTCTTTTACCTTTGCTTTCTAATTTTCCTTTTAATTTTTCCTTTAAGTCTATCTTGCCTTTCCACTCTTGGCCCTTCTTTGGGTTGATTGATTCTTCTTAACTTTTTTTTTCCTTTATATTTGCCCATTCCTTATCGAATGCTGATGTAGCTGAATATATATGTTGCCTTTCAATCCCTTGGTCTTCCTTTTGTTAGACTCTTACCAACTCCTGGAAGCTCCATCCTTCTTGGTCAGCCTTGAAATTATGCTTCTCTAATCAGTAGATCTTGGTCTACAATTGTGAGGGACCAAATCAACTTATCTATGTTTAAATATATTCATCATATGAAATACTAAAGGTTACCATGGTAAGAATGAGTAATTCCTTAATTGAGTCCTTCTTGTAAAGAATAGTCTTCAAAATCATGAAAAGATGGAAAAACCACAATTTGGAAGAGATTTGATTATATGATTCCCTATTTCAAGATCTAAAGCACTTTAATTTCAAGCTCTCATCAAATGTGGAACTTGAGCAAGTAAATAGGTTTAAGACCATGGCATACAAACTATATGTAAAGAAATGGAATTAAGGAACTAAATTTAGACCTAGCTAGAGGGAATTTTTGTAACATCCCATTACCTATGGGAAGGTTAGAATAGTAAATACGAGTGTTCAGTGAGAGGCAAGAGATGCATTTTTTATGTTCATGCATAATATGAATAGTGATAATTTTCTGCACATGAAATTAAGTGTAAATGCATTCATGAATAATTCCAGGTATAATTGGGTTAATTTGTGATTGTTGGAAAATTGTTAATTTGGAATTTATCTATATTGAAAATATTATTGGTTAGTAGAATTGTAAGATTTATGAATTTTGGTGAACTTGGGATTTATATTGTAATTTATAGAGTATTATGAAAAATAGGAAAAAGAAGAGAAGAAATCAAATGAAGATTTGGAGATGGATTGTAAAGATGAGAGTTAAAGGGAGTTAGTTCAAAAGGAACTAAGTCAAAACTTAGACCTTAGGAAAGTGACAAGTGTAAAGTTGCTTTTATTATGTGTCAGAAGTATGTTTGAGTAATTCGAGAAGTTAAAAAGAGGTTGGTACTTTTCCTAAGTTCTTTTCTTGTTATCATCTTCTCCAAATTTCTTCCCATACACAGAGTTTTCCATCAAACTCCTTTTGAGAGTTAACTCTGATCCTTCATATCCCTCGCCATTTCCTATACTGCTAAAGTATTTCTTCTGCCTTAAGAAAGACCAGAAGTTGATTAGTATTCACAGAGGCATACGTAATTCTGTGTGGAGTTAGGGCTTGCAGATAGTTGAAGCTTTTGGAGTCTTCAACGAGTAAGTAGTGAATAAAATTGTTAGAGTTGTGGATTCTTTAAACAAAGTTGATGAATTTATTTTTAGTGCATGATCATAGCATTCACAAATATTATATTTGTGAACACTGTGTTAAGGGAATGAAAAATTTGGGAATATAGTGTTAATTAGGTTTTGATGGATTATTAGTGATCAGATGTTGTGAAAATGGTTCTTGGAGTTGAAATAGCAATGCAATGATGTATAGGATTAGTGTGGAGAGTTAGATATGGAAAGGTGATATGCTTTGTTTCTTCACTGAGCATGTATGAA
>JAOSBN010000004.1:13529500-13541295 GCA_027563595.1 Erythroxylum suave | reverse complement strand
TTAATTAATTAAAATATTGTTTGTTTTAGGTTTCAGACATTACACGAGGCTATTTTCGTCTTTTCTTGATCTTGTCCTTCGGACAAGAATTTCTGTACCTCAGTTTTGGAAGGAACAAAAATTTCTATCCTTGTCTTCTGAAGACGGAATAAAAATAGGTGAGGATAGCAAACAAACAGGACGAAGGACAGAACTTTTGCGTCCTTATCCACTGTCCTCACCCCTGAGGACACTAACCAAACGCAGGGTTAGTCTTTTCTTCAAACACCTACCCTGCATACAAAAAATAGTAAACACCAACACACAAAAAATACTGAGCTACACATTCATGCCAATAATCAATAATCCTTTCCTCTATCCTGCATACAGAAACCGCAGAAACTAACACACAAAACATCTTTTTTTTTTTCTAAAACCAGTACATCACAAACTAAATTAAACAATGGTTGACATTAATTCCCCCACATTACCATTCAATTAGATTACAAACTTACTAATTATAAAATTAGATTCTTCAAATTACTTCATTTAGCGCAACCAAATTCATGCCATTCTTATCACTTCTGATCTGATTGGCTATTTTGATGGATCTGTTCTAAACTCTTCAGATGTCGAATCTTCAGAATACATCAAATGAAAAAAGTTTGATCACTTTGTCTATTATTTTCTCACCGCCTCTCTGTCCAGCTCTACTGCCCGCCTTGCCATTGGATACACCATAGCCCGTGACCTTTGGCTTAGTCTAGAGCAACACTTCATTCAACAATACAACTCCCAACGTTCTCTGCTCCGACGAAAATTACATACCCCTATAGAAAGGACAATAGTCGATTACTAAATATCTTGCGACTATCTCAACTACTGCAGATGAGCTAGCGGCTATCGGTGATAAAATTTCAGATCCTGATCTTATACTTTTTACTTTGAATGGTTTACCTGTAGATTTTGAATCCTTCATCACGACAGTGGAGCATCGCGATTCCACCATCTCTTTTGGCGAACTCCAGGCAAAGCTCCTCATCCACAAGTAGTGACTCCTCTTGTTTCACTCCTTTCCATCGTCAAACACTACTCTCGCCACTTCATTGTCAGGCCATTCATCCTTTCCCTCCACCTTCAGACGCGATGGCTTTAGAAATAGGAGAGGAGGACGTGGTTATCACCATTTTAACCTTAATGCACAGGGTTATGGACTGGCCCAATTGGGCCTTCAGCCTTGGGGCATAACTTTTCTGGGCTAGCCTTATTTAATCACTTTTCCAAACCTAGACCCACTCAAACCTACCAACATCACAACCAACCCTTTTCTTATAACTAAAACCAATCCTATTTTAAGCCTAATAAACCTTCCCCTCAATGCTAAATTTGTTGCAAATGGGGCAATATTGTTGCATATTGGCGTTTTCGATATTCTGAATCTCGAAATTGCTCACTTCTGACCCCTACAGACCCTAATAATTTATACACTGCTTTCATTGCCCTCAACATCACAAATCTTCTGATCCTTCAACTGTCACTTCCAACATTCTTGTAGAATGGCAACCTAACACTGGTGCTACAACTCATATAACTCCCCACCTTTAACTTGTCAAATCCTCAACACCGTACAATGGTCTAAATACAGTGATTGTCAATAATGGACAAACTCTTCCTATTTCCTCTGCCGGTAACCTCACATTCTCTACTCCCACTAGATCCTTTCACCTCAATGACATTTTAGTTGTTCCTAATCTATTGCCAATTTGCTTTTTGTAGCTAAAATTTTAAAGGATAATTCCTATCTCATTGAATTTAATCCCTTTGGTAATATTGTGAAGGATCTTCAAACCAGGATACCGCTTCTCACGGGTTCAATCCATAATAATCTTTACCTGTTGAAGATTCTAGTATGTTTCACAAATTCGATCGCTCTCCACATCACCTCTGCTCCACCTCAATTATAGCATCAGTGTCCTGGTTATCCTTGTCCCGCTACACTCTCTAGTTTATCTCCTTTTTTAAATATCAAATCTCATGTATAAAACATTGTACTTCTTGTCTTTAAGGAAAAAGTACTTGTCTTTCATTTGCCTTATCTTCTCGTGTTTCAAATAAACCACTACAACTTATCCATTGCGATATTTGGGGGTTATCTCCATCTCTTTCCTTCTCTAGCTTTTGTTATTTCATTATTTTTGTTGATGATTTTAGTCGATATACATGAATTTATCCTTTAACACACAAATCTCAAGCCCTTTCCCTTTTTTAGACATTCAAAGCTCAATCTGAAAAACTTTTTTCATCCTCTATAAAAACTTTTCGATGCGATGGAGCTCTTGAACTCGTTAAAGGTCAGTTTATTAATTTTTTTACTATCGATCACATTACTTATCGTATTTCTTGTCTTCATATCCCACAATAAAATGGGATCACCAAATGTAAAATTTGTTACCTTACTAAAACTGGTCTCACACTTCTTATTTATACCTCACTTCCTAAAGCCTTTTGGTATGGAGCATTCTCTGCAACTGCCTACTTCATAAATCTCTCACCAACTCCTATTCTTTATAATAAATCCCCTCATGAAACTCTTTTTCTCATAAAACCCAACTTTTCTCATCACTGAGTTTTTGGGTGTACTTGCTTTCCCTTCATTGGGTCCACACGTTCGGACAAACTTGAACCAAAGTCTACAAAATGTGTCTTTCTCGGGTATTGTCCTAATTACAAAGGCTATCGTTGTCTTGACCCTATTACATCTAAAATATATATTTCTTGTCATTTTTGTTTTGCTGAAACCTACTTTCCCTATACTAGTTCCCCTCTCTCTCCTGTCTCAAACCCTTCATCCTTCATCGTCTTCTTAACCCTATTTATACCTCCACTTACAATCTCATCTCCCTCACCACCTTCTTCCTCTACACCTGCACTCCCACATCATCCTATGGTCACTCACACCTATGATCAAACTCGCATTCCTCACACATTCTCTGATTATATCACTTACTCTACCCATATAGAGACTCCTAATGATCCTGATCCCATTTCTTTCACTCAAGATAACAAGTTTCTACATTAGCACCAGCCTATACTTGACGAGTTCACAGCTCTTCATCGCAATAACATATGAAGTCTTGTCCCTCCACCACCAAATGCTAATCTTATTGGTTGTAAATGGGTCTTTCACACAAAATGAAATTCTCATGGCACTCTTGATCGCCATAAAGCTCGTCTAGTTGCCAAAGGTTATCATTAGACTCCTGGTATAGATTATACAGATATTTTTAGTCTAGTTGTCAAACTCACTACCATCTATCTCATTTTTACCATTTCCCTCTCCAAAAATTGGCAAATTCTTCAACTCGACGTCAACAATGCCTTGCTTAATGGCACTCTTTTAGAACCAATCTTTATGACTTATAACCTCCTGACTTTATAGATACACATCATCCTTCTTATGTCTGTTGCCTTCACAAAGCTCTCTATGATCTCAAAGAGTCCCCCGGTGCTTGGTTCCATTGCCTCAGCCAGAAATTTCATGAACTTCACTTTGTCTCCACTAAACTTGACACAGAACTTTTTAGTGTATGTTGATGATATCTTGATTACAGGTTCTTCACCTTCATTCATCACCACCCTTATTCAAGATCTTAACACTTCCTTTTCCATTAAAGACTTAGGACCCATCCATTATTTCCTTGGTATTTAAGCTACCTACTTAACAAATGATCTTTTACTCACACAAACTAAATACACCAAAGAACTTCTACATCGCGCTTGCCTAGATCACTTTAAACCTGTACCTATACCAATCACACCCACTCTTCCTCCTTCCAAAAATCATGACATTCCTTTTTTTCGATCCTAATAAACATCAGAGTACTGTTGGTGCTCTACAATATCTTTGCCTTACTCGCCCCAACATTCAATTTGCTGTCAACAATGTTTATCAGTTTCTACAATATCTTACCAATGGACTGCGGTGAAACGGATTCTACGCTACCTCCGACCTACACCCTCTTCAGGTATACATTTAACCTAAAATTCTTTTCTTACCTTATAGGCCTACTGTGATGCTGATTGTGCTAGCTGTCTTGATGATCGTCATTCTACCTCTGGCTATTATGTTTTTCTTGGCTTTAACCTTTTCTTTTAGAGTGCTAAGAAACAACCTATTGTTGCCAGATCAAGCACTAAAGTCGAATATAGAAGTATTACTCTTGCTGCTGCTGAAATCTATTGGCTTAAATCCATTTTGAATGTAATTGGCTTCTCTGACATTACACCCACACTCTGGTGTGATAATCTTGGTGCCATTTTCCTTACCACTGATCTAATTGCTTATGCTCATACTAAAGATATAGAGATTGACATCCATTTGGTTCGTGATTTAGTGACCAATAAAGCTCTTTATATTTGACATGTCTCTTCATCTGATCAAGTTGCAGACATTGTGACTAAAGCATTATCTTCATTCGCTTTTCATCGCCTTCGCAGCAAGCTCACTGGTTTAACCCACAGTGAGCTTGAGGGGAACTGATAGACATATACAGATCTTCATGCAATCTCACCTACATAGATATGATTTTCTCTTTGATTTGTATGTATCTCATTTGATTTATCTTGTGTAATCTTCAATATCTTATTGATTATTATCATATACAAAATATGTATATAAATACATGTAAAAGTTATTCAAAAAATACACAAGCAATACAATACAATTATATATCAATTGCTTTCTTCTTATATTCTTTCAAGAATTTTGTTTAACAATAGCAAAATTATGTGCTTGTGCAGTAGTAATCTATTTGATTCAGAAATATGCAGGAACTGAGTCTAAAATAACGCCATAAACAATTGGAACATTAGGTGGAGATATTGTCCTAGCTCCCATTCAGTTGATGTCGTTCCTATTCTTCGTTGCATATTGTGGTTCAACTCTTACCAGATTGTAAATCTCATTTTTGAAGATTGCGTGCTACAGCATCAATTAAGATTCTTACATTTCGCTTTTGCTTAAAGTTGTTAGAGATGGATCTGTTATTGTTCTTAAGACTTGTAGTCTTATAGTTTGTTTTGTTTTATTGAGCCAAGAGTAAAAGATGATGGTCTCACTATATCTGTATGCTTAAAAATCATTATCCAATTCATCAAGTCATTTTTCTTTTCTTCTTTACTAAAAAAAAGATAAAAATGAATTAATAAGATAATATTTGACCTTCACTACACTTTGAAGGTACCTTAGTAAGGCTTTGTAATCAATCATCAGGTTATAAGTTCATCACGTTTTTCATATGTCATTATTTCTAGTCATATTTTTATGGTTTGTTATGATAGGTGGTTAATATTGGAAGCACTATTTGAATGTGGGCTGTTATTCCTTTACTTTCAGATAGTTAAGGAGGTTCTTAGTTGAATATAAGGTGTCTTATTCTCTTTATTTGTGTATGCCTATAAACTGATTAATAAAATTCTTATGAGAGATTTTTTGTGTTAGGTTCCTATTTAGGCACTCTCCTTTTTGACTTCTAGCATCAGAGTATCTTTTGAGGCCTATGAAAAGTATACATGATGGCTAAGATAAAAAATGGAGTGAATATTTCACAACCCGTAATTCCAATTTTCTAGGACAACAACTATGATGTTTGCAATACAAAGATGAAGACTCTCCTTATCTCTGAAGATTTATGAGAGTTAATAGAAAAAGGCTACACTGAAGAAGATGTAGTGGCTGAAACCTTAAAAGAAGTGCGAAAGAAAGATGCGAAAGCTCTTTTCCTCATTTAACAAGTTGTAGACGATGCAAGTTTTTCTGTTTGAATTTCTGGAGCAGCGAAAGTGAAAGACACATGGGACACACTAAAAAATGGATACCAAGGCACAACAAAGGTGTTTACAGTTAAGCTTTAGACACTTTGTAGAAGGTTTGAAAGCACCTTCATGAAAGATGGGGAGTCTTTGCAAGAATTTTCCATTAATCTTATGGAGATAGTTAATGAAATGAGGAAGTATAGAGAGTAAGTGTAAAATCAAAAGGTTATTAAGAAAATTTTGCAAAGTTTGTCGTGAAAATTTGAATATGTTATTGCTACGATAGAATAATAAAAAGACTTAAATGTCTTAAGTGTTGATGAATTGTTAGGTTCTTTGCAATCCCATGATGATAAGCAAAAGAGCTAGTAGGAGAGTTTTATAGAGAAGGCATTTCACACTAAGTTTCAAGTTTCCAAAGACAATGAAGCATCCAGTAGTAAAGGTAAAACACAAAACCGTAAGTTCAAATGTTATTATTATGATCGACCTAGTCATATAGAGAAGTTTTGTCGATTTAAAAAAAAGGTGAAAAATAAGCAAATTTTGTAGAAGAAAAAAACAAACACGAGTCTGAGATTTTATTTCTTGCTTATTTTACTTCAAATGAGCATGATTTAGATGAGTGGTATATGCATAGTGGATTTAGCAATCACATGACTGCCAATTTGGAGGCCTTTATTAGCTCAGATCGGTTAATCAAAACAACAGTGAAGAAATAATCTGTAAATCAGAAGGAAAAGGAATTGTGAAGCTGAATGACTGTGCGACCAACTGCATCAAAGATGTTTTTTATGTCCTAAACTTGGACTCAAATTTATTTAGTGTTGGGCAATTTTTAAGGGAAGGTTACTCTTTGGTTTTTAAAGATTGCTTATGTGTTGTTGGTTTTTCGATAAGAGTAAGATGTTCTTATTGTTTAAAGTTCCTATGGCCAGAAATAAATGCTCGCACTTACTCTTGACAATGAAAAAAAAGAATTTGTAGTTTCATTAGAAGATGAAAATTGGTTGTGACATCATAGGTATGGACATCTCAACTTTAAAAGCTTGATTTTGTTATCTAATCAAAAGTTTGTGGAGGGTTTGCCTATAATAAAACAAGCAGATGCAGTATGTGAGAGTGTATGATGGGAAAGCAATATAGAGACTAATTTCCAAAGAGTAGAAGCATGAGAACTTCAAAGCCAACTGAATTAATTTATGGAGATATATGTAGACCTATGCACACTCCTTCTCTTAATGATAATAGGTATTTTGTAGTTTTCATTGATGATTTCAGTAGAATGACTTGAGTTTATTTTGCAAAAGAGAAATCAGAGGTGTTCTCAATCTTTAAGAAATTTAAGTAATCTATTGAAAAGCAAGGTGAAAATGCAATAAAAGTCTTGAAGATAGATCATGGTGGTGAGTTTGTATCCACAGAGTTTGCCAAATTTTGTAACTTTTTCTCTAGTTGCTAGATTTGATACAATTCGTACTATTTTTTAATTGTTGCTAATTATAAATGGAATGTTTATCAATTTGATGTTAAGTCAACATTTTTAAATGGATTTTTGAAAGAAGAAGTGTATCTGTAGCAACCCAAAGGCTCTGAAGTTGAAGGAGGAAAAATGAAGGTCTACAAATTGATGAAAGCACTCTATAGACCGGAGCAAGCCCCTAGGGCATAGTATGAGAGGATTGATGGATATTTCAGAAAATATGGATTTCAAAAGAGTGCAAGTGAGCCCACTTTATATGTTAAAACCAAAGAAGCTGGTGTGGTATTACTTGTATGTCTTTATATGGATGATTTAATTTATATTGGAAATAATTTTTGCCTTGGTTAATGATTTCAAGAAGATTATGGTACTTGAATTTGAGATGATTGATTTGGGTTTTTTTATAGAACTGCAACAAAGTGAGGTTGGAATTTTTATTTGTTAACAAAAATATGTCATAGATCTTTTGGTGAAATTTTTTTTGAAAGATTGCAACCTGATTAAAACTCTAATGATCATAAATCAAAAATTAAATTTGTATAATGGAGTAGCAAAGGCAGATGCTCAATTATATCGAAGCTTAATTGGAAGTCTGTTGTATCTCATAAACGGTTGCCCTAATATCTTGTAAGCTACTAATCTATTGTCCCGATTTATGCAAAATCCAAGTAAAATGCATTATGGCGCAGAAATTAGATATTTGAAAGGAACATGTTCTTATTGTTTATGGCATTTTAACTCTCCTAACTTTAAGTTTTTTTTTCGATTTTTTAGATAATGATTGGGCAGGCTCTCTTGACGATCATAAGAGTACTACTGGTTTTTTGTTCGAGCTTGGATTAAATGTTATCTCTTAGTGTTGGAAGAAGCAACCATCTATTTCATTATCATCATCTAAATTGGAGTGTGTGACCCTCACTTCAGCGACATGTCAAGTATTATGGTTAAGAAAAATTTTAGGTGATATGAAACATCATCAAAAGGAGGTTACAACAAATTTTTTTGTGATAATCAATCTATCATTGGGATGACTAAAAATCCAGTTTATCATAATTTGACAAGACACATTGACACTAGACACCACTTTATAAGAGAGATGGTTACAGATAGAAGCTTCTCAAAAGCAAGTTGTTGATCTATTTACAAAGTCACTCCCTCTAAAGAAGTTCATTTACTTAAAAGATACATTAGGTGTTGTAGATTTTTTCATTGAGCGAGAGCATGTTAAGAAATAATGCACAATCTAGTATGTTATAAGTTCATCATGTTTTTCATATGTTATTATTACTTAGTTACGTGTCAGTTAGCTAGAGTCCTATTTTTATGGATTGTTATGATAAGTAGTTGATATTGGAAGCACTATCTGAATGTGCGTTGTTATTCCTTTAATTTCGGATAGTTAGTTATCTTTACTTGTATTTGAAGAAGTTTTTAGTTGAATAAAAGGTTCATCTTATTCTCTCTATTTATGTATGCCTATAAATTGATTGATAAAATTCTTGTGAGAGATTTTTTGTGTTATGTTCCTATTTAGGCACTCTCCGTTTTGAAAATTCCATCCTACTTAGGATAATTGTGACTTTGTGCAAATCCTCTAACATGGAAGATAAATTATATTAGATTACTGTGTTTTGATGCGCAACTGAATGGTTAGAATGAAGAGAATTTTGTAGTATTTACTTGTCATATGATGCACCAATTCAAACAAGTACAAATACATTTTTTAATATAAAAAGCTCCCATGTTTGATTAGTGCCTAATAGTCATAAGAAGTATGCACCATTCCTAGAACAAGATTTTGACCAAGTTAGTAATTTTAGTGGATTTTGAATTCTACTTACAAGTCCAAAAAATACAAAATTGGGCACAGAACTAGACAATAGGCTGAAATCAAACTATAATCATTGACAATATGGTGATCTAAAGGGTTAAAATAAATTCAATTTTTATATAGGTGATAAAGGATTCAAGTAATGCTTGCAAGTTTTCAGTTTGCCTCTACTTTTAACCAATTATTCTTTTTAAAACTAATATTAACTATAGGTTTTTTTCCACTGTTGACTTATTACCCAATATTTTTGTTATTATCTTGTTGAATCATACAGAAAAGAGATGTGTATGATCCATTACAAACTATAAAAATGTTCAGATTATAATTTTAAGAGTTAGACTATTCTTACCATTACTAAATAGGGATGGACAATAAAGCATTAGAATAGATGCTGACCAACAAATTTCTGGGTTATTGATATTGACTCGACTAATCCATTTCTTTGATCTAACTGTGGCTATATGGTGAATAGAAAAAAAACAATGCTAACCAATTACAGATTAACAAGCTCGAATTCTTGATGCTTGTCCTTGTAGTTGGCTACTATTGACTTAATTTCTTTTCGTTGGTTAGATATTATTCATCAGACAATGAGATGAAGATCCTTATAACAATCAAATTAATGATAAAGATGTAATTTTCATTATCTTGACATAATATCTTTCCCATTTTTAATTGATTTTGTACTTAATTTTGGGGTGTAAATTTCATAATTATCATTTAGGTCTAAAATCAATGATTTGGTGAAGATTGAGTCAAAATCAAGGATTTGTTGAATACTGAATCAAAATCAAGGAAATTGAAGATTAAGGATTGGTTGGTCATTAATCTTTAGATTTTTGCCAAACCACTTCAAAAATACATATCTCCATTTCAATGAATCAATCCCTCAACCACGATAAAATTCCTAAAATGGATAACTATTAGGGAGTATGAATATGGAGGATGATCTTCATATAGACCATACTTTAGCATGAATGATTCTACTTTTGTACTGCTATGATAATCCTAAAAATCTGAACAAGATGAGAACATATAATTTAAGATTTTGAGTTTGATAAGATTTTCTTGTATTTAAATTTATGGGATTTGTTTCCCATTTTAGCCTAGGTTTTACCCTCCTCCTTTCCTATGAATAGGAGAACTTTTCATTAGTTTAGGTATCTTTTATCCTTTTGTAATTTCCATAATGCTTTTTTTATTATATTGTTTTTGTTTCAAGTCATGAGTGGCTAAAATCATTGTTCTAGTTAAGATTATCAAAGTTGGATTTTATATCGTTGTGAGAATTATTCTTCAATTGTTTTTCTCTTCTTGAATGTTTGAATATTTTCTGTATTCTTGAGATTTTATTTGGTTTAAATATTGACATCTTATTTCTATCAAATAAATACTTCTATTTGGATCTTTAAACCTATTCATTTTTATTAGATCCAACAAAGTAGAAATCCAATGCATTCAATGAAATTAAATTGTTGGAATTGCATTTATATAAATATTCAATCCATTTTAAATAATCCAATTCGAGTATTACTAGGTGAAAATGGTGACTTTTCTAATTTTTAAAGTTGTTTAAAGTCTAAATCCCAAAAGTTGATTTAGAATTTGATTGATAAACAAGATTTATTTGTGCATCAATTCCCATCAAAATTGCAATCAAGAAAAACAAAGTATTAGAACTTATTAATACTCATAAATATTTCATTTGAGAAGGAAATTTATTTTTTATTCAATGATCAATTAAATAGAATTAAAATTGAGATATACCTTGGCTGGAATTTTTCTTATCATCTTCTTCATACTATAATTTTTGTAATTGTTTTATTTTTTATTATTAAATTATTCAATCACAAAACCTCCCATTTTATTTACTGTTCTAAAATTTTAGATTATATAACTAGTCTCTATTAATTTCGACTTCCTCGCTATTTCTACAAAATTAAAGTTTTTAAGAGTAGGAAAATATTTTTGTTGGTTTTAACACCTAACAATTAACAGCATAGAAAGTATAGTCATCTTATAATTTTATAAAGAATCTACTAATTAGTAATTATTAGTGTCCATTACATAATTAGTTGGTAAGTAGTTATTATTAGTGACCATGACTTGAAAATATTTTTTAATCAGTAACTTAGCTGGTATTAAATTTGCTTAAAAACAAAAAAGAATTTCTCTTATTTATTTCATAATATGGAACAATCTTGCACGAGAAGTTTCTATTTCTTTTTCCATCCATTTAATCGTACTTTATACTTTTTCCATTACCAAGTAGAGAAAACCTAAAACAAACACATTTCTCTAGTCACTTTCAGTTAATGATTTAAAAACTAAACCAGCCGATTTGATAGGAATAAATACAAATCGTCATGATTTGTGGTTCAATTTTTGTTTATAACCTTATGAGAAAAAAGCAGCTGATTTTCTTGAGAAAAACCCTAGACTTCAAAGCTCCTTAGGGATTCACTCAAGTGCAGGAATTCAAGAACGTTGCTTGCTTTCCTTTGTGACTCTCGAAAGATGCTCTTTTCTCAGAAGATTTCAAACACGCTTCCACCATCTGCATCGTTCGCTTGAGGTCTTGCTTTCTCATGACCGATTTCATCCATGATTAACCCAAATTTATGCTATAAATTGGCCCTACTTTCTTAAGTATTTATGCATTTGTTGACTCCTAATTCATGATTTTTG
>JAOSBN010000004.1:13499152-13520537 GCA_027563595.1 Erythroxylum suave | reverse complement strand
CTGCTTTTCATTCTGTCTTATCTTTGTTTGTCATCAAAATCACTTTATACGTGAAGTCAAAATTCTGACTTAACAGAGACGACTATAGATTCGGCAACCGAGTCAAAGTATATTGCAACTGCAGAAGCAACAAAGGAAACTGTTTGGATCAAGAAGTTTGTCATGGAACTTGGAGTCGTTCTTAGCATAGTAGACCCAATATTGTTGTACTGTGACAACAATGGGGCTATTGCTCAAGCCAAGGAACCAAGATATCATCAGAGGTCTAAGCACGTACTTAGGAGATATCACCTGATTAGGGAGATCATTGATAAAGGTTATGTGAAGATAGAGAGAGTCCCTACAGATCAAAACATCATTGATCCTTTGACTAAGTCACTTCCTCAAGTTTGATTTTTGTCTACTCACCTATGGTATTAGATACAAAGGTAATTGGCTTTAGTGCAAGTAAGATTGTTAAAGTAGTGCTTTGAAGGCAACCGCCTTTAGCACTTTTGTACAAACTTTATTTTGATTAATAAAGTAAAAGGAATTTTTCATTAATTTCATATTCTTTTATAAATGAATTGATGTTGATCTTATTCGAATTATTGAAGTATATGATACAAAACATAGCATAAAGGAAATCATGATGAGATCATGATGATGAGATTCCTATCATATGTAATTATGTTAGTATCTAAATAATCACTAGTCATACGATTAATAAGATAGGATATGATTAATCAAAATAGACTAGAACATGTTATAATTCTTGATTTGATCAAGTAGTGGATCTCATAAACTGTAAACATGAGATGTTTAGAGTTAACATATGGATACTTACTAAGAGTAGTAAGTACATCGAATGAACCGCTATGAGATTATCATGTGGATGATCTATCGAATGTCAATGATTAATCTCATCATAATAATGGTGCAAATATCCTAAGACTTAAGATACTCAAGGATATCTTAGATATTGATCCTGTACTTTGACATCATTCCTTGTTACCTCAAGACGAGGTCGCTCTTAGGGTGGTGATTGGGTAAAGCTATTAGTATTCGAAGGTAATTGGGTAGCCAATAAAGGATTCACCACTCCTAATAGAAGGAAATGATATCCACAGCCTCTTATTAGGGTCATTACTCTCGAGAGTCTCTAGTCAAAGCAGTTATGTGACATAAAGAGAGTCTTTAATGACATATAGATTAATGAGATCCCAGGACAAGAACTAACATCACTTAGACTAGATGTGACATAGTCAGTCTAATGGGAGTTGACACATAGCCCATAATCTGAACCAAGTGGGATATAGTATGATGAAAGGACAAATTGTATGGTAATTGTCTATAGAAAGATTCATAAGTTGGATAATTAACTATTGAAGAGTTCATGTGTTAATCCACTTATATCTAACAAATTGGCATCATAAAACCTTTCATGATTTGAATAAATTAAGAGTGCCATGATCGTGGCTCATTGGCCACAATCATGACAAAGGGCATGAAATGGTATATAAGTGAGTTCTTCACTTATGTATACAAGCGTCCTTCACTTTTTACATACTCAAGTGATAAAGAAAAGGTTTTAGAAGAATTCTAGAGCGAGAGTGAGGTGTCTTAAGTTTTGTTCTTACAATTCATGCAATTGTTGCATGAATCAAAGTGCATGTAACAAGATTCTTAACTTATCTTCCATCGTCTTAAGCATCTACTAGAACTCACCTAGTTTAGTGCTTAAGTAACCCTTACACATTATTTCTTCTTCCATCTTTGCATTTTGGTGCTTGCAACAACCCAAAAAAGGAGAAGAAAAAAGAAATGAGGTATATAAGGTAAAAAGTTTATATTTCATGTTCTCTTATACATATCTATACATGTATGTTATGATCTTGTGATTTTTATGGTTATCATGGTGTCGAAATCTTGATTACGAAACTTCCGCGGCATTCACATGCATGTGATGCATGCAACCATGGCTAACCCAATACTTATTATATGTGTTGCATAGCGACACACAAAATTATTTGTAGTATATTAAGATTAAGATTATTGACTACAAATAATCTTAATCAAAATTTGGATGAGAAAGTTGTTGTCTAAATTGGATCTCAAACAAATTGGACTTAATTTAGTTCAATATATAATTAATATATTTTGACTTGATATAAAATGTATATTTAAAATTTAATAAATTTAAATCTATTTGAATTGATTTACGAAATTAAACTAAAATATTATCAATTATATATAAATTAAATTAAATATAGTTAATCTAATATATAATTTGGGCAATACTTCTTAAACTAGAAATAAGTTTCTCATCCAAACTTTGATTAAGATAATTGAAAATTCTATAAAAAGCATATGAAGAGCTCTAAAAATTTTATGTTTTAAGCTTTTAAGAAAGTGTGTGGGAAAACGAACATTCCTTAGAGTATACTTTTTAAATAAAAAATTATATATAGGACACGGTCAGGACATTGGCATGTCCTAGATTGTGTTCTTCACTTTTTAAAACTTATTTAAGAGCAAATGTTTTTGAGCACTTTCTAAATTTTTTGTAGCATCTTAAATCATCTCAATTATATATTGAATATCAAAAAGTTAGATTTAATCTAGTTTTGTATGTAATTAATAATATTTTGGTTTAATTTAACAAATTAATCCATCATGATCTAAATTTATTAAATTTATAATTATTAATTATATTATTAATTATATACAAAATTAAATTAATTCTGACTTATTTAATATGTGATGTAGATGATTCTTCCTAAGTTGGATATAACATTTTTTATTCAAACTTCCAGTCAAATAATTTAAGACTCTATACAAAAATTAGAAAGATCTCTCAAACTTTTATGTTTGAAGGTTTTTTAGAAAATAAAAAGAACAACGATCAAGAACACAGTAGTATCTTAAATTATGTTTGTTAGATAAATAGCTCTACAAAGGACACAACCTAAGGCAACAACATATCCTAGATCGTGTTTTTCACTATTTTTAGGTATGAATTTTTAGAAAACTTTTTAAAATTTTCATAGCATTATGAATCATCTTAATCATCTCATCTAAACTCCAGTTAAGATTAATCAATATTATATGGAAAATTTAGGAATATCTCTCAAACTTTTGTGATTTGAGCTTTACAAGAAAATGTTAAGAGCACACTTAGGAACATGATTGCGTCACAGACCATGTTATTCACTTTTTTACAAAAGATTCAAAACATAGATTATAAAATCATAATATTATTGGCACATAGATGTGGTATTTACATATTAAACTAAAGGTGGTACTTATTTATTTACTGCAATGATATTTTTGTACATAAGCGTAGTATTGTTTATAAAAAGTTATGATTTTTTTTGCATGGAACCATGGTATCATTTGTACTTAGATGTGGCATCTATATACTAAAGTAAAGGTGGTATTTATTTATTTATTGTGATGGTATTTTTTATATAAAAGTGTGGTATTTTATAAAAAATGATGATATTTTTTACACAAAATCATGGTGTTATTTGTACTTAAATATGTAATTTAAATATTAAAATAAAGGTGATATTTATTTGTTTATTGCGATAGTATTTTTTGTATAGAGTTGTACTATTTTTTATAAATAGTTATGGTAATTTTTTAACAATCTTAGTATTGTTTGTATCTAAAGGTGATATTTTCATATTAAAGTAAAGATGATACTTATTCATTTATTGTGATGGTAATGTTTGTATAGAAGTATAGTATTATTTATAAAGAATGATGGTTTTTTTTTTTTGGATGAAATCAAGGAATTTGTACTCATATATAGTATTTACACATTAAAGTAAAGGTGGTACTCGTTTGTTTACTATAATAGTACTTGAAGTAAGGGTATGGTATTATTTATAGAGAGTGAGAGTATTATTTCTATGTTGTGGCTATATTTTTTCTAAATAGTCATAGTATTTACACATACTAAGTGGTATTAATGTGTAGGTATGAATCAATTGCCTGCAAGATACAATAAATGGTATAATACTTTAAGCCCTTTCATTTTCATAGTTGTATCTCTAAACCTCTTATTAATTTAACATATTCTTTTAATAGTTCTTCGGATTTATTAAGAAAGATAATTTTACTAGAAGTATTATATTGATGGAGATGGATGACAATATTAATGAATATCTTAGGTAAAATATAGATCATTAATCTAAAATAGACTAGTTTGTAATGAACCATAATAAAATAGAAAATATGCTTTTATATTCTATTATTCGATTCCTTAATCATGAAACACAAATTTTAGAAAAACTCAACTTATAGGTCAATTTAAAGTTCTTAGAGATATAAGTTAACAATTATATGAAGTAAACAAAAACCTTAAAAGTACATCTTTAAATACAATTTCACAAAAAGGCTAGGCATAAGGTCATATAAATGTACAATTTTCTAAGACTAATACTTACTGTAATCCTTAAATTATAAACAAACATTGAATGATATTCATATGCATGTGTGAATTTGCATTTGGGTTTAAGAGGAGAAAGTTGATATTATAAGGAGTTGAATTAGTTTGACATTAATTGGTTGTAGAGAGGCTACTATAAGGCCTCTAGATTGTAAGTAATTACTATAAGTAAACTCATAAGACATCACTTTTAGTTTTGATCTATAAGGTAAATTCTCTAGAAGGAGATCTCAGATAAACTTTTATGAAATAAAATTTAAACAAAAATAAGAGATTTAGAATTAAAGAATATAATCAATATTAAAAATTATACTATAAAGAAAATAAACATTTAATAGTCTTATTTATAACAAAGCATAATGGCACAGAAAATAAAAGAACCTAAGATTACGTATATTATAAACATGTTGAAAATGAAACTAAAAAATAATAGAAAAATAGAATGAGTTAATAAATGTATCGTCATATGACATGAACATCATCACCAATATCCTATATATGAATCAATTACTATCCATATTGGCCATTAATAATTAACAATAATCATAATTTGCTAAACAAATAGTAAGTAGTTCCTGACAAAAGATAAATACCCTGCCATAAAGAGAATGATTCAATAAGATCATATATTAGATTTTGTACCATCATAACCTTTGCCTTTGAGTTATTGTATAAGAAAAATATCATAAACCAATATAGTAGTTCTACCATTTTACACTAGTTTTAAAAGAATAAAAGAGATTAAAAAAAATCATTAGTCTATACCTCAAGGATAACATAATTTGAGTTTCGCAAGTAGTATAAAGAAGCCCATGTCCTTGAATTGGAAAGAACATTAATCAAGTATGCCTTTATAGTAAGTAATGTGAGGAATGTGGATTTCATAATGATAACTGAGATAATTTGTTTTTATTATTTTAAAAACAAAAATATTTTGATTAAGAAAAAGAAGGATATTATTCTATGTCGTGCACAATTGTTAAACTCACAACAGCCACTCACTACCAAAAAATTAAAAACTATTTATATTACTATATTTCTTGAAAGTAAACTATATAGAAACAAACATAATGTAAAGCAATCACCTTCAATTGTTGGGCTAATGCACTCTTTGTTTTTTTTAACTACCCTATCGCAGTAATCTACAATATAAGACACCATTCCGATCCTTTCGGACTAGCTCCCTGGTTATACTCGGAGATTCCTAGAGAATATGTAGTCTTGGTCTTTATAGGAAGGCCAAATTAGTTAGGCTATCAGCACTCTGTTTTTTTTCTAGATAGATGTGTTGAAGTTGAACATCTTAATCGCAACGCATTAAATCCTAGATAACCTGCACCAAAAAAAGACCCTCAATCAACATTAATATGGATGAAGAAAGAATATTGATTACCTCTAGATAATCCACTTCTAGGACAACACGTTGAAAGTCGAGGTCCCAAGCCAATTTTTATCATGAACTCAATTTTATGAGCACCATAAGTAGTCCCGGTCACTTGCCTAGGGCCCCACCCCATTAGGGGCCCATTTGAGGATTCTCTTGCAAGCTTTTTTCACTGTCTTTCAAAGACTTCCTAAAGCCAGAATAGTACACGTATATCAAAACACACATCCATCAAGGGCCCACTTTACTTCCATTTTAGCATCATTCCAATGTCAGAATAGTACATGTATATCAAAAAACATACCCATTAGGGGCCACTTCACTTCCATTTTAGCATCATTCCAACGTTCATAATTTTAATTGTTGGAGGCTATTAAATGCTATTTAATGGTTGTAAAGAAGGGTAACAGACAAGTTTGGGTTGAGTTACTACAAAATCTTTTCACCTTCCAAAGACTAATGTTAACTTTTAGCTTTTTATAGTTATAAATTTGTTTGAAGTATCTTACACTCTAATTTTTTTAATGTCTATCAATATATGAATCTAAGATACTTCAACTCACAGTTTGCATTAAAGGATTTTCATGTTCTGATTTCTGAGTTCTGAGTGATAAGTTAAAGGTAATGTTTCTAAATTTTTTAATGCATTTATAGCTTACAAAATATTTGAATATGTTATAATTAATTTGTAGTTTGTCATTTACATGGACACTATATTAGCATTTTAAATCAAAACATTAATATTAAATGATATTGTCTTTATTTGTTTCTCCTTTTTTTATAGATTACTTATTATTTATAAAAAATATAATTAAGCATTAATAAATAATTAAAATTTTATAATTGTAATTTTCATTATACTTTGCCATAAGTATCGTAATAATTGTTGAATTTGTGTTTTTGTAGAGTTTCACATAAGTTTAGTAATAATATGACTAAAGTCAAATTTGAAGATTTGATAAGTTACTGTATAAATAATTAATAATGTAGTAATTAAAAATCTAAATATTATTCTCAATCATTAGAAAAATGATGTAAAAGTTCACTACATAAAGATCAAAATAGAAAATAGTAAAAATAATGAAAATGGCATTTAAGATCATGATTTAGGGAGTTCTTTTCCTAAGTATGTTAGTTTCTTATACTTTAAGAAATTAGTATTTCTCTATCATTAAAATTTGCTCTTTGTTTTTTTCATTTTTAATATAGTATATTAAATTTTTACTGTTTATTTTTTTCCTCTGTCACAGATATAATATCATTTATATAACTTTGTGATATATTGTCAAGCTATTGGTGTTTTGTTGTACCTTCATACTTCTTCCAGTTCCATACAGGTGTTTTTGTTCTTTTTCTAGTTCAATTACGTTATAATTGGTTTATATTATGTTGCCTAAAAAGCTTTTATCTGGAAGTGAAAAAAGGAAAAAAAAAAAGAAAACAAATAGAACAATTAATAGATTCCCAAAAAGGAGTAATTAATAAATTTATTAAAAGAGTACTCTCCTCTAGTGAGATTTTTGAGGAATTAGGTGTAGATAGTTTTGAACAACATAAAGAATACTTAAGTGATGAGATTCATGAATACTTAAGTGATGAGATTCATACTTATGAGGATATTAGAAAAATGAGTGAGTATGATCATGTACTAAATATATGAAAATTTAAGGGCAAATGAGTAACTAATCCCCACATTAGATATTTATGATCATAGAAATTGGGATAATCCTAATAACAAAGGGACATTTTAGTTGAAAAAGGGCCTATAAGAGAATTGAATATTGTGTTTCCTTTAGACTGTACCTTTCTTCATTTTTCATATTCTTATTATTATAGAAATTTGAGTAACAAAGAAATTAGCGATAGAAAATGGTTGGTTTACCCTAAATATATAGAAAAGGTATATTGTTTTTGTTTTAAGTTGTTCAAATCTAAATAACAAACAAAGTGCATTAACAAATGATGTATTTAGATATTGGAAGCATCTTAGTGAGAGACTTAAAGAATATGAGAATTACATTAAGCATATGACTAATATGAGAACTTGGAATGAATCAAAAGTAAGATTGAGCAAAAATCAAATAGTTGATAAAGATTTGCAACAATAAATCATGAAGGAGAAAGAACATTCGAAACAAGTTTTGGTAAGAATAGTTTCTATTGTGAAATATCTTGCTAAATATAATTTGGCTTTTCAAGGATCTAATGAGAAACTTTACTAAGATAGTAATGGTCATTTTTTAGGATTGATTGAGATGATTGCTGAATTTGATATAACAATGCAAGAACATGTTAGACATATTCAAAATCATGAAATTCATCATCGATATCTTGGTCACAAAATTCAAAATGTGTTGATTTCTCTATTCGCCCATGGTGTTAGAAGTTTTATCATAGGGATCACTAAAGAGGCAAAATACTTTTCTATTATGCTTGACTGTACTCCAAATTTGAGCCATCAAGAACAAATGAGTTTATTAGTATAATATGTGAATATGTCAAATTAAAAAATAAAAATTGAGGAGTATTTTTTATAGTTCTTAAAGGTAGATAACACATCTGGATTAAGACTTTTCAATGAATTATTGAATGCATTTAAGTCTCTTGATCTTAATTTTTATAATATAAGGGGTCAAGGTTATGACAATGGTTCTAATATGAAGGGAAAACACCAATGGTTGCAAAAGCGATTACTTGAAATAAATCCCAAAGCATTATATATGTCATGTACTTTTCATAATCTTAATCTTACTCTTATTGATATTACACATTCTTGTGTTAAAGCTATTTCATTTTTTGGATTTGGGCAATACATATATGCATTATTTCCAAGTTCTCCTAAAAGATGGAAGGTTTTACTTGATAATGTTTTTTACTTAACCATGAAATCATTCTTTAACAATCATTGTCGAATAAAAGTATTAAATCTATTAGATTTCAAGCTCCTCAGATAAGATTGGTTTTGACGGAATTATCTAGATCTTGTGATAATGCCAAGTCAAAAAGTAAAGCAACAAGTTTGCTTAGTGTACTTGAGAGTTTTGAGTTTTTACTTGGTATGGTTATTTGGTATGATATTTTATTCGCTATTAACATGGGGAATAAAAAGTTGAAATCTAAATCTATGTGCATTGATACTACCATAAAGTAATTATTTTTTGAGAAATATAAAGATGAAGGGTTTGGCTCTAGTATGAATATTGTCAAAAGTCTTGCACATGAGATGAATATAGAGCCTACATTTCCAACTAGACATTGTATTATTAGGAAAAGACAATTTGACGAAATTGATCATGATGAAGAAATACCTTTAAGAGTTAATTATTTTCTAATTGTTGTGGATATGTCAATTGCTTTATTGAAGAATAAATTTGAACAATTAATAACAATTGAAAATATTTTTAAATTCTTATTTTATTCAAAGAAGTTGAGGTTATTCGATGATAAAGAATTAAGAGAATTTCGTACTAATTTTACAACTTTTCCTCATGATAATGTGTTAGATGTGGATTTAGATGATCTTTTTTCTAAATTAAAAGTATTGCAAAAGACTTTACCAAATGAGTTAATGTCATCATTTAAAATTTTAGAATTTGTTAAAGCTATAGATTATTATCCATATGTTTCAATTGCTTATCAAATTCTATTGATTATTGGTTGCACGTCGTAATGCTACCAAAATAACTAGACTAAATTATAGATAGTGATAAGTCTAGGATGATCCTACAAGGATTAATATCAAATGCTTTCCTAAATTATATGTTTAAGCAAATAAGGGGATTTTCAATTTGAAACAAACTAAAAACAAAATAAAATTGAATCTATGAAAATAAATCAAATTAAACTATAATAAAATGATAATGTCGATGAATAAATTGAACATTAATTCATTGGTTTCGTTTTAGCCTAAGCACAATTTCACGAATGTCTTTGAGTTATCTTCTTTACTCCTCCTTTTAGACTATTGATCGTGAATTGATAATAAGCTCTACTAATTTCAGTTTTTTCTTAAGTTTTAGTTAATTACGAAATGCTCGTTAATTAACCCTACCTATCGGGAATCCTAGAATAGGCTCTCTAAGTTTATCTAAACAGCAACATTACAATTAAGAAAAAAAATCAATTTAAGCAATAATCATGCAAGCACGGACTATTTAACTTAAGCTACGTTATTTCTAATGATTCAGGACCATTATTTGCTACAAACAATCTTCCGTATGACTATTACATATCACATTCAAGATCTAGCAATGGGTACTCATAAAAATGAGTCAATAGAGCATTAAAACCATAATTATCCAAATACCCAACCAATTCATTCAAAATAACGTAACAATCTAAAAAGAGAGTAGATAATGATACATAACACTATACGCTTAATGTGCTCCTTAGCCTCGATTCCACCTCCGAATCAGTGTTAGGTAATTTATCCGTTTATTTTCATCTTCAAGGTCCAACAATCAACCTTAATAGCCTCCATTTACATAAAAAGATTGAAGGAAAAATAACCACCGAAGTTGACTTTCCTTTTGATTCCACGGTAATGTTAGCTCAAGCCCGATCCAAGATGAAGAAGGAAGACAACATTAAACTTGGAGTGTCAAGCAAATTAGGTGGGTAAAATATTTATGGTTATTGTGTAATTGGGCAAATTCTTGCCTATGTGTGTGTATGTGTTTTGCATGAAATTGTTATGTTGGAAATTGTAATAATTGTGAATATTTGAAATTGCATGATTGCATTGTGATTATGTTATACCTTGAAAAAGGTTATAACAATTGGAATTGAATGAAAAGAAGAAAAGGCATGAAATATAAGAAAAATTATAAAATGAAAGAAGCACGAGAGTGCAAATTGTGGTTAACTAAATTGTGCATAAATCGATTGTGTTTGGGCGAGAGAGGAACCGTTTCGTAGTCACGTGCACGTCGACGTAAAGCCTTCTCCCGGTTGCCCGCTCGTGGCCTACGAGATCCAAAAATGGGCTCGTTTTGTTCATGGAGTAAACTTCGGTTCTCTGTTTTGTTCACAGAACCCTCAAGCCAATTGTTTGTACACTTGCATTTTTGATATGTTAAGTGATGATGCTAATTTTCATAAGTATGTCCTATGTGAAAATGAATTTAATTGTGAAATGTGACTTGGTATGGTGATTATCGAACAATGTATGCTTATATGAATATTTGTATATATGTAATTATGCTTGAATGTGTGGCTCATTGCCAATGGCTATAAGTATTTTAGCCACTGAACTGTATAGCTTAACCCCCAATTTTCCCTCCTCAGGTGCAAATTGAGAAGATCAGTGATCCTTGCAAGGCATTCGGAACTCCAAGATAGATATAAATCTTTTGTACTAAGTTAGTGATTTTGGATAGCTTTATAAGCATATCAACATTGAGCATCCTGATGTATTTTGTTTTAAGTTGATGTGTAAGTTGACATGTAACAAACTCTCACTGTGTTTAAAAATGATAAAGTGAAATTGAATTCTTTTCTATGTAGGATTCCGTTATGGTTTGTATTGGAATAACATATTAGAATTTGAGAGATTGTGTTTTGAACTCAAAGGAAAACACAGACGAAGCGTATCGTCTGTGCTGACGTCACAACACAGACGCAAAGGAAAACAAAGACGAAGCGTATCGTCTGTGCTGACGTCACAACACAGACAAAAAGGAAAACACAGACGAAGCGTATCATTTGTGCTGACGTCATAACACAGACGCAATGAAACCCCAAACGATAGGGGGTCAAACCCAGACAATAAAAATTCAAAGACAGACGATAAAAAACAGACGATAGGAAAGGCATACGATAAGATAGTTAAACCTAGATGATGGGCCAGTTACAGACGATGGGCCCAACACAGAAGGAGAAGTTAAGAAGTTAGGCCAATTGACCCGAAGCATGTACATATGGAAATTGTAGACCCACTAATGCTATCCTTTGATAAAAGGGGGGAGGGGGGGTTAGTTTTGAATGCAAGGGTTGTGTGAAATGCTTTGTATCCGAATGCGATAGTCGGGCTTGGAGAACCGGGTCCGACAAATACAATGTGGTCAACTCTTCAGTTCTATTCATATGCATCTTCTCTTTAATTTTATTTCCCAATCAAAACCCACATTCATCCCTTCTTACCATATTAAACAGGTGAACATCGGAGTTGCAACATACATATAGACAAACACATATATAGGTCGAAGCCAGAGATAAAGAACAAATAGGAAAAAGTAACTTTAATTTGATAACCAAAACAAGGAAAAAGAAGTTCTAAAACCTAGAAAGACACCAGTAGTTTCTACTGGACAGCGAAACGAGAGGCAAAGAAGGGATGAATAGAAATAAATTGTTACCTTTCACTGAGGCATGGAAACAGGCGGAAGAAGGAGAGCTGCGGCACAGAAGAAGGAGAGCTGTGGCGTGGAAGCAGACGGAAGAAGGAGAGCTGCGAGAGAGAGTTGTTTCAAGAGTGATAGGTTTAGTTTGAGTGAGGTTATCTTTGTCATTTCTTAAAGTGTTTAGTTTTTGTCCTTAGGATAAGGATTTTTGTACCACAATCTTAGGAGGTACAAAAAATTTATGTCTTTGTCCTCCAAAGATGGAACGAAAATGAGTGAAGACAACAAGCAAATGGTGCTAAGGACAGGACTATTCTGTCCTTGTCCACTGTCTTCGTTGGCGAAGACATCAACCAAACGCAATGTTATTTCACTGTGTTCCTAGTGCTTGTTGCACCATCGGCCCTCAATTATACTTAGCTTCTGAGCCTTATCTATGAAGAGCTTGGAAATTGCGCGTAGTTGCGCTGTGATTGTATGCTCTCGATTGATGTTGTTGTTTTTTTTTTACAGGAAAATAAAAAAGCTTTAACTACGTTCCTTTTACCAGCTTTACACGCGGAGGACAAACTTAAAATTGACATATTACTGCTATCTTCAATGTTTCTAGGCAGGGGCCTAGGCAAGCTTCTTGTATCAATAATTATGTTGAGGCTTGAGTGTGGACTTTATCTAAATCCAGCCCATAATCCTGTCTAGTGTGATTGGTATTAATTAATTATGGTAAAGTGTTAATTGCATACATTAATTTGCCAAAGCATTACAAAATTGTAACTTTATTTCAGTCTGTAGTAGGCAGGAAAAGCAAAAGAAGTCACTGATCTATCAAAATCGATTCCGCAACTGATGACTCACGCCTTCAAGACCTCATCAAGATGATAAATCAAAAACATAATTAAGTCATCTCTAAATCGGTAAACACTGAAGACAACTGGTGCTGCATA
Organism: Erythroxylum suave; assembly: GCA_027563595.1. Classification (NCBI taxonomy): domain Eukaryota; kingdom Viridiplantae; phylum Streptophyta; class Magnoliopsida; order Malpighiales; family Erythroxylaceae; genus Erythroxylum; species Erythroxylum suave. The sequence goes on along the minus strand of JAOSBN010000004.1, from coordinate 13,507,433 downwards.
TCATCAGCCACCACGCCGCGCGAACAACATGCTGCATAAGCTATTCTACAATATACGTCATATTACAGCTGGTAATTATTCAATCTTATCTGCAAATATGTTATTTATTATAATTTCATTGCACCCCAAAACCAATTGGGGTCTCGTATATTAATGTAACCACGTTGTGAGAAAGATGTTAAAATTGTATTTTAGATTATCAAAAGAATTATCTTATATACAAAACATAGAAATATGGATAGAATTATCTTCAAGAGGAATTTTGAAGATAAAAATTCGTGATATACCTAATAAAAGGAAATTTTTATTAGGAGCATTGATAAAAGTAGTGACTGAATAATAATACAAATAGCCGAGTCCGTTACCTGTAATTAAGCTGCACTGCACACCTTAAGTATGTTTAGATCATTTCAAAAGATAAAAGAAGAATTAGAAAAAAACGTAGGGATGGAAAATTAAATTATGCATGAGTTGACGACGTACCACATCTGAAAAAGAAGCGGTCGGTACGTATTTCATATTCTACTTTTGCAAGCCATTGACCTACATGAACAATGCATCTGGTACATGCTTTATAAATAATTCGATCCAAGCCAAACAGAAGGCGGCACCTAAGTGTATAAACTTTGTTTTCGGTAGGATATATGAAAGAACCAACTGTACCCTTTTTTCAAAGTAACAAAGTGATTTGGTCACCAAAGATTTTGTTAAAGAGTAGGCAAAGTTGGTGAACCACATTAGCTTCATTTGGCCATAATCTCCTTTATAAACATAACCCCCTTTAAGTCTTAGATCACACAAAGGAAGCTCAATAACAGAAATCCTTATTTTACACACGCGTCTAATATAGTTCTACGAAGTCTGATAGTCAAGGAGAACCTCAATGGTAGCTAACAAGATGGAAATTGTGATTGCCTTAGCTGCTATAGCATCTCTTTTTGCAGGAGCTATGGCACAATCTAGCTGTACCAATGCGATCATAAGTTTGTCTCCGTGTTTAAGTTACATAACAGGGAACTCCTCAACACCATCTTCAGGATGTTGTTCACAGCTTGCTAGTGTTGTCCAGTCGGAGCCCCAGTGTCTGTGTCAGGTCCTTAACGGCGGTGCCTCTTCATTTGGGCTCAATATCAATCAGACTCAGGCCATGGCTCTTCCTAATGCTTGCAACGTCCAAACTCCCCCTGTTAGCCGCTGCAATGGTAAGCTGAGCTTTTATTCATTGTGCAAGTTAAGCTTCAAATTAAAGTCTTGCTTTCCCTTTCATGGGATTCAAATGGCTAGTTCTTATGTTTAATCTTACCTGAACAGCCACTTCGCCGGTGGGTTCTCCATCAGGAACACCAATTCCAGTTTCTCCATCAGGTTTACATCGAATACTATATATGTTCCCTTTGTTATAAATTTTTAAGCTTATCAGAGAGGCCAGACAGCAATAGTTTTCGTGTCCTTACCGTAGTTATGTGTTTTCCTGAAGTATAAACCGAAAAAATTAACTGCAAATAGTTCTTGCTTCGCATCAACCGGAAAGGTCACATATAACAAGATAGTTAACATTAGAAATAGGATGGTTAAGGAAAATTATTTGGAAGAAATTGACATGAGTTCCCATTAGTTGTGTAGGCAATGCACTGCTTATTTGTAATGTTTACATCTCTTTGCAGGAAAGACAAACGATGGAACATCAGATGGATACTCTAACAAAATGACATTTTCTTTGATCTTCTCCGTCCTATTCGCAGCTTCATATGCTTCAGCCTTCACAACCATTTGAGCTCTACTTTCTAGCCATCCTCAGAATATTTTGACAACATTTATATTTTGTCTCATATACTCTCCCTGTAGGCATACAGAAGAGTCTTGATTTCTATCCCTTTTTCCGTGGTATGCTTCATTGGTCATGCGTGTAATCTACGTTATAAATAAACTTTCTATTGATTTCTCGGTTGTAACATAGAACCATACCATGGCATTGATTTGTTATCACCCTGATGCCCTGAATATAAATATGGATTTTTGTATTTACAATGACCACCACCTAGATAAGCAATAATATTGTTGATATTTGGCATTAATCATATCGGAAGGATGATAATTTGGAAGAACATATTTATGACGCTCCCATCTTCCTTTGTCTTCAAGTTGCCCATTTGTATCAAGCACGCAGTATTCTCTTAGGTGTTAGCATTTCGATTGACTTAGCTCCCTTTTAAAGTTAGGTTAATTTGTTAAACGAACCTAGAACTTGTGTATTACTACGCTTGATTTGGAGGAGCAGCAGCGGTTGATAACCTGCTGAAATTAACTTGTTGAAATAATAAACAATAAGTATTTATGTGTTTGGGATTACTGTTTTAGTAACTGGTGAAACATGAAAATAGGTGTTTGGCAAGTGCGGTTGCGGTTGTTGAAAAGAGATAAAATGACTAAAAAACTTATTGATTTAATAAACTATTAATTGTTGTATAAATAATTACAAAATATTATTAGTCATAAAAATTTTAAATTTTAAATAATAAAATATTAAATTAAAATAAGAAAATATAAATTTAATAAATAAATAAAATATAAATAAAATAAATTTAGTAAATAAATATTTCAAAACAATAGATTATTAGTCACATAAATTCAAATTATAGATATTAAATTATTAAATTAAAATAAGAAAATATAAATAAAATAAATTTAATAAATAAAATATTTCACTTTACTTAAATATTATTGGCAAAAACTTCCTTCCATTAATTAAGTAAGAATATAATGGAAAATACTAAAATATCATGAGGTTATTATTGGAAGGAAAAATTTCTACCGCATAAGCAGTTTCCTACCGCAGCTGTCTTTCTGCTTATCTATTTTTGTGGTATCACCGTAGTTTTTTCCAACTTGCAGTTGTCGGCCGCAAATCCAAACGTGTGACTGCATTTGAAAACTACGGTAGATAAGCATTTATCCTCACTGCACCGCAAATCTAAACAAAGCACATCACCCTATGCTTCCAAAAGGAAATAACAAAGAGGGAAAAGATGAACTTGAGTGGGAGTGAATGGAGGAAATTTAAAGTTTCGTCAATTTGGATTGATTTTTTATACACTCCTACCCTAACACGGCCTCTGTATTTATGTTTACCTTAAAAGAATGATTTTCATTAGAAATGACATAAATGACCCACTTGACCCAACTTCGGCCGAGGTTAACTGGGCTACGGGTTGGGATTGTTCCTACCTGGCTCGACTTGTGACCTAATTAAAAGGTATAAAATAATGTCAAAAGCGACCCAAGCTCGACCCAACCCAATATCAGCTATAATTTTCATGATCAAATAAGCTCAATATAACATTAAATTAGCACCAATTCAAACTTCATTTTTTGGAACTAAGTATTGCATATGAAAAAAAAAACTTATAAATAGCATTCTCTAAATAAATTATTTAGTAAATAATGTGATGAACTCATAAATAATCATTAAATTTTAACTCCCACAGCTAATTAGAATTTATAATTCAGAAAATTAAAAATTTTTAGAAGAGTTTGAGTTTGGGAAATAAAATATTCAAGTTTATTGGCAGTGAAAAAATAAGTTATTTCTTACACGCTAGTGGTGATAGTATTAAGATTTAGATAGTCTCATAATGTATGGATCCCTATAATCAGAGTCTTAGGACATGAATAAAACACAAAATGGTTGATTCCATGGTCAGCCAAATGAATTCGGCACCTGAAGCCTGGCATTACCCGTGAACTTGATAAATAGGACAGACGGACGCATGAAAAGGTCCAAGCAAGGGTGAGGTTGGGCGAAGCAAAACCCAACAAGAGATGGGCATAAAAACCTTGCTTTCCCACAATTCAACCACGTGAGAGGAACGTGTCAGCCAATTCTACAGATACAGATTGGGCTTAAGGAAGCCGAAAACAACTAGGAATATCCTCCTCTATAACTAACTAATAAGCACTCGCAGTCTCTCTCTCACGCAAATCTACGCTACTCTTTATCTCTCTCCCTGGGTCCAAATCTGGATGATAGAGAGTTGTTGGGTGTCAGGTGAAGGGTCTATCTACAAACTTTTTAAGTTTGGGAATTGCATTTCTTTGGCTTCTTTTGGGATAATTTTTGGTCGCCATTGCTTATAATCTTCATTTTTATTGCGGAATTGTTGAAAACCCGTGTTGATTCAAAGTAGGTTTCTCATGAAGGAAAGGCAGCTTGTATATGTGCGTCTGTGTGTTACAGTGTTTGCTTCTGGAGTTGTATTTTAGGCGTTTCAGTTTTGGAGCCATTTATGTTTTCATTGCTTTGCTGCTTGTGGTTTTCTGGTTTGCGTGGATTCAATGGAAGCTTCCGTGAATCTGATAATGACTGTGTTTCTGCGATACCGCATTTGACTGAATTTCTGTTGGATTTTTAGTGAAATGATAAGATTTAATTTGCCTATAGCTTTAGTTTCTTGTGAGCCGCATGTGGAACCTTTTGACGGACACTTTCTAATATTTTTTGTTAGGAACTGCATTTTGATGCTCTTCAGTGGAATTATGTGTTTATGCTCTATTTCTCGAGGTTCAATTTATAATTTAGCTTGAATACTAAATTTGTGGATGACGAATGACATGAATTACAGGGTTAGGCTTTTCAACCGCTTTTGTTGTTTCTTGTGTTAATTCGTTTCATGAATTTCTTTGATCACGTGCTTTTTATGTGGGAGTTACTTTACATGGGTGGGCTGGTGGAAACTCTGATCTTTTAACGTACTGGACTTTGGACTGTTTTATGCTAAGAGATACAACATTTCCGGATGAGGTTCAGGCAGATAGCTAACATACAGTTAAGAAATGTTCAACTGTACAACGAGAGCTATGATTTCTAAACTCTTCCTAGAGTTTGTAATCAGTAATTTTAGGCTACATCTCTTCAATACTAAATGATCGTCTCAACATCATAGAGTTTAATGCCTCTTGATGAAATGTCGGAACTACTGATCATTTCCAGGACAAGAAATGTACTTCCTTTTGCTTAGCCACTTGGGTTAAGTATGCTCGTCCTGTTTTCCCCTTTCTTTTGTATTGTGTGTCCTTTCATCTCCTGTCATTTTTCTCGTCATTCTTTCTTCCGTTTCTTTGTCATCCATTCGCATATATATGCTTCTTGTGGCTTATGACCTGGTTTAAGTGTCCTAGTAAAACTTGTGCTTCTGGAGTTGTCACTAAAATTTCATGACCTTTTTTTTTCAAATTATGGAGCATTGATGTATGGAAATAGTTTTTCATGAAAAAGTTGGATGGCTTTGTGCTTCCAAAATATGGCTGAGAGGCTTTGGTCAGTTGATCACATACCTGGCATATCTATTTTGTACAAATGTGTTTCTTAAAGGACTGGAATCATTGGAATGTCCCATTTTTTTCTCTTTCTGGACATTGCTCGATTTTCTTTCTGTTATATTGTTATGATTTATAGTCCTTTAATCTGCCCAGTAGAGAAAGAAAGGCTGTTATCTAGTTCGAAAATATGAAATTTGCTTTTCTTTTGAGTATTTGTTGAATTCACAATCCTTTTGTTTTTATTTGTTTCATTTGGTTATTAAATTGTAAAAGGACCATGTGCACCAAGATACAGGCTCATAAATGAAGAAAAGTGTCATGCATGATGCCTTCTTAATGTGTCATGTGAGAAGTTTTACTTCTTTGAAAGTGGAAATCATGTGAAGCTCACATGTTTGCCTTTTACAAGATTGTTGTTGATCTAGCTATACCATTGGGCATTGGCAATTGATATAATTAGTGCTATTGACAACTGAATAACATGCATATTTTATGTGAAACAGTATATGTTTATTCTTTATAATCATCAACTTAGAAGAAGGAAAATTTTACTATGAAAAGTGAATGTAATGTAATTTCCTTTAAACAGTCATGTGTTCTCTTTATATTCTAATTATTTATTAGGTTTTCTTGTCTAATGCTTTTCCTAATAACAACTGCCAATGGAGTGCTTTATGCTTGTAGTGTTAACCAATTATTTGACAAACAAACCGTATCAGCCAAAATTTTGATTTGGGACAATGATTCACTATAGTGATTTTTGTCAGAGTATAAAATTGATGAAATGATGTCCATAACCCTTTCTTTCGTTTTGACTTTGGTTAAAAATTGGAGGAAAAGAAAAGATTGAGTGCAATATTGATTTTATTGTCAAACCTGTTGTTGTTCAACTCTTCTTGCTTTTCTGACTTTTCTCAAATTTACTCGTTTTCCTGGTTAAGATTTTATGGCTGTATATTATTAAAAAGCGAAGTAGACTTTTTAGCTGAAAATTTTTGGATATAAATGTTAAATGTGAAATAGTTCCTGCTCCTTTTACTTGAGGCAATGTGAACGTGTGTGAAGCAGCATGTGTATTTCTTATACTAAGCACATGAACTTCTTGTATGCCGAAGTCAAGTGTCAGAATAAAGACAGTCCTGTTGTTTCTAATCTCCAAATTGATTTTCATTGGACCATTTGGTTGCTTTTTGTTCTATCAGGTAGCATATGCCATTGCTGTTGTCAGCATAACAACACTGGTTGTATATCCTTTAAGGCAGATGAAATGGAATAGCATGTCTGAACTGATTGAAGGTCTTCCAGACGCTGTTGCCATCAGGTGTATTGCTTGGGTCCCTTTCTATTTTCATCCCAGGTTAGAGCTTGTTTCTCGTTCATGGCGAGCTGTCATTCGTAGCCCTGAGCTGTTTAAGGCCAGACAAGAGCTTGGTTCAGCAGAGGATCTACTGTGCGTGTGTGCCTTTGACCCAGAGAATTTATGGCAGCTTTATGACCCTCTAAGAGACCTATGGATCACCCTGCCTGTACTTCCCTCAAAAATCAGACACCTTGCCCACTTTGGTGTTGTCTCCACTTCTGGGAAGTTGTTTGTACTTGGTGGTGGTAGTGATGCTGTTGATCCATTAACTGGTGACCAAGATGGGAGTTTTGCTACCAATGAGGTCTGGTCATACAACCCTGTAATGCGACAATGGAGCCAGCGTACTTCCATGCTTGTACCACGAGCAATGTTTGCATGTTGTGTTTGGAATGGGAAGATTGTTGTAGCTGGTGGGTTCACCAGCTGCCGAAAATCAATTTCCCAGGTGGAAATCTACGATCCAGAGAAGGATGTCTGGATTCCAATGCCAGATCTGCACCGCACCCACAATTCAGCGTGCTCTGGAGTAGTTCTCGAGGGAAAGGTGCACGTCTTGCATAAGGGCTTGTCAACAGTGCTAGTTTTGGATAGTGCAGGATCTGAGTGGACAGTTGAGGATCATGGTTGGCTCCAAGGTCCAATGGCAGTTGTTCGGGGTGTCATCTATGTCATGAGCCATGGAATGATTTTCAAGCAGGAAGGAAAGACAAGCAAGATGGTAGTTTCAGCATCTGAATTCCGCAGAAGGATTGGTTTTGCAATGACTGCAGTGGGGGACGAGATATATGTGATTGGAGGAGTAATTGGGCCTGACAGATGGAATTGGGATATTAAGCCAATGTCTGATGTTGATATCTTGACAGTTTGCTGTGAGAGACCAACATGGCGCCAGGCAACTCCAATGACACGGTGCCGTGGAACAATTCTTGGGTGTACACAACTGAGAATTTAGATTGGTAGGTGAAAATTGTGGTCTTGTTGGGGCGTTGATCATCTTGTACTGGAGACCAGGAATTGTGACTTTGATCTCTGGTTGCCTTGTTTGTTTCTCGAGCCAGTCTTTTCCATGTTTCACTTTTGTAATTTGCAGGCGTTTCTGATGGAAACTCTCAAAATTTTCAGGGCAACAATCGTGGTCTTTATAAATCTGTTGACGAACGACCTTCCGGCAAATGGAACTTTTAATAGCATGAAATGACTTCCCAACTTTATCCTTCTCGGGCATTCTGGGCTAACAAAATACCACCTGTTACTATACTGAATTGCTTCTTTTTATTGTTTTCAAAACCTCTTATCAGAATAGGGACCAAAGGTTACCGGTAAAAGTAAGACTCAAGTCTCTAAGAAAAAAGGGAAATCCTAAAAACTAAAGTTCAGAGTTTCCATTAACAGTTACTGTTCACCTTGCTTCGTGCGATCCATCCCCGAGTTACATTTTCCTACCCGCAATCCTATTCCAGGATGCAATCATCTAGTGCGACAACTAGTGGCAACCCATTCCCATCAGTCCAAGAAATACAACCAACTAAAAAGGTCCGCATTCGGAGCAGAGACAATTACTTACAATGCTGCAGTCCTAGGCGGCCTGCGGTCTGATAAGGC
>JAOSBN010000004.1:13468959-13496012 GCA_027563595.1 Erythroxylum suave | reverse complement strand
TCTGCTTTTCATTCTGTCTTATTTTGTTTGTCATCAAAATCTCTTTATACGTGAAGTCAAAATTCTGACTTAACAAAATAGTGTATGATCACCTTGGCTTTGTTTGTATCCCACAAATATGCCAAACCATGCCTTTAGTGATTGCTTCAAACCTAAAAGCCTTTTTTTTAACTTGCAAAGTTTATTACTTGCCATATTGTCAACAAATCTAGGAGGAATATTGATGCAAAGCACTTAAAAAGTCTATAAAGGAAGTAAAAGATAAAAAATTAGTCAACCACAAACTTTAATTTGGTGGGATGAAGGGTGAGAATTGAATTCACAACAAAGACAACAAGGGATGAAATTTAAATTATGCTAGAATTCCTTATTAGATAGGAAGTAATAATAAGTTAGTATGTTATTCCAGTTGTAGATATTTTATCTTAGTTTTTTGTGACTTAAACTTATAGAATTTTTATTAAAATATGATTTAAATTTGCTATGAACACTTTTTTACTAGAACAAGAGTTATAGAGACTTCTTTATAAATACGTGTGTACTCAAGCCTTCAATAACAAGATATCCTGAATTTTTTAATAAGCTTGAGTTTCAATTAGAAGGTGTGATGCTTTCTTTAAAGGGTGATTCTTAAACTCTAGGAGTGGTTCCTAGTTCCCTACCCTCCATTACTTGTTTACCTCACTGAAGTTCCAGTAACTTTTCAACATACCAGTGCACAAGGCTGCCCGCTTTGAGTATTTGATGAAAGAAGGATGACAACAAAAACAAGAATTGCAATCATCAATCTTCATGGGGGGTATGGGGAGGGTCATGATGTATGTAGCCTTCCCTTTGTAAAATCCAAAATTCCAGCAATATTAAAATTCTAACCCTGAATTTTCAGTAATCAAGCCTTAAAATTTTAGCTAATCCAAACTTGAAATTCCAACAAACTAAGCTGAAATTTAGATCTAAAAGCTGATATTCCTGCAGCCTACCAACACTAAACAGCCCGTACTTCCTAGTTTCTATGAGTTTTAGCCACTAATTAATATTTCTTCTCTTTGTCCTACATACAGTATTCAAGTATATTTCATTTTCAAAGTCGCCACAGAGAAATGCATTTTTTAAATCAATAGTTGTAATTCCCAATTGAAGTTAGCTGCCAAGGATAAAACGATAGCTACTTTTTTCATTTTTGCAAGAGGGATAAAGGTCTCAATGTAATCTAGTCTAGTCTAATTGTATCCTGATAGCCATTGCTTTCGCCTTATACCTTACAAAGATCCATTAGCCTTATACTTTAAGTTAATACCCATTTACATTCCACTAGTTTTTTTTCCCCTCAACAATTCTACAATCTCTGAGGTTTTATTTTTTTTATAATGCATCCATCTCAACACTTATGGCATTCCTCCATTCTTCTCTGGATAATGCCTCGAATAAGGTCGTAGTTATAGGAATAGTATTTAGGTTGATAAGGAAGGTTTTGTAGGAAGGTGAAAATCTACGAAAGGATAAAATGTGGGCTAAAGAATTTAAAAACCGCTTGGTACATTCTCTAGTTCCTTTTCTCAGAGAAATAAGCAACTGATTATTATCATCCTGGGTGTTGATTTCAGTGGATAGTTCAGATTGAAGGGGTTTAGGTATCTCACTTCATTTATTGGTGGATGATTTGGAGCAAATTCTTGTACTATCTTTGGGTTAGGACCGTCAGTTGGCCTTCTTGAATACACCATCCCAAATCACGTTTTATCAATTGTAATATCTATATCCAATTTATCGTTCACATCAGATTCAATAGGATTAGGTTCCCTCTTTAATTTATTTGCCCTAGGACCAATGATGTAGCGATGACGATGGCGAAAAAGAGTTGTCAAACAGATTTTCTAAATTATTTCCTCTTTCTTTATCTTCACTAGATATATAGACCTCTCATAAAGATAATTTTGGGAATAATAAAGTATATCTTTGATAAATGTTACACTAACAGATACATACAATTTCTTAGAAGGGGGATGATAATATTTATAGACCTTGTGACTGGGTGAGTATCCTAGGAAGATACATTTGACTACTATAGGCTCCAATTTTCCCTGTTAAAGACCATGAAAATGAACAAATGCAATACAATAAAAAATCCTAGGCATAAAAATGTTAGAAGTTTTGACATTTGAATAAAAGTGAGAAAGACATGTCAGAGGAGTTTTGGAACCTAAGATACGTGATGGCATCCTATTGATCATGTATGCATACGTGAGAACAACTTCTCCCCAATACTATTTTGGTACATTATGTCAACATAGGAGTGCTGTAGTGATGTTTAAAATATAACCTCTTTCCCTTTCAACCACTCCGTTATGCTAAGTTGTATAGATACAAGATGATTCATGAAGAATGCCATCTTTTTGAAAGTATGATGATAAATTTTGGCTAAAATAGCTTAATTTTAGTACCAAATTGATTTTGTCTTGTATAATGAAAACTAGGGACAAAGTTACATCTAATTTATTTTTAACAAGAAAATCATGTGATACGAGTGTAATTGTCAATGAAAGATACAAACAATCTTGCACTAGTGATATTAAGATAGGAGGACCCCATATGTCACTATGAATTAAATAAAAAGAGGTAATTCTTTTATTTATAATGGGAAAAGACACACAAGTGTGTTTGACAAACTCACATACATCACAATGAAAACTCGCTACATCTATCTCTTTAAAAGGAGAAACAAACATGACCTTTGATGTTGCAAATGATGGATGGCCCCAATGAAAATGATGAAACAAAATAACATCCCTTTTTGATGATGAAAAAAGTGATAAAGGTAGATTGCTACTGTTAATAGATGATTGGTTTGAAGATTCTAAGTAGTACAACCCATCCTTTTCCTTAGCAAGTCCAATCCTCTTCTCCGAACCTTGGTCCCAACATTCACAAAAAGAAGAGTACAAATTGGCTATGCAGTTTATGTATAGAAACAAGATTAGTGGATAACTTGAGAACATGAAGGACAATTTTTAATAAGATTAATAGGGTAAGTTGTATTTCTCCTGTGCCAATAATGGTTATATGAAACCCATCAACAGCAATAACTTTTCTATTATTTGGACAACAAGTGTAAGTTCTAAACTGATGGATGAGAATGTCATATGGTCTGTGGCGCTTGAATCTATTACTCATAAAGTATTTTTTGAGGCATTAAATCCAATTGAACAAGAATGGTTACTTGAGAGAGCTAATGAACTCACATGACATGTTTTATTTATTTGATACAATATCTTTTGAAGCTTTTCAATATCTTCATTGCTGAATTCCCTCAATTCCTACAGCTTTTCTTGATTATTTTGAGTGATGTGGCCTGAACTCTCATGCTCCGTACTTTTGTTTTGACACTTCGGCTGAAATTCTTTTGGTAATTTTTGCAGTAATATTCAATGCTAAATTTTCTACTGTTTGTGGTTCAAGCATCACAGTCTGTCAATTTTCTTCAGCTCTGTCGATTGAGATTGTCTCAAATAGTGATGGGATTTCTTCTTTTTCCAAAAGTTGAGCCCTTATCTAATCAAACTCAGGATTCAGTTCTACAAGAGAATTATACACTATCTTTTTAAATACAATTTTTTATTTTAGCTGAACATTTACTACACTGCAGCTCAGCAGTCTTGTAGTATTCCAATCCCTGCCACTAACTTTACAATAGATTGGCATATTCTGTGACTGATTTTCCTCATCTTATTGTTCTGATTTTTACTTTTGTTTCATACACCTGAGCAACATCCTCAACCTTGTACTTAGTTTGTTGAACGACCTCCCAAATCTCTTTTGCTACTTAGAGAAACATGCAGTTATCACTAATTTCAAGTTTTATGGATTCTTTAGCCACCACATAATAACAGAGTCCTTATCCCAAGATTCGAAACCTAATTCTCCTTGCTCAGGGCTAAATCCTAATAGGTGACTCTATTTTCTTTTAACCTTAAGAATAGTTTTTACTAGTTAAGACCACTTCAGATAGTTCTTGCCATTCAATCGATAAGTTGCTGAAATATTAGGAAGCGCACCTTTTGATTGAACTTTTTTAGAATTTTGGGTGGGCTTTTGGATAGAATTAATTTCTGTGATTTTAGACATTTTTTTTGTGATTAGAGTTTAAAGAAATCGCAGAGATGAAATGGTGTATGGTCTGGGTGGGAAAGTGCAGCAATGAAGGCTGATTGGAGATTGCAACAATGAAGGCTACAAGAAATTGCAATTAAGGCTACAGAATTTTCCTTAGAAATCCCAAGGCTCTGATTCCATGCCACAAAAAAAGAGAAAATTAATTATCTTATTCCTAAATGATCTAGGATTACATGCTTATATACACTTTAGAGAAGGAGAAACATAAGAAACAATCTCTAAGAATTAATCTCTCAGGATTCCATACTCTCCTAGGCAATGAAAATAGTCTCCTATTCTTCTATATGCTCCTAGAAATTGCGAACAGTCTCTTAGAATCCCACAACCTTTGGAATATCTAGAAATTGATTTCTAAAATGTTATACAGCTAATATACAACTTGAAACCCTTTTTCCACAGATCTGTTATGTATTCTTGCCATCTACTGATTGGGTTAATTTGTGAAAATTAAATGTATCAGCAACTGCTATTTGTGATCCAGAGTGGATGTCCAACTCTTCTATTTACTTAATTAGGTTCTTGTCAATATTTGGAGTTCTTGAAGTATTTGCTTTGGGATTTCTCTCATAGTTGTTAGGATGACAGGTGTTCTGAAAAGAGAGTGAGTACAGTTGCTATAAGCAAGGATGGGCTGTATGTTTGTTTTGCCGACAAATTTGGAGTTGTGTGGGTTGTGGATCTTCATGGAATTGATGGAAGTGAGGCTTCAGTGAATAAGAAGGCTTCACCATTGCTTGCTCATTATTGCAGCATCATTACAAGCCTTGTGAGTAATTTCAGCTCTAGATTTTCCTGATAAGTTCTGAGGCATTTATTTCGGAAATCAACTCTTATGCATTGTTCTACAATATTGTTATCATTATTCAGTAACCTTACTCGTATGAGCTTTTGCAGGAATTTTCCCCGGACGGAAGGTTTATTCTTAGTGCAGACAGAGATTTTAAGATTCGAGTAATTCAGTTTTCTTGTCCAGTGAATGAGCTGAATGTCTAGATGTTTGTCTCCTGTCTATCTCATTAGTTCTTATGACAGGTCACTGTGTTTCCAAAGAATCCTTTAGATGGAGCTCATGAGATTCAGAGCTTTTGCCTTGGGCATTCCGAGTGAGTTTTAACCGTTACTTACGTGGTAGTTTTTACTTATAATGGCATAAAAGACTAAATTGCAATCATGGACCTGCAAGTATGATGCATTTCAATATCATGGAACAAATCACAGGTTTGTTTCCTGCCTTGCATTTATTTGCACTGCAGATTACCCCCAGGGGTTTCTTCTGTCTGGCAGTGGCGATTCAACAGTAAGCATTCTTAAGATTCCAACTTAGCATGGTTAAGAGAATGAACTTCATTTATGTGAAGTGTGGATGAAAAGTTGATTGGCAGTACTATACAGGTTCGCTTGTGGGAAATTGAATCTGGATCCCTCCTTCATACTTGTGAAGTTGGTCATAAGGTATCTCATTGTTGTTAAATGGTCCCTGTATTTCTTGTGTATCAAATGTCACCTTGTTGCAATTCACGATGGATTTAACTCAAGTATGGATGTACTTGCAGAAAGTTGCAGTTGTTTTTTTCTTTAGCTCATTTCACTTGTTTACTTTTAGGCAGGGCGCTTAGGCTCTAATGGCAGTAAAGAGGATTTTTCTGCTGTCATTGATCTGTGCGCCATCCCAGATCATAATATTGTTGCTGTGGCCATTCAAAGGCAAGTTCTCAAACTTCAAAACTTTTTTCACTCTGATTAGGTCCTTTTTTAATGCAAATTCATGATACATCTATGATTTTCTCTTTTAGCTTGCAAGGAATAATGATATTGAGCTGTGATCTTTCCTCCCAGAGTCTTAATATTGCAAAGGTAAGGAACCTGATTTCTTTAGGCGAATGAAGAACAGAAATTAACAACCTACAGATATTCAGAATGCAGATCACTTAATGGTCTGGCACTTTTAAGAGATTACTTTACATTATCAATTCAGTCTTCATTATTTATTCCACTTGACCTGGAAATTTTGCAAGGTGGCTATGATCAATGATCAGTCACATGAATTAGGAAGCTTCCCAGATTCAAGTTTCTGCTATAAAGTTGAATACTTGCGACCTAACAAAACTTGATGATGACAAATTCACACGAATAGATATATCTCTAGGGACCTGTGTTTTCATCCGGCTTCATTCTCATAGGTGGTTTCTACTGGTGGAGAAAACTACATTCCTACAAGTTTTGCTTGTAGCTGTTCTGCAGAGCTGTTGTGGATGATAACCGGCGTCTCTAAATTTCATGGTTCTGATTATAATTCTTTGGCCCGTGTGAGGGTTCTTTCCGGATTCAACGCGAGCAATGCCAATTCTGCTGGACAGAAAGTGATTGTGTTGGGTGATAATGAAGTACCTGGGGCAGGGAAATTGCTTCACAAGTTGCAAGGAAGTGTCTCCATTAAGGAAGATGTTTTTGTAGCAGCGGCTGAAGCTGTAAAAGCAGCAATGAGCAACTTGTTAATAAAGAAGCAGTACTCAGCCGATAGAAGAGAATTTAGAAAAAGAACTAGGAATGATAAGAAAACCAAACAATGATAAGGTCTTAACAATGGCATAATCATAATTGGGGGCACCGGAGCTTGTAATGTTGTGTGTTAATTTTGGCGGCCACGAACTTTTGTTATTGCACCCTACAAGAAAGTGAGTGTGCCAGCATAGCGTGCTGGGAAAGTTTATTGATTATGAGAGCTGTCATGTTTTCCTATAATTACAACAGTCACTAATTTTGAGGAACTGATGAATCAATCTTGAATTGAAGATATTAGTTTGAGAAGCAATGATCGGTATCCAAGGATCCTTAAATGGCTGTTCAACATATGGTTGTAATGGTTTTCTTGCTGTAGCCCCAGATTAGTATGTCTGAGATCTGAGTCGGACGTTAGTGTGTTGTCTGTGGCCTGTGGCCCAAGTTGGCAAAATCATAGTCTAACGCTGGCTGGGCTGTGTTGGACGTGTTATGAATGTTGCAGCTGGGAATTGGGATTTTGTGTTACGCTTTTTGACGTTCGCATATGGTTTGGCCTTTTGCTCTACCTAATTTCTTGCTTCTGAGTGTCATGCACTTTCTTGTTAATCTGATACTACCAAGTTATGACTGGACAAGCAGACAAAACGTCACCGCCAGCGGGAAGTGCCTACTTGTATCCAATTGTTGTTTAGCATTTTCTATATCAGTTCGGCTGTCACGTCTCTGGTTGTCCCCGCTATTACTCTACCGCATCATTGCCCAAGGTGACCAAGCTTATTAAAACCTTAATTACTTGTCTGTTACCATCTGTTAAAAGTGGTCAAAAGGATAAGGCTTACTGATTGCCCTTCCACTTGTCTTGTTTCTGAAGTGATTTGCAACTTTGGATGCATACGCCGTTTTCGTCATGTCTCATTATAAAAATAAACCTGTTTGTCCAACCTTTTTTTAATTGATACTGATTTGGATGCTTACAAAAGAAACTGAAATTTTAATAAACTATTACTTTCTTGCAAATCTGGAGAGTGAAACTATCGGCCTCCTTGACATCTATTACAAGATTACGTTTGACACATTGCTCTATGAAAGAGACTTCCACTTGGATTGATGGAGAGGGTGGGGACATTTAGCAAAGAAGCCTACTGAAGAAACCAATAGGTTAGACAACAATTATTCAGCTCCCCGTAGCAGTGTTGCCGTATCGCATTTAACTACAATCCATACCCCGTAGGGTAGGGTAGGTCTACTGGGGTTTGGTTGGAAGGCTGTGTGCCCATTATTGTAATGAAACTCATTAGAGACTTGAGGCCTCTGCAACCCATGGAACTTTTGGGTTTCAGTAATAAAGACATGAACCAATCTGAAAGAAAAAAGAGAAGCCGCTTTAATTTTCATCTTTATGTAACTTTTTGGAGCATGGCGAGATTTTTTAAAAAATAAGAGATGCCAAAGCATATTTTCTCAAGAATTGTAATTAGAAACTAAATTGATGCTTTGAAAAGCAAGAGAACACCCTTTGTCGGACAGATGCTCCATTATACGCTTTGAAGGATGATAAATGATAAATCAGTTAGGGACAAGGAAATGAAACCATGTTGCAATTGGACCATGCACAATGGTTATTAAGATGCTAAAAACATTATAATCTACTTAAAATTCTACTATAAAATATGATAAAAGTTTGTTTAAAGATTGCATATGTTTATAGGTATATCAAAGTATTTTTTTGGCTGAAAATGAAAGTGTTGGAGCTTTTACGGCTGTACCAAATTGGCAACCAAACGGTCAATCTATTTTTAGTCATTATTTAAGCTGATCACAAGATAAAATAACTAGTATCATATCATGCATTATGGACCCATGCTCATCATCACAATTATTACCAACTTTGAAAAAGTCTCTTACAATTATTGTGGAAGTAAAATCCCCACAGAAACCACTATAAATTCCTTTCAATCTGATTTTATCCCAAGACGTATAAATGGGTCTTCATGTTTCCCACTAATTACCATTACCCGTCTCCATCTTTGAACATTATGACAGTGGGGATCGAGTTCCACTACCTTATCTCTGTTAAATGTAAATCGGATTTGACGTTAGTTTGTCAGAAAATTTATCTGAAGGGTCCATTTAGTCTAAATGATACAGTTTTAACTTGTAAGCTTGTTTACAGATATAATTTTGGGATAAAATAAGGTTAAATGGTTAATTAGGTCAGAGATCGCATCACCAAAGTTTTCTTCTTTTCTACCTCTTTTTACTTGAAGAGAAATTACATGGAATGTGTAGGGCCTACCAAAATGGGAGCCCAAGGTTCTGCGTGTATGAGTAGAATACAAAGTGGAAAACGAAACACCACCTATGCGAGCCCAACGCTTACGGGGATAGGCATAAGTTAGGGAGGAATTGTGTTTTGTTCAAAGTTTTAAAAATCGGATCGGACTGGCCGATCTGATCGGAAAAAGTTCAAACCGATCAGCGGTTCGGTTCGGTTTTAACAAAAAGCTTATTAGTATAAAAACCGACCGATTTGTTGGTAAACCGACCGGTTTTTATCGAAACGGTTACACTGGTTCGATGAAACAATATACCTAATTCACTAATTTGCCAGTCGCCCTTTCAATGTTTCAAAACTTGCTCTCTGGCGAGGGCGACTGGTGAGGGTGACTTTGCTCGAGGGCGAGGATGAGGGCAAAGGCGACTAGCGAGGGTAAGGACGACTTTGATATGTGTTTTTTTGTTTGGTCATTTTATATTGTTGCTCTTTGGGCATTTACTTTGAAGTTAATCTTATGGTGTTTGAGAAGCGACTCTGGACGATAGTAGCTTCCTATATCAGCTTGATATATTTCTTAATCATATATTTGTGTTTTCTGTTCGTGGTTTGCAAGTAGTCAGCTTTTACTTGGAAGATGATGGCTGGAGGTATTGGACATAATGGCTATTCTTATGACATAGTCTAATTACTAAAGCTAGTAATTAAGTGGTAAGCCTATGAGATTTAGGATTTGACTTTTGTTTTGTATTTCAAGTTGCAAGTTAAAAAAAATATTGCTTTCAAGCTCCAACCAAATAGTCTAATTACTGAAGCTAGTAATTAAGTGGTAGGCCTTTGAGATTCGGGTTTGACTTCTATTTTGTATTTCAAGTTGAAAAAATATAGAAGTGAAGAGAAAAGAATACTAATTTACTTCTGATAGGTTTATTAATTTGAAAATTCTTGTACTTCATGCTTAGATGTTAGAGCAGGAATTTCCCTTCTTTGTTGCTTAGTGGGTTGAATTTCCACTGTGCCTGTTTTCTTTTTTCATTGTTGCTTTATCTAGAGTCTTCTGAAATGTATACTTTTAGTTCCTTTAGTACCTAATCTTTCATATGCAATTTACTTGCCTTTGTCTTAGTTAGCATTACCGAAAAACTAATACATTGTCGAACTCTACCTACTTAATGACTTAGCCTACAAATTAATTTATGAAAACATGTTAATTTATCATAGATTGGCTAGAAATGCCAGGTGCTTTAATACTCCTAATAGTGGTGACTCAAACATTTTTCACAAGTACATTGAGGAACAGCTGGGTTGGTGTGGTAATATGTTTGTTCATTGCTTGTTACTTATTACAAGAGCACATCTGGGCCTCCGGCATAGTCAGAAATGCCTTCACTAAAGCTCATGGCATATCCAATACTATTGGCATGGTCCTTCTATTTGTTTACCCTGCCTAAGCATTGATACTTTAGATCCCTTAAGGAGACTCAATAAATTGTTTATTGTGTTCATGTACACAAAACTGTTAACTTTTTCTATTCATCTTTAGCTTGGCGTGACTCAAAATTGAATTTGATTATTTGATGTCGAGACTAAATGACATCATTTAGTAAATTTATAGCATTACCTTAAGAAGAAGCTTGCATAATAGCGCCATGTCATTGAAACTTCACATTGATGATTGCTCATTGTTTCATTTTAGAACTGACAAGATCTGTTATACAAATGTCAAATGCCTATAACCTGATGGTGATCCTGCCAATTGCTTGTTTCCTTAATAAGTTGAACATTTCTGGTTATTTACTATTTGTACTTTTATGACACAACTTTATACTATACTAACTAACTTCATGAAAACGACTTTCATTTTCCATTTAAAATTGTTAATGATCTCATTGGAAATATAATAATATAAAATCAACACTCTTGACTGATGATCCGTCCAAGTCAGATTAAGATTTTAGATACAACTTTCCATTATTGGAAATATGATTGGTACGAACTTATTACTATAGTTATCACAGTTTCTTCTTCTTAGATTTCTTAAAGAAGAATTGTCTGTGATTCATAATATATGGTTGTATGTTCACTGGAAACTTTCTTTCCAGTTATATATGTGCTCTAGCTTCCACACTCGAAGTTGCTCTCACAGTTTCAAGTCTTTTGCTTCTCTGTATACTTGGTCCATTACGTCCTGCACACATGTTTAGCACAAGAAAACATAAGATTGAAGTTATCTTTCAGACCTAGCTTGTGCAAAATCTTATCATGAGAAGTAAAAAGAGCTGTGAATTATAACAATGTGTTGATCTTTTCCTTGTCATAGTGGCAAGATACAGGTAAGACCTACCTTGCAGTATCCGAGCAACTGTGGTCTTTTTAGTTTGAATGTTGGGGTTACCAGATCTCCCTCCATGTCAAATGGATGTGGTTCCAGATAAACTGCTTTCAGCATCTCAAACCCTTTAAACTGAGTAAACCATTCACATCAGTTATGGAAGCA
The DNA here is from genome assembly GCA_027563595.1 of Erythroxylum suave. NCBI lineage: Eukaryota > Viridiplantae > Streptophyta > Magnoliopsida > Malpighiales > Erythroxylaceae > Erythroxylum > Erythroxylum suave. Next base: position 13,484,568 of record JAOSBN010000004.1, on the reverse strand, counting down.
TAAGACTAAGACTGTAATAAGAACCAATAAGTAAGAATATGATCCCCTTATTAGGTGTATCTGACTAGTGCTATTAAGCTCATCTAAAACATATTTCCTTGTCCTTGGATTCTTACAGAGTGATTTATAATCATCTTTCTCATTACTATTTGCTGCCCAATTTTCAAGTGCCTGCTCCTCAAGGACCACCACAGCAACAAGAAATGACTCGAATTTGGAAATAAGTTTATATCTTATTTTGATCATATTTAAGTTAAAATTATATTGTATTACAAGATTATAATTGAGAATAATTTCATACATTATCAATTTGTAATTTATTTTAATATAGTAGAAGAAGTTGAAGAAAATACTTTAGATGAAAGCATAATTTACGAATCTTTAAATAGCGTTGAAGAATTTGGAGCTTTTAACGATGATGAGAAGCAACCTCCTTTAGAAATACAATTTTGATTTTTATTGTTATTTTAAGTTTTATATTAGAGTTATATTTATTTATTATTAGTTTATTATATAATAATAAATATTGGTGTATTTTTCATTACAATAAAATAATATTATATTTTTACTAATTCTTATAAGTTTTACTTCTTATTTACTATATACCGATTTTATAGCGGTTCACTAATGATTGAACCTCTAAATCTTAAACCTTTCCTTCAGTCGATTCAATATCCAATTCGATTTTTAAAATATTGGTTTTGTTCATCTTCTTAACCTGTAGCCAATAGTATTATGATGTATCCACATCCCTTTAACATATGGGCCACGAGAAGTTTTATCCTTTTCACCTATCCATAATTAACGCCACTGCCTCCATGCTTACGTATCATTGGCCAGTACCTTTGACTATGTTGTTCAGTTTTCGCCTCATTCTCTTTGCTGCCTTGTTTAAACTCAAAAATAAAAAATAAAAAAACGTAAAAACCTCAAAACAGACTTATGTAAGTGATAATGAATCCTCGGAAGGTAAGCAAAGTCAATATTAGGGTAAGCTGTAGAAACAAAGAAAATGTGAAAGAGAGTCAAGTGCCGGCGTTTATTTCAGTTTCACTTGTACAACTACAAAAAACATAGAAAGAGCGAGTGAGGACAAAATGATATCAAGAAATAATACATGCATGTATACATCATCTTCATCTATCCAAAATCATTATGATGCTTTTCCCATCATATACTCTCTATTTGTCTATCCATCAACTGCAAGCTTATAAAGCTAAACGCAATTCAGAGAAAGTTACCTACGCCTTTCTTTCAGACCCAGTCTTGTCTGTTGAATAGCAAACTCTTCTTTTCCCTCTATCTCTTTCCCTGTGCAAAAGTTGCAATTTCACCGAGAGAATTTGGTGAGCAAGATCGAAAACCAACGCACAAAATGAAAGACTAGTTGCTCACGATTTCATGTGAGTTATGATTAGGAAGGGAATTGATCCTTGCAAGAGAAAGAACTTAACCAGAATTCAAGGGAAAGTGGGAAATTTCCAGTTTTTCTCATCTGTTTACCGTCCATTCAATTCATGGAAGCTACAGAAATTTAGGAGGCCTTTCACAAGTTCCCAGAAAGAGTCTGCTAGTGAATGGTAGCCATAGGGAGGTTGAATGTGCTTGTAAAATATTTATCTGATTATTTTCCTTCTTTTTCCATTTCTGCTCGTTTGGCCTAATTGGCAGGGCAAAAAGATATATTCTTTTTCCTCTAGTAAAGAAGCTGAAGACGTGTTCTGTAGACAATCATCTATAGCAATTACTCTAATCATACAAGGTTAGTTTTGTTTGCTACTTGTCATTTTTCTCTGTCTTGTTCGCTAAGAGCATCATCATCCTCTGTCTTGTTCGCTCCGTCTATCTTTTGTTAACCTTCAAGCTGAATTGTTCGCAGATGATTGTGAAAGTTGGGTGCTGAGAAACCACATAAGAAGAGATAATTATGTTGAGGAATAGATCAAGAACAGTAACCAGCAAGCAAGCGAGAATGACTGATCACAGCTCTCAATCACCTTCAGCTCTTAGTAACACAAAACCGACGACATTTTTCCTCGGTTCACCGAGGTTCAAAGCTTTGATTTTTAAGGGGGTTCCTGAAACTGAACCTGCGAGGAGTCCAACTTCAATTCTGGAAACTTCAAAACGTATCTCTCCTCTCAAGAAACCTTTTTGGTGCGACTCAAACCAGCCTAGGTCCCCAAGATTTGTCCCAGAGAACAAACACTTGTGGGAAAAATTGGACACAAAAGGCATTGTGGCAGTCATAGATGATATACAGGGTAATGAACCTGTTGAACAGGACAGTAACCCGATGTCAAAACCTGGCAACAGAGCGATCTTGTTTGGTACCAAGCTTAGCGTCCAAATACCTCCATTACCTAACGTATTGTCTCCAGTTGAGTCACCTACGTCGCCAGGAGACTTTGGAATCAAGACAAGGAACAGAGAAGTGTTATCTGGGCTTTCCATGCAAGCTAAGGATTCTCCTCGTGCGTTTACAGGATGCTTATCCATAGGTGAAATGGAACTGTCGGAGGATTATACATGTGTGATAACTCACGGTCCTAATCCAAAGACCACCCATATATTTGACAACTGCATCGTGGAAAGCTATGCTTCCGATTCTGCAACCAACGGTTTCCTCAGCTTCTGTCACACATGCAGGAAGCCTTTGGAGCCGAAAAATGACATCTATATGTACAGGTAAAGTAAAAATGTCTCCATTTTCCTCGTTTTCAGCTGCCAGTTCTCCCATTCCTTTCGGACCTTTTGGCTAAGCTTTGGCCTAAACTTTTGTCTTCTTTTACCAGGGGTGAAAAAGGTTTCTGCAGTCACGAATGTCGTCACCAGGAAATGTTGTTGGATGATGGAGTAGAGAATTGAGAATCTGGCCATTCAAGTTTTGGTGTTGAGTCTGCCCTGCTTCAGAGTTCTCAGATACCAAAGCATATCTTGCAGTCATCTAAACCCAAATCTTCATCATTGTCTCTCTCTTTCCCCTTGTATTTCAACCCTCTCTCCTGAGGATTAGACAAACTATGGTTGTGTGCATTTTTGTTTAGGTCGTAACTTTCAGATTCTGTGTTTATTTCCCACATTACAATTTTGGGTTGCCACTGGTTGATGATGCCGATGATGATGTATGATTGAATCATATAATTGAAATTATTAATCTTGATCACCAATCATTTCAGCAGTGAAGATTCTGAGCCCGTGGCCCTGTGCTACTTTCTTATCTCTTCTGCTCGTTACCATTTTTGTTTTGTCTGATAGGGTTGGTCGAACACCTGAAAACATTATAAACATGGCAGCAGATTAACCTGCCACTTTGACCTTTTCACCCGAGTAGCTCCAAACTCAAGTCTCATGAACGATAATTAAGTAAACGTTAGGAGTGGTTGAGAACTTTGGTGTATATTATAGACTAAACTTCAATTATTATTATTGATTTATGTATAGTACTATTCACCAAGAACCAAGTTTCCTACCTGCACCATTTTAACTGTAGTCTTTTGTTTTTTTTAAAAAATAACATTAAGACTATTTTAGTCATTTCTGAATACTTTAAAATGCTTTTTAATATTAAGAATTTCTAACTTATTTTAACCAAAATATTAAAATCAAGTTAAAACAATAATACAAGTTCAATCAATTATAAAACAATCTATAATAACAAAATTTTAAGAGATTTTTAATTTGAAATTTTTAATATCATAAAATATATATTAAAAATTAAATTAGTGAATCTTGTTTCTTTAACCCTTTTTAAACTTAAGAAAGAAAACCTAAATAATTAAAAGTTACAATCTATAAGGTAAGGTTCTCCCGTGAACTCATACTGCAAGTGCTTTAGTTTTATTGATCGATAATTAAAAAATTTAACGATTTGGTCGGTTCATTCTCAAAAATTTTGAATCTTTTAAAATTTTAGTTCAATTTTTAATTTTCTAGTTCAATTTATTTTGATAATTCTTGTTATTAAAAATTCATCAATTTATTAATTAATTAGTCAAATTCATAAATTAATAAGTTTTTATAAACTAAAATAAATCAATTAATTTTCATTTAACAGTTTTTTTTTCAATTAAACTTTGAATTCTTCGTCAAATAAGAACAATCTTTTTTATTCATATTTTAAAATTTTAATTTTATTTAATTTTTAACTGATTTTTAACAAGTTTAATTTTTTATCTAATTTTTAAAATATTGATATTGACCTTTGTGATATATAATATTACCGAACTGCGTCCCACGACTAGAAGTCATCCTCCTTATTCAAGGTAAGTGTGCAGCCTCACTCTCACTCGTTGATATACTTTTTAAGGAGAATTTTGGTTTCGCTTTTATTTTTTTTCTAGTTTTCACCTTTTGATTTTTATGTTTTGCTCACCATCTTAATTTTAACTTTTAATAAAATAAGAACTTACTTAAGAGTTAATATCAACTTAATTAAACTTGTGTTCATATTAAATGAAAATTTAATCATACTAATATTATTAAGTGAATAGTTAATTTTACATAAAATTATATTTAATTATAAATTTTATTGTTGATAAAATATTAACTATAACAATAAATTTTAATAATTTTAAAATATAGTGTAATATTTTTTTATAAAATAAATATATCTTAAGTTTATGTTATAAATAAATATTTTTTATATTAAAATAAATTAAAATTTATTAATAATAAAATTCTCATAATATTAAAAATTATAATTTACGCCATATAATTTTTCTATATTAATTAAATGTTTTAATGATTCTTAATTTTTATTTCCTATGTACTATTTATTAAAAATTATAACAAACTCATCATATCATTGAAATAATAAAATTTTCAAAGATTTTAATTATAAATTAATATTTTTTGTTAAAATTGATTATTTAAAAGATAATTTTTAGTTTTTAGATATTTTAAATATTTTTAATAATTTTGTGGTTAGAATAATTGTTTATTCTTAATTTTTAAATTTTACTAATTTTAATTTTAAGTATTAAAAATGTTTAACAATATTTATTATTAAATAATATTTAATAATAATTATTTTTGTTAGAGTAGTGTTCTAAAGGCAATTACCTTTAGCATTTTTGTACAAACTTTATTTTGATTGATAAAGGGAAATACATTTTCATTAATTTGACGTTCATTTATTTATGAATTGATGTCGTTCTTAAATCTAATTAATAAAGTTCATGTTACAAAACATATCAAGAAGGAAATCATGATAATGAGATTCCTATCATGTGAAATTATGTTAGTATTTAAATTATCCCTAGTCATAAGATTAATGAGGCAGGACATTGTTAATTTGGATAGATTAGCACATGTTATACTCATTGATTTGATCAAATAGTCGATCTTATAAACTATAAACATAAGATGTGGATGACCCGCTGTGAGGTTATCATACGGACGATCTATCAAACGTCAATGATTAATCTCATTATAGCAATGACACAAATATACTTAGACTTGAGGTACTTAAGGATATCTTGGATTATGATAATGTGCTTTGACATCATTCCTTGTTGCCTTAAGATGAGGTCGCTCATAGGGTGATGATTGGGTGCAACTATTGATATTTTAGGATAATTGGGTAGCCAATAAAGGATTCACCACTCTTGATAGAAGGAGATGATACCCATGCCCTCTTATTGGAGTCATTACTTGAGAGTCTCTGGTTAGAGAAATTATGTGTCATAAAGAGAGTCTTCAATGACACAAAGAGTAATAAGATCCCCAGGACAAGAATTAACATCATTTGGACTGAATCTGACATAGTAAGTCTACATATAGCCCATACTTCGAATCAAGTAGAGTATAAGATGGTGAAGGGACGAATTGCATAGTAATTGACTATGGAAAAGTTTGTAATTTGAATAATTAACTATCGAAGAGTTTGAATATTAATCCACTTACATTCTAGTAAATTGGCATCATGACATCCTTCGTGATTCACTTAGATTACAAGTTAATTCAAGTGACCAAAATTACTAGGAACCTAAAGGCCACACTCATAAAATATTGAATGAAAATTAAAGTTTACATGGCTGTCAATTAAGCAAGTCATGCTTATGATTTATAGGCCACGATTGTGACCGACTTAATGACAGGTGGTACATAAGTGAGTTCTTCAGTTATGCTCACTTATGTACCACAAAAATGTTTAGTCATCAAACACACTCAATAGAGAGACTAAGGATCTAAAAAAGTTCTGAAAGTTGAGAAGAGAGATCTTGAGATTTATTCATGCAATCCTAAGCAATTGTTGCATGAGATTAATTGCATGAAACTTGGTCTTGATCTAACTCTTACTAGAGCATCTACTTGAACTTATCTTGTTTGGTGCTCTAAACACCCTTACACACTAATTTTTCTTCATCTTTGCGTACTTTCTAGAGGCCAAGGAAGGTATTTAATGTTTGCTACAAACCAAACAAGGAGAAGATTCAAGAAAGGAGACATATTTGCAAGGTGCATATGCTATAATTTCATGTTTTTATAATCTGTTTATACATGCAGATAGATTCTTGATTTTTTGGGGATGTAGTGAGGTTGAAATTTTGATTCTGACACTTCAATTGCCTTGCTATGTATGTAATTCATAGATCTATGGCCCCCTAACAATTTTGATATTAAATAACTAAATAATATATATAATTAATCATGATGAAAATAGAAATTAATATCATTTTAAAATTTTTATATATTATATAATAAAAACAAACTAACAACATAAAACATAAATCCAATCAAAGAAAATTTCAAGTTGATTTTTAGCTTCTATAAACTAAAAATAATAAAGTGTAATGCAATAGGCTTAACAATTTCTAATATTATTTCATTTGAACTCCTTATTAATTTCATGTACCATAAATTTTCTTTGACGCATATAACTTAATTAACTAAAATGTAAAATTTTGAAATAAAATAAAAAATTAAAAGATCAACCACAAAGGCTACAACATTGTTCTATCCTTTATTCCATTTACATCAACCAACAAAAGAGTAGTCATAAAATGTGGAGCAAAAGTTGCACTAAATTTTATTGTCTTAATTCTAAACCCTAATACATAATGTAATAGGCTTTTAAATCATTTCGAACAAGGTTTTAAGTTGAGCATTCACATATAAGTATAATAAAACCATATGAAGCTTTCCTTCCTTTAAGAAGATAGAGATGGTTCATATATAGAACAATGATAATAGTGATTAAAGATAATAGTGGAAAGTAAAGATGATAGGAAGTTCGAACCATACATAATCCTACTTGGTTAAGTCATCTTGAACTCTTTGGCATGCCTTTTTCATTTCTTAATTCTCGTTCAATGATGGCCAAGATTCACCAATAACTAGCTAAAAGTTCTTGCAATGCTAAAGGGCAAATAGTGAGTATCATATGATCTAGTTCAGGTTAATAACAATTCCATATTTCACTAAGTTGCACTCATTTAATTTAGTGAGATTTTTTGTCTAACATTTAGTATATATTATAACTTAAGTAAAAAATATGTATTATAACTATTTTTGAGTAAATGAACAACCAATAACCAAATTGTTTCACAATAACTTTAGCAATTTTTTGTCAAAAACCTGGTGAAAATGTGCTAAGAGATGTTTAGGACAATAATAAACACCACCAACGGATATAACATATTAATGGTCATTACTGATGTTTATATATGTTTACAATAACTAACGAGGACATACAACAAATTATCTTATATCTAAAATTATGAAATATAATTTCTTCAAGGTTAGTTTCTATAAAAATAACTACATTTTTTAGATAGCAATTTTTTATATGGACAACATCAAACAATAATAACTAACAAATAACATAAGATATGATAATTGATTGACCAAATTTGGATATCTTAATTTTATGACATATTTGGGCAATTTAGTAATTGTTATAAAACTAACGTAAATTACTATTACACTTAGTCCACTAAAGTGCCAAGTGTTTGAATTGTACCTCCAACTTTTAATCCATGTTTTCTGATATTCAACAATAATTTTATGTTAATTCCTTATGCTAATCTTTATCAATATAACACTCCAAGTCCATATTTGTAGCACCTCACTTCCACCGAGCACGTATCCGTACATCCCGAGGACATTCGAACACACACCTTGTGAAAGTGGTGTGCTAGAGCAGTTAAATATAACTCATTGAAATTTTCTTAACATCATATGCATTTTTTGGAAAAGCCAATAATCATTAATGACCCATTTTATTTATAACAATTTCAATCACAATTGTCACAAACAATAGACACATTGCAGAATTTCAGTAATCATTTGGGCCTTTTACAAATTCAAAACAATTTCAGTCATGAAATCATTACATAACAAAATTATTCACATACAAAGGTACAATATTTGCGGAATACATTCTTTAAGACAAAAATATGGAAAAACGTATGCAGACATTAACTGACCCGACCTCTATCTTTTAAGAAAAAGCAGTGGTTAGACTCCAGTTGATTTAACTAGGTGCCTCCTTTGAGCCTGAAAAATATGTTGCAAATTGGGGTAAGTTTTGCGAACTCATTGAGTGGACCATCCCCGATGACCCACTCATATCACATAACACATCAATTCATGTTATCATGTAATCATATAATTCACATCGCTTTATTAATTCATCATGCAGCATTAATCACATACTTTGATCATGAACTTTCTCATTTTTCAATCAATTTGATTCCACATTTCAATTGCATTCATTTAAATCATTTAATTCATGTGTTTATACAATGTTTATGAGACTCAAATTTATTTCATTCGTTGTTGTGACTGAGTGCCATGATCACTGTCCCGTATCCGTTATGGATACCAGGCTTTATTAATCTATCTCGTATCTGTTGTGGATATCGGGCTCTATCATTCTGTCCTGTATTCGTTATGGATATCGAGCTCTATCATACAAATTGAGCCATAGGCTCTTATCATAGATGTTTGAGCTTTAAGCTCTTTTTTCGATGGCCACTTCGGTCACAACCTTTATTTGTTCATGCATTTATATAATGAAATGCATCACATTCATATACATTCAATCAATTGCTTGTATTCAATTTCCCATTCACATTTCTCATTTCTCATCGGATCGATGTCCGACATTCAATAATTGAGTTGAGAATACTTATTTCTTTTTCATTCACATTCAAGGATGCACTTCCAATATGTTCGCATTTATCAAACTCCTCGAACTATTAAAGTCTAAAATTATCACAATTGCATTCACATCAAAATAAATCAATACAAAAATTGAAACAAAATAAGCATTTTACAGTAAGACCATTTAGGTCAACTCACAGTATGCTCCAGATTAACATTAGCTTATATGATCTAAAAACGACTGGATGCTGACATTTTATACTGTATATCAACATTATGCAATACATTTATTGTACATACATTATTAATTGCACAATCACATAAACATTCAATTATACCCATATGTATGTGCGTAATGTACAATGCATGCTCATAGTCACAATCCCAGGTACATTTCCTTTATTTGCATCTCATAATCATTTGATAGCATCTTTCAATCATGCTTTAATACTTAATGTACTTTACTCACTTTAATCATCTTATTTCTCAACAAATAGGGTCATTCAAGATCTCACTTATAGAAGCACCCTAGTATTGATTTGTTCATATAACACTTAAAGGACAACTCTTTACCTCCATAAGTTTGGCCACGATCGTGGTATCTGTGTCACGATTGTGAAAAAAATATTTTCTGGCCAGGCCACGATCATGCTGTAAGGGCCAAGATCGTGCCCTACATTTTTCTTCCTTCATCCACTCAAACTCAACACTTATATAAACATCAATTCTACTCCAAATTTTCCAAAATTCTTTATCACAAACACAATATTATTCCACACTAATTTGAATTCCAATTTGATTGCATCCCATTATCAAACTCTATTTAATTGATTAGGCATCTTCAATTACATATTCTCCTTCATGAAATTCATACCTCACATTGGCATCAAACATGCTTTTCCTTAAAGTATAACATCATAATCAATTAAACCTTAACAACTATTCCATTTAAAGGCCCAATTATGTCCATTTAAAGGCCCAATTAAGTCCAAAAGTATCATAGTTATATACCTCATCCTTAATTGGCTGAACCATTGCATAATCATAACATTTCCATGAAAAATCACCATCCACGATTGTGTCATCCCTTGCCACGATCGTGACAGAAACTAATTTCCCACTTACTCTACAGTTTTACAGTTTTTCTCAAGACAGATTTTTAGGTCAGTTTTGTATGACCAATATGACCTAGCAAATGAAGTATTTAGGCAACAACTTCTCCTCATCAAATGTTCCTATATATCCTAAGTTTCTAATGACATCAAATTCATGCATTTTAGTTCAATATTATGCAAGTTCTAACCAAAATACTACACAATGTTCTCATATCTCGATAACATACAATTCTCAACTTTAATCCAAATTTTAAGACTCTTAAGAATAGAATTCAAATTTGATTCCTTCATAAAAATCATATCCATATGTCTCTAGTCATATCTAAACAAAAATCATCTCATTTGGATATCTAAAGATCAAGGTATAGTCAAAATACAAATGCATGTTCAGTAAACATTCCATCTACATATTTCAACACACATTTAACTTTATTTTCATTCTATTTAATCTCTTTTACTTAGTTTATCATTTCTATCTCATATCCTTATTATTTCCTCTTCATACCTACTTCCACTTCAACTCAATATCATACACAAAAATTCATGATCTATATTTGATCATTAACCCAAAAACAATTTCTGCACTTCTTTCAACCCCATTTTAGGACTCATTCTAACTCTAAATCATCTCTATATCAATTTATGAATCAGTAATCATAATATACATAAAAATAAGACATCTATAAGCTCATTTTCTCATCCACGTTTTCATCCCCATTTCAAGATCTTTCAACATCAAACTATCATCATGCATGTTTCAGTCAACAATTTAAGAAGAATAACATACTACTTACTTGCTTAAGCTTCAAGGTCTTCAAAAATCACTTAACCCTAACTTTCCCATCTTTATACGACCATTATCATTCAAGGAGTGGTTTAGGTCATTTTGTAGCAAGATGGGGAGGACAACAAGGATCTTGAAGTAGGTAGTTTTATTTTTTTTAAAAATCAAGGTGGTAAAGGTGGAGAGCAAGAATCGTATATGAAGAAGAAGAAGAAATGAAGAAGATGAATGTGGGGGAGAAGCTTACGAAGAGAAGAGCAATAACAAGTGAAAGACCAAAATGATGAGTCTTTCACTTAATAAAATTGTGGGTTAAACAAGTGGTGTGGCAAGTGACATCACTTTCTTGTGGTCCTCTTTTGGTCTTTTAAAATGCTAGTCCATTTGTCTCCCAAATTCTAATCTAATTGACTTTCAATTTTAAATGACATATGTCATTAAATCTTAATGTCTCCCAAATTCTAATCTAATTGACTCTCAATTTTAAATGACATATGTCATTAAATCTTAATGTCACTTACCAAAATTTCTACTACCATTGGACATTTATACATACCAACTAAATTTTCAAGACACAAAATCCAAAATTTCATATTATAATCACATTAAAACAATCATTATACCCGAAAATGTCAAATGAGTGCATGAATAATTTATTATAATGTGTGCAATAGTCAATTCCACATACATACGTGCTATATTGTGCATGAGGATGAAATGCATTTTTCTAATCTCTCATTTTTATTTCTCATTTACGGTATTCTAGACTCTAACCCTTAATATGGGAATGGGATGTTACAATATTGGCTTAATAACAACATCGATTTAGCACTACAAGAATTATAGGTTTGAATAATAGCTAGTGAGTAAATTGATTATTAGTCCTTTTAATATTAGGGATAGCAAATGGGCCTGAGCTAGCTCACCCCTCCCTATCTTGCTTTGGCCTGAAGTCAGTGGGCTAGGCTTGGGTTGACTGAATCTCGAGCCCAGCCTTTCCAAAAAATTTGGGTCTCAAGCCGGGCTTAGACTCGTGCTTCCCAGAATCAACCTAGCCCAAGGCTTGACTTTAATAAGCAAAATGACATCGTTTTTGTATTTTTTATTTTTACAAAAAGGAGTAGGCCGAATTAGGCTTAATTGGGCTTGAGCGAGGGCTAGTTGTCTTAGGCCCGATTACCTGAGCCCGACCCATCTCATTGCCTTCCTTATTTGATATGCTAATGAAGGCTTTTACCTCTCCTCTCTTTTCTGATATAAGATTGTAATATTCAGCTCATATGTGGGATCTCAAAATCTGTCATCTTTGAACTTTTGATAAGCCCAATCCACAACTTAAAATCTCTCCTCATCTTTTAATATGGAACTGAATTAAAAGCTTACTAGGAGCTATTTATTGCTTATGATCTTATTGTTGATGCTACTTCTTCCACGTGTCATTCTTTTAAATATCATACTATTAGAAATTTTAATTTAATACAATTTGTAATACTCCAAATCTAGATTGTCCTAACAACAACTCTAATTCGGTGTTATAAGATCTATATACTTGAAAATAACCAGTTAACATGTTAATTAGTAGTCTTTTACTTAAGCTTATAAAGGCTTTCACATCTCTTCTTTTTGATATAGGGTTATGATATCCACCTTTTGTATGGGATTTCATATTTAATGTATTGAGATGTCACCTCAATGGACAAAGTATACATATAAAATATTTATAGGTACTTACCTAATTTTTTGGATAACCTTATCTATACCATTTTATTGGTACAGTATGTCACCATCAGACAAATGGATTTGTATAATTGTAGGGCCATCCAACTTCCCCAAAAAAGAATCTCATAGACCTCTTTAACCAAAAGAAAGTTGACATCTTTAATGGCATCAAATTTGTCAAATATGTCCATTATCTTGCAATGTGCCAACTTGCTTCCATAGTTGTCCAAGAAAGCTTCTTTTACCTTACAAAAGAAACATAATACACATCGGATTAATAAATAATACCTAAATACTCCTATATATGCTATTGTTGCCAATAGATTTGTTAAGGCAACACTTATGGCTGATAAATCACACTATTAGTTACCATTCACTGCTTCTCATTAGTGTTTCAAAATTGAAAGTTTTAAAGCAATCCATTTACTTTATCATCTAATACATTTGTGCAATAATCTAATCACAGATCCTTACCAACCAATCCTTGGAACTACTCATTCATTGGTAGCTCTTTATTCTAAAAAAAGATAAGTATCCTGAATACCACTATTGCAACTTTACCCATATGCAACAACTTGAACTTCCTTTGTGTTTATCACACATTATTATTCATCAAATGATTTAGAAGTTCCTGAATGCTTTTTCAACTTGCTATTTTTCTTCCTCCTTAATCAACAACACATTCAATTTTGTTTTCTTTAAGCATTTCATTACATAATATTGTCTATTGCAAATAAAATAGCTTATATTTCTAGGTAAAATGGTGAGAATGTTGTCCATTCTAGTCTCTCTCTAATTGTCCAGATTGCTCTTCAATTTACTTGTCATTTTCATTATTGTTGGAGGTTTTCTCCTTATCCTTATTTAGCTACAAATCCACTAGCTTGTCAGTCATTGTAATAACATTAGGAAAGTCTTAGAAACCTTGCCTCTATAGGTTGATTTATGTCTAAGATTTGAGTTCGATAAAAAACTGAAGAGCTTATGGTCCTCTGATATATTTTATATTTCCACTAATAGTGAATTGAATACTTTCACCCAAAAAAATGACTAAAAATAGGAGATTGGTGACTTACCTAAATGAACCGAAACTTCCAGTCTTGATTCCTCCAAATCCGGGTCATTTTTAAAGAAACAAGTTTATGGGTTTTGTAAAAGGTCCAGAGAGCTTTCAGTAGAGCCCTAGATGTTTGTAAATGGTGGCCAGATGATGAAGGTATTAGTGTTGCAAGTTGGGAGTGAATAGTAACCTATGGGGAAAAGAGTTTAAGAGAGAAATGAACTTAAGCTTACTTAAGCTCAACTTATATTTTCATAAGCTTTTCTCTTTATTGGTCAATTACGAGTAATTTAACAAAAATTTGGATCATTACAGGGATCTAATCTTGAGTGCAACAAAATAATTATAATGCTTTTTTATATTTTGATTTTCCAAAAACCAAGATCACTTTAATTCTATAAAATGATTAACAATTAAATCATAATAAAACATGAATCTTAATTCGTACCTTATTCCATTGCTTGATCATAATCTTGTTGTATCCCTTGAACTCTTTCCAAAACTAACTCATCTCAATCATGGTAACTGCATAAATGTCTAAACTCTAACGGTATCTATAAAAACAAGTTGAGAGAACTATGCAACCACTGCAAAGATAATTAAGTAATAAGTGCCAACTCCTTTTAAGCTTAAGCCCATTTATAATAAATTATCGACATTTTAGTAGTTTAATTGAAATTAAATTTTAATTAAAATTAAAATTTAATTAGAATTATAAATAATTGTAATTGAATACTATTTATGCTAAAATAAGATCCAATATCTCAGATTCTTATTAAATTTCTCATATTTAATCATAAAGTTTCTCAAACTTACAATTAAGTCCAGCTTGGTTAAAATATCTTTGCTCTTTTCAACTCATTCTTCATATGTGACCCATTAGATTCTTAAATATGTTGGCAATGGATATAAATTATAATTTTGAATCATATTTAGGATTAGATAAATTAATCTCTTTTAATTTATCTTTAATTCTCTAATTAAACAATTTATATCTGTAGATTGAGATTGATATCTAATATCATATCATGACCACCCAAATATTTAGGAATATCAAAGTAGTTTTAACTAACCTTTCTGTTCATTTTTTGTATAATTCAATCTTTTCATCATAAAATGTTCAGATTAGACATAGAGCATGGAATTAATGTCTACTATGTTGTGAGTCTAATCATATTAGTTATCCATCATTACCTACTAATTAAATTAGTGAAATTTGTAAACTATTTACAAAATGTCATTCCATCTTGAATAAGGATTTCTTGAATCAATACTAATTTAGAACAACAGAACATTCTCCCTAATTACTTTAGGGTGATGAATCATATCTTGATCACTCAGTTAGCTCTATATAGTTCATGCCACATTCAATGACTACCAACTAAACTACCTATGATTAGAATAAGTCATAAGTAGTATCAGAATATAGCAGTCACTATTCAAGATAACTTACTACCTATGATTAGAATAGGTTATAAGTAGTATCAAAATATAGCAATCCCTATACAAGATAACTTTAAAGGCTTCTTGCCAAAAAATCACTTCTACAATCATCAAAATGAGAATATCCATAGACATATAAGTAATGTTCTAAATAGATTTCTCATATGAGGTCAGTTTAGTAAACTTGTTCTCTAACAAGCATCCATATATTTGTTTAATTATCTCCATATTTTATTCTATGAGATTGACTACTTCCTTCATAAGGAAAAACATAATGAGTGTTAGTTATTCTACGTTCTATTAGTATCAAATCTTAATAGAACAATTACTAGAAAGAATTTAGGGATAATGTATAAATGAAATATTAATCTCATAAT
>JAOSBN010000004.1:13451563-13468859 GCA_027563595.1 Erythroxylum suave | reverse complement strand
TCGCCGTAGGGATGTGAGGATGGAGGGAGAAAGAAAAAGACGAAGATGACACTGGACAAAAGGAAGGACCGCCGTAAAACTGGGATAAGACAGGGTTTTTACATTATAGGGTTACGCTCTAAGGAGCTGCGCCACAGCGTACTAAACGATGCACGCCGCGGCGAGAGCATCTTTCTCGTGGCGACTACATAGCCGCACCGCGGCGTGCAAACGATGCATGCCGCGGCGAGATCTTCTTACTCGCGGCGACTAAATCCTACGTCGCGGCGAGACTTCCCGAAAACAACAAGGATCCTAAGCGTTTCTAACCACTCATGCACAAAAGTTTCGTTCATCCAGCAACATGTAGTATGCATTCATTAAGATCAAGGGCTCCAAAGACACTATAAATATGTGACTGTGACTGTACAGTGACTGTGGAAGTCACTATAAATATGCATTCCTCATCGTGTACAGTGACTGTGGAAGTCACTATAAATATGTGAAGCTTCAAAGACATTGTTTTTTCCCATGTGAATATACACAAATGTGTATGTTTATATACATGATCATGTATGTTGATCTACATGACCATGTATATTGACCGTGTATGTCACTATACTCGTACTATGTAAGTGACTGTGTATATCATAAAAACCTTATTTTTTACTATAAAAATATATTATTAAAGGATACATAAAAAGGAAGTATTTTTTAGTCGTAAGAAACATGAAAGAAGAGGCATTTCTGAGCAAAGGATGAGGAAAACACGAATATTACATCACAAGATTTAATAGAGAGCATCCTTCAATCCAAATTAAAAGAAGATTTCATTAGAGACAAAAGGGGGATATAGAATATGAATTCTTTTATTTCTATTTGTTCTTTGGAATATTTGATATTAGATTTGTTTTCTATGTTTATAAAGTAAATTGTTTAGTGCCTAGGTGTGATGACCTTAAATTTAGATGATAATATGATATAATCTTTTATTCAATGTAATTTTATTGATTGGTTTGTTGCAATTCAATTATGTGTTATATTCTTGAACTAATATATTTATAATATTAGTCTAATATCTGATTTCTTATGATTGAGATCAAGAGATCCTTTTGTGTGAATGGATCTACCATAATTTGAAGGAGTTGCATGCAAACTTAGAGAGGGTCAAACTTAATTGTGAAATTTATGAATCAATAATGCAATCTTAAGGGTTCTAACTAAAAAGAGATTTCGGTTAATCAACCAAGGATTAGTTATTAATAATATTAAGAAAGATATTAACATAAGATAGGAATTTCCACAGTCTAATAATCAATAATTTAATTACATGATAAAAGGTAAGTGTTTAAGATATCTTAGGGGGATTCATCACCTAGGTACTACTTATTTTATACAGACTAATCATGGTATTTTCTTTATCTAAGTTCATTATTATGTCAACTTTAGTTTAATTAGTTTAATTTAATTTTCAATTAAATTCACATCTTGATTTGACAGTTAGCTTATAGAAAAAGGGTTAATACTAATACTTATAGTCCTTGCAGGATCGACCTATACGTATTAGTGCTAGTTACAGCTACATCACGCACTTACAGATAAAACTTATAAATCTTTATAAGCATATAAAATCAATTCAATTAAGTTTTTGGTGGCATTGCTAGAGAATTTTAATATTAGGAAAGCCTAGCTTTTATTAATCTAACAATTATTTTTATTTATATCTATTTTATTTTTTATTTACTTATTCATTTATTTATCTTTCGAATTTCTATATTTTGACTTTGTGTTTGTGGTATGGATGGTTGCCACTTCCCATAAGAGAAATTGTTTGAGTCAACTAAATATTCAAGGAGTTTTATTACTCTGTTTTTATGTTTTTGTTTTAGGATATAGAGCATCATGAGTTGATTTTGCATATGTGTCTTGTTTATGGCATGTGGGTTAAGTTTTGTTAATATAAGTGACCAATTTTTAAGTTTTTCATACTATTTTTTGATATTCACATAGTTATAAAGACCTATATGGTCTTTGGACAGGCTGTGAACATGTGACGTTTGTAAAAATTTGTCACTTATGTTCACAGAGACCTATGGTCATTATATAAGGTCATGTAGACTTACATAGTTAGTCACATGAATTGATTATGGTTTTGTACCATATTAACTGGAAAACAGTACGACGTAGCTATTGGTTACCAGTTTTCAGTAAGAGCCAGTATCGACAAGTTCACCTGATATCAGCCTGTACTTAAAATACTAACCAAATATAGGTTAGTACTGTATATTTTGAAAAAATGAGGGACTATTTTGTAAAAAAAAAAATTGGAAAGCCCCCCTAATCGTTGCACCTTGCTTCTACAAAAACACTCTTCCTTTCTAGAAAATTGCTCTCTCGTTTGAGTTGTCTATCCTCTTTGTCTCTCCTGTCCCAATTGTCAACGTCTTAGCCTCAAGTTTCTCCCTTTGTTACCAGCCACCATCACACCACTGCCCTTTGAGCGATCGTCTCCTTTCAAGGGTGTTGTGACCTCACACTTGCTGTCCAACTACCTCCACCTTTGGTCATCAACCACCATTACCTTTGGGCCTCCGATCTGGTCATTGCCCCACACCTCCAATTACAAATCAAACCAAATCTTGAATTTTGGATATTCATATCAGATCTGGAGAGAAGGGGGCAAGGAGGTGCTTATGTTTAGGTTTTGATTTGAGTTGATTCTTTAGAGTTTTGAAAATTTAGCTTTTGATGAGTTTTCCCTATAATGCTTCAAGAACTTTTACGATTTCATCAGTACTTAATATTAGATTTTTTAGTTTTAATTGAACATCTTGGCTTTTTAAGCAATTTTAGGGAACAAGAAGCTTAGTTTCTATATTTTTTCATTTGTTTAAAATTCTTGATACTTGTGTTTGGGGTTGTTTGCATTATAGCATTTTTCACTTTCTTGAGAAAGTGAACATTGACTTGCTTCTTAGTTCTTACCCTGTTTCAATTGTTGCTTTAATGGACTTGGTGACGACTATTTTAAGTTTCACAAAATATAAGCTTTCTTTTTCTTTGATTGGTGATTTTTTCAATTTGGCATGCATGGATGATAATAAAAACAAATAAAATTTTGTTAATGATAATAAAAATAAATAAATGGATTTTATTTTAGATTTTAATTATTATGATTTTTAGAGCTATGTTGACGCAAAATTATAAAGTATAATGTACAATACACTAATGTAGGATTTTTTCAAGTTTTAAAAATTTTAAGGACCATTTCATAAATCTAAAAATTATCTAAAATGAAACTTGAAATTAACTGATACTAGTACAGTATTATATGAAAATCAAATTTGATACCACTATTGGTATGATATTCATAACATTAGTCACATGATTATGTACATGACTATGTAAGTTTCCCTACAATAAGTTGCGCTTACAGAGGAGATGGAGAGATAAGAAACCCATGATAGATGGATGGATGAAGTTTTAATGTAGATGGCAAGCCATTTTAGGATACTTATCCCACCTCCACTATCTAAAGTGGCTGCACCGTAGCAGTGCAAGGCTTCATGACCCGAGGATCCTCTTTCAATGAACATGCTGCGTTTACATAAAAACTGATGGATGCAGATTTTTTTCTTCCTCTTATTATTTGTGTATTTTTCTTATTTTCTTCGTTATGTTATTTTATTTTGTATAAATATTAGTAAAATGTTATTTTTGTTTCCATGTTCTTTATTTATTTTCTTTATTATTATTTTCTTTTATCTTTTTATCATTTTTGTTTATATTTTACAAGGATGGATGTACCTAATATAGGATGCATCTTCCTTCAATTTAGAACTCTACACATCTTTTTATTTAGGGCAGTGCCAATTCAAACCTTTATCATGTTTTTTATTTTATTGTTATTTTATTTTTATATGCTTCAATTATTTACATTAGGGACAATATATAATTCTAAGTGTGGGAAAGAGAATTCTTAACTTTATTATAATTTTTTTATTATTTCTTATTAACTGAAATCTTGTTAGTTAAAAGTTGTCTAAAATGCTTTAGATCATTATTGACTATTAAATTAAATTAGTATGGAAAAGGATGAAAGTTAAAATAAAATTGTGTTTGTAAGTCGTATTTTTAGTAATTATTGAGATAATTAATTTGAATAACAGTTGCATATTATTTACACACATAAGACCTTTTTTTGTAAGCTCTTGTGCTTAAGAGCAAAATACATAATCATTTAAGGCTTTTTTTATTCTTTCATTTATATTATCATGTATAGTTGGATAATTCTAGAACTTGCTTTTATAATTCATATTAAGATCACATTTGTTAAATTAAAAGCATTGAAATGATAAAGGAATTTAGATTGAACATTTGTTTAGCTTATTTCTGTTTTATTATCTTACCATATTTTATTCCCTATGAGTAATTTTTTTTATACTTAGCCTTTTCATTAATTATTACCACATTATTAGCTTTTGCCTTTTTTTTTCTTAAAGCCTTTCTATTAATTTTGAACCCTAAAGGCTATTTACATTTACTTGATTACTTGAAAAATAAAATTTGAAAAGTTTGAATATCTCTTTAATTGTTGGTACATGATGAATGCTCGAAAAGAAAAAAAATGTTTCAAGCATTGAAAAATTAATAATAATAATAATAATAAATGAATACATAAATAAATAAAGTAGTGTTAAAGTTAGGATACCATTAGAATTATTTAGTAAAGGACCTATATTATGAAGAACTAAGTTGTATATAATTTTTTTTTGGTAAATTTCCTTCAGTATTATCACTCTTTTTATTATCCCTATCCTACACGAAACTAAGCCTCATCAAATCCTTGTACTAAGACCTTTTGATTTTTGTTTCTAGTTTACTTCTAAGTGGTGAAGATATGATTTTATTGCTTTATTTCTAAGTGGTGAAGATATGATTTTATTACAAGTTTACGGTTAAGAATCCTTCTATGCATTAATTTAAGAGTTCCTACACTTTACCATAAACACCTTGAGTGCATTGAGTGAATCCTTGGTAAGTGTAGAGATATTTAAAACTGATTAGTTGACTATAATTATATACCCATATTTGTTGTGTTTTGCTCATTATTTAATAATTTTATAGTATTTTTAGTACTTATTTAGCTTTATAGGTAGTAATTGCCTTTATAAACCAAATAGAAAAGAATTCGAACAAAATTGGGGCAAAAAACGAAGATTTGAGGCAACTTTGGAGTTATATAGCATGTATAGTGATCGTGTAAGTCACTGTAAACACATGGAGGGTCTAAGATATTGTTTCTACTCGTGAGAAGATACATGCTCGTGTATGTTGAGATATGTGACTATATATGTTGCTTGTGTAAATCATTGGGTGCCCATATAAAGTCATGAATTAAGGTATTTTTGGAGATACACGGTTACCTACATGATCGTGTAAGTGACCACGTATATCCTAAAAATTCAAGTTTTTACTATAAAAGGATGTTATTGAAGGCTACATAATGAGTCAGCATTTTTTTAGTCATAAAAAATATGAGAGAAAAGGCAACTCTGAATAGAGGACAAGAACACATGAAGATTATGTCACAAGATCCAACAAAGAGCAACCTTTAATCCAAATTGCAAGAAGATTTCATTATAGACAAAAGGGGGATATAGAATATAGGCAGCTCTGAACAGAGGACAAGAACACATGAAGATTATGTCACAAGATCCAACAAAGAGCAACCTTCAATCCAAATTGCAAGAAGATTTCATTATAGACAAAAGGGGGATATAGAATATAAATTCTTTCATTTCTATTTGTTCTTCTAAATATTTGGTATTGGATTTGTTATATATGTTTAGGAACTAAATTGTTTACATCCTAGGTGTGATGAACCTACGTTTGGATGATAATATGATATAATCTTTTATTCAATGTAGTTTTATTGATTGGTTTATTATAATTCAATTATGCATTATATTCTTGAACTAATATATCCAAAATATTAGTCTAATATTTGATTTCATATGATTGAGAATAAGAAATCCTTTCGTGTGAATATATCTATTATAATTGAAAGGAGTTGCATGCAAACCTAGAGATAGGTTGACATGAATCCTTTAAATTAGGGTCAATCTTAACAGTAAAATTTACAAATCAATAATGCAATCTTAAGGTGTTTTAACTAGAAAGAGATTTTAGTTAATCAACCAAGGGTTAGTTATTAATAATCTTAAGAAAGATACTATCATAGGATAGGAATTTCTACAGTCCAGTAATTAATGATTTAATTGAATGATAAAGGGTTAGTGCTAATGCTTACAATCCTCATGGGATCTTCTTGTACTTGCCAATACTGACTACAACTATACCGTGAATGCCATTTTTCTCCTCTTGCTCTGACCTGTCTCTTCTTTGAAACATGGATGCCTCTTTTGATTTTTTCCACTCATACACTTCAAATCACTCTCTAAACCTCACACACTATTTTCTTCTCCTTTGGTCTTCTTTCTTTCCCTATTGAAACTCACTTTTTAACCCAGGAGAAACGTCACCTAGTTCATCACTAACCCATTCCCAATCACTAGAGGGAGAGGGTTTTCTGCCTCTCCCTCATGCCTCTCATACCTTTCAACCCCTCTTTACTTCCTAGAAGGAAGAGAAGCACACATAGAGTAATGTGGTGGGAGACCCAGATTCCTTCGGTAGGCTTCGATTTATAGCTAGAATTAGTGCTGGCATTGTCTCCCCTTCGATTGAAGTATTTTAGTAAGGATCCATTAATTGGAGAATGACTTTGGTAGGATATTTTTTAGAGAAGAGACAGGCATACCTAAATGTTAAGCATTGGGTGGAGATTAATTGGAAGAAATGGGTACTCCAGTCCACCTTAATCACTAAAGATGACATCTTTATATTTCAATTTTCTTCTGAAGAGATAAAAAGTAAGGTGATCGATATGGGTTTGTGGCACATCCAAGGTAGGTTGTTGTTCTTGTAAAGATGGGAAATTGGATTTAAACTTGATAAAATGAGATCATGTCTATCCCTATCTGGTTTAATTTGCACAAAATCCCTCTTGAGTATTGGTTGTTTGAGGAATTGAGTTATTTAGTTAGTTATATTGGAGTAACCCTTGCAATGGATGAAAATACGACAAATGTAAAATGGGTAGGCTAGGCTCGTGTATGCATTGAAATGCCAAACAATAAGATGCTATTGAAGAGTATACCTATTATGAAGTATCATAATTGTGGTCAATTAATTAAGGATAAAATTTCCCTATCATATCTATAGAAGTCGTATGTGAAAGAACCAACTAAAATGTAGATCCCCAAGAGAAACAATAATGAGGAAAGTGGAGATAAACTACAATTGTCTGACAACCTTAGCATCCCCAGAAACATTACTGCAACCAGAATGAGTGCAGAACAACTGACTCTACAAGGTACATTTGTTAATGCTATGAAATCTCATATTGAAACTGAGAATGTAACAGTTAAAGAACAAGACCAAAATGTTTAGTTGTTAAATGAAGAAATCATTGGCGAAAATATTGAGTGGAAGGATACTGGGACTAGAAATTGAAATCTATGTGGAAGACTAAGTCCACTTAGCCTTAATGGTATGTACAATCTGGAATGTGTGGGGTCTTAATTCTGCCAATAAGCAAATAGCGATAAAAGATTACATTTTTGCTGGAGAAAACTTTTTTTGTTGGTTTGGTGGAAACCAAAATAAAGGAGGATGCTCTTCACAATGGCTCGAAATTTTTCCCAATAGAATGAACAATCTTGAGTAACCATTCTAAACACCAAAATGGATGAGTTATTGCTGCTTTTGACCCTACCTATTTGAAACTCACAAAGTAGTTATATTCTGAGCAATTATTGCATTGTGATTTACTACTCAAATATGTTAATGTCCCACTAGCTATCACAAAGTCAATTACAAATTCCAACGGGCTAGCTTGTGGAAAGATTTACATGACATTGGTTCACATATGTCAATTCCCTAGATAATTGTCGGAGACTATAACTGCTTGTTATCATCAACTGAATCTTTAAGAGGAAAGGGAACAATGCATATTGGTATCACAGAACTTACAACACAAACATCTTTCCTTGGACTACCTAATCTGAAATTTCATAGCCCATTATACATATAGAGTCACCATTAATAGGGATATTGGTTGATACAGAGGAAGCTAGATAGATGCCTTGTAAACAATTAGTGGCTTGTGCAAATGATTGATAGCTATGTTGTGTTTGGTGAGCCATTGTTATGAGATAACCTATCAATGTTTACATTTGGAGCAGACTCAACAAAAGATGCACACCCTTCAGATTCTTTAATTACCTACTAAGTCAAGCTCAACTAGAGGCAATAGTTTGAAAACAAGTCCAAAGGTCTAATGCTTTTCAATGTATGTAAATACTAAACAATATCAAAGCCAAATGTGTAAAACTAATTAAGCAATGTTCTAACCCTTTGAAACTCAATAACCAATAAGCCATGGCGAATCTTATCTTAATTCAAAAGTTGCTTGCTATTAATCCCACCAATCCTGCACTCATAGCTAAGGAGAAGACATAATTGAGCAAATACATGCAGATAATTGAAGACTTTAGTAATCAGTTAAAGAAAAAGTCTCGAATTATATGGCTCCAACCCGAAGACAGCAATACTAAATACTTCTTTAATGTGATTCAGGGAAGGAGGAATAGAAACAAGATAATATATCTCAAAGATGATTAAGGTAGAATGATACAAGAGCAGTATGAATTGAAAGAGGTAGCTACTAGACATTTCATGTAGATAAATGGAGTCTCTTCATCCACCTGTTGTCTTTTTATTAATTTTATCAATAACATGGCTGGATCTATAAACCAGAATCAACATTCTACCGTAGTCAGAGAGGTCACCAGTGAGGAGATCAAACCAGTATTATTCCCCATCCACCCTAATAAGTCACCAGATCCTGATGGTTTCAATGCCTGATTTTTTAAGCAAAATGGAATCTCTTACAAACTTCAATTGTCAAAGCAGTGTAGGAGTACTTCAAGAGTGACAGGTTACTTACAAAAATGAATAAGACTTATTTGGTATTAGATTCCAAAATCTTGAATTCCAAAAAGTTGAATGATTATCAACCAATATCTTGCTGCAATGTGGTGTATAAGATCATCTCCCAAAATCTTGCTAACAAATTGAAGGAAACTTTACCAAGATTGATCAATTTAAGTCAAGGTGCGTATGTCCTAGGTGATAATATAATATCAGCACAAGAATTATTCAAAGACTACAACACTAAAGAACAAGTAGGATTTTAGGCTCTCAAAATAGACTTTATTAAGGCATATGACACTGCGGAATGAAGCTTCATCATTGATTCACTCTTAGCATTTTGATATCCTAGCAAGTTCGTTAATTGGATCCATGCTTGAATTTCTACCGTGTCTTTTTCCATCCTATTGAAAGGGGAACCTACCTAACTTTATAAAGTAGTTAGAGGAATTCGGCGGGGAGATCCACTATCTCCTTATCTCTTTGTAATTGCTATCGAAGTGCTTCAAATAATGACTCAGCTATGCAATGTGGAAAGCAGAAACTTCAAATATCTTCAATGATGTAGTGAACTGTTTATCACTCAACTTTCTTTTGTAGATGATTTACTCATGCTATGTGCTAATGATACAAATTCAATTGGTGTACTCTTAACCTCCATACAAAGATTCCAAAAAGTATCTGGGTTGACATTCAATCCATAAAAGAGCTCAGCATGCCTATCTACACAAAGTAGTGAAGCCTCATCTAATGTGCTCATAAGGCCAGGTCTAGCCATTCATCAACTACCTCTCAACAATTTGGGTGTCTTTATCTCTACTAAGAAACTAAAAGAAGTCGAATGTAAACTACTCATTGACAAGGTTTGTAGAAGAATTTCTAATTGGACCAACAAATATTTATCTTATGGTAGTAGATTGCAACTGGCCATCTCCATTCTTAATAATCTACATATTTATTGGTTGTCATATTTAGTAATCCCCAAAGGTGCTTTAAAGAAGATAGACAAGAGGACAAGAGATTTCATATGGCATGGACATAATTCTAATATGAAGAAAATTTCTAAGGTTAATTGGAGTACTATTTGTCTTCCAAAAGAAAATGGTGGATTAGGGATTAGTTCTACCTTTAGAATGACAAGCTTTTGTTAGCAAAATGACTATAGAGACTCTGTTGTGATAAGGAAAGTCTCTAGGTCAAATGGGTTCATATTTTCCATGTCAAACACCGCAACATATGGTCAATTTCTCCAAAAACTTCTCAATCTTACACTTTTCAATAAATCCTACTCACCAGGTCATTTATGCATCCTCATATCAAGCACTATGTCAGAGATGGGTAAAACACCAACTTTGGTTTGATAAATGACATCCAATGGGACCTCTATGTAATACTCCTCTTTTTCTTGTTTTAAAAGGCTCAATTTTAGAAGATACCAAGGTGTAGGTACTCATTTAAAGTAACAACTGGGTGTGGCCATTCCATATGAGTAGATGAACCATGCTAATTGCAGAGCAAATGCCAACTTATATACTAAATTTGAAGCAAGAAGATAAAGCTAGATGGGAGTTACACTCATCATATAAATTTACAGCGCAATTGTGTAAACAAATGATATTTGGTCCACTCACTAGATTTCTACTTCACAAATTGATATAGGGATTTGGAAATGCACAGGCTCACTCATTTATACACTAGTTAACAGTTGCGAAGAAACTGGAAACTAGAGACATGATAAAATTTCCAATTCTAGATAAATCTTACCCCTTATGCAATGAGGAAGCGGAGTTTTTAGATCATCTCTTCTTTAGTTGTTCTTGCACAAGAATATTGATATTGGGTAAATTTCTCTGTATTTTTAATCTACCTAATAGAAATATTACCTAGCAAGACTACTTGAAGTGGGTTAATGATTTACAATGGAATAGTAAAATGGATTTAAAGCATTCAAGATTGTCTTTTCCATGCTAGTACATTTCATATGGAGAATAAGGAACACCAAGATCTTTGGGTCAACATAAGAATACAAGAAATTCAGCTGGAACAAGCTTTATCTCAAGGTAAAGATGAATATCGTGTTAATGCCCTCTTTACGAGATATTTCTAATCGACTCAGGCAACAGTTTTAGTAAAAGTTGGTACTTAGTTAACAATTTAGTCATACTTTCCACCTTTTTTATTGAATATATTATTTACTTAAATTAAAAAAAACTATACCATGCATTTATGGTTAAAAATTATAAATCTTTATAAGCAAATAAAAATCAATTTAGTCAAGATCCTATTGAATTCATTTCTTCCTAAGGTACAAAAAAGAATATGCATGGCCCTACTATTCGAGGAAATTAATCTCTTATCTAAAGGTTTCCATTCTTCCTTTAATTTAGGTAGCTTATTATTATTTTCAATTTTGTTATGAATAAAGGGAACATTTGACACTATTTCCCATAAATCTACACTTTCGGCCACTAAAAGAATCTTATCCTATTTTTCCAGTAAAGGTAATCATTTCCATAAAAGAAGAATGTTATATTTAAGCTTTGTCCCTCTTAGTTAAATGAAGATAATGATGCTTCGAAATAAGTTTTGCTAATCGCCAAAAACAATTTTTCATACCAATACTTTGTGCCAATATTGCCTTAAAGTGCTAAGATGTTATCCAACTATCTAGGTGTTATATATTGACCAAAATAGATAGCTTATGTGTCACAAATTTCTAAACACTAAACTAATTTTTTGGATAGCCTTATTTGTAACATTTTCTTACCAAATCATTACATTGTCATACCGATGTATTTGCACAATTATAAGATTGAACAAATTAAAAAAAAAAAGAGACTCACAACAGGTGCCTCTTTAAATCATTACCTATTTAACTTTTATATAACAAAAGGAAATAGAAAAATAATAAGATTTTTCAAGGTATCATCATTTTCAACCATTATTAGCAAATTTGGTATCTGATTATGATTTTAAACTTACAACTACTAAAGAATTCAACTTAAAGAATGATATTTTGGACATCAATATAGTAATGGTGAAAAAGTATAATAATAAATGACATGTGTTTTGACTTTACAAATTTAAAAAAAGTTTGCCTTAAGGAAAATTTATCCATTTCCAAAATAAACCTACTTATAGACTCAACAAGAGGTCACAAGTGGTTGAGTTTTATAGATGCATACTCAGGCTCTAATTAGACTCAAATGTATGAATATCATGAGGAAAAAAATAACATTTTTTATATACAACATAACATTCTATTATAAGATGATGTCATTCAAACCCAAGAATGTGGGAGCAACCTATTAATGACTTACAATGTCTTGCATGTAGATCAATCAAAATAGGAAGGTTTATATCGAGAAAAACAAGGAGGGGATCATCTAACAAATTTGCAAGAATGCTTCAACACGTGAAAAAAATAACATTAAGCTAAAACTTGAAGAGTGCATACTTAAAACTTAAAGTGGAAAGTTCTTAGGTTTTATAAAAAGTTAAGAGGGGTATTAAACCAAATCCTTAAAAGATCAAAGTTGTTAGCACCATAAAGTCACCATAGACCTTAAAGGAGGCACAAATCTAGTTAAGTAAATTAACAAGTTTGTTTTGTTTTCTCTCACATCTATATAAATATATTTTTTGTTCTTTAAAACAGTTAGAAAATCAAAAGATTTGAATGGGGTGATAAGTGTGAAAAGGCATATGAAGATCTGAAGATCTATTTACAAAATTCACCTCTACTTACAACCCCTCATAATGGTGAATCCTATACCTATAAACCTCAATCACATCATAGGTAATCAACTTTCGACTAGTTTGGGAAGACAAAAATTTAAAAGCCCAGTTATTTTGTTAGAAAAATCCTTTAAGGACCAAAACTAGATACATTTAAATAAACAAAGCAATTTTGCTTATTGTCACATTGACTAGAAAATTATGATGGTCTTCGAAGCTTATCCTATTATCATTGTGATGTACCTACATTTATGACATTTTATACAAGCTAAGAATAATAGGACAGATGGTGAAGTGGTCAGGGAAGCTTAGTATATTTGAGGTTATATTTTCACCTTAAACATTAACCAAATCCCAACTACTATGAGACTTCTTGTTCAAATGCACTATCCTCATTGGCAAAGTAGATTCAGGCGAGCCTACCCTAAATTATTTTCTTATTTAGAAGATGAATTTTGATGGCACGTTAAGAGAGGAAACAAGCGGATCTAACATAGTTATTTGAGATATTTGAAATCGATATCAAATATTGTTAAAAGTATAAGCTAAAAGACTAATAAAAAAAATAAAGCATGAGGAATCAATATATGGGACAAAATGACAATTAATTTACATATTCATTTGATAAAGAGTAAGTTAGACTTGCAAAAATTATTATAAATCAATTAAATGAGCTCTTAATTACTAAGGATGAGACCTTGTAGGAGTACTTCATCTTATACCATACCAAAATAGAAGACATACAAATTTAAGTCGAATGCATCTTTAGATAATATAACAATATAGAATATTAATTATCAAATTATGGAGTGAGAGAAATAATACCCAGGGATGAGTTTTTGAAAGTTAGATTCAAGCCAATGTATAATAAGTAAGTTTAGGCATAGACATAGAAAGTGGAAGAAGACTAAAAAAAACCCTATTAGAAACTATATAAACAAAAGGGAATTGCCTTCAAACTATATTGATACCAAAAAAAACCATTTGTAGATCTATCTCTCATACTTATTCTTATTTAAATTAGATTATGTCACCTTATTTGGGAGAAATCTTAACAAAATGTCGTGAAGTGTCCTTTTGATTGGACTAAGGTTGTTCGACATTATTTTACAATATATTATAAAAAATTCTTTTTGTCATTAAGTCAGATACAATTTACTAAGTCTATAAATACTATAGATGTTAAAGGAACTCTAATTTTCGTCACTAACATATATTCTCCCATCTCATCTCCAATAATAGTTGCACAGTGGAATATAAACAAATTAGGCTAATTTCCACATACAATTACACAAAATAGATTCATCCTTGCCGTAGTCAATTATTTGATATGGTAGATAAAAGCAAAACCTTATCCAACCATATCAAGGAAGACATTCATATTCTATGAAGATATGGAATTCCCTTACATATAATCAAACATAATGTCTCATAATTGATTTTCTTAAACTTATATCAGCTCTGTGATTCACATAACATCAAATAAATCTTCAATTTTGTCATATAAGTTTTGTGAATCACATAACATCAAATAAAACTTTAATTTGTTCATACACCTATATACTAACAACATGGGAAAGGTTACCAGCATAACCATTTCGCAAGGCTTAAAATTAAAGATTGATCAAGCTCAGGGCATTTAGATAGATGAGTTGCAAAGTCTCCTCAGGAATTATTAGACAACCCTTAGAATAATAATAGGAGAAATCCCATTCAGTTTGACACATAGAGCAGAAGCCCTCATACCTAAAAAGCTAAAAATTTCTTTTATTTGCATCTAAAACCACATTCCTGAGGTCAAAAACTTTGTTGTAGGTAAAACTAGACTTGATTGAAGAAAAAAGACATAAAGCATGCCTGAATAATTCGACATACCAATAACATGTCAAAATTTTCAACTAAAAATGAGTATAACGATATATCATAAAAAAGGCTAGCTCGTTTTAAGGAGAATCAACATAATTGATAAACATGATGCTAAAAGAAAGGGAGCTCTTAAACTATACAGGGCTATATAAAGTAAGAGACGTCATCAGACTTAACATATACAAACTTGAAAGGTTAGATGGATCAGAAGTTCCTAGAATTCAAATAGCCAACACCTCTGACTTTATTATTCTTAAGCTTGTGAGTCACTTTTCTATTAATGAAGTTTGGTTTCAGTTTTGTGCAAATATGCATTTTAAAACCTTTGGTTTCAAAATGAAAGAATCATAAATTCTTAAAATGTTAGACAAGATAAACACCAATAATAAAATCATAAGATCTCAAAATGTTAGAGTTGTAAAATGCTAATGACAAACTTATAGAGTCTCAAAATGTCAACTTGCAAAACATCAAACAATAGACTTATAAAGTCTCAAACTGTAACTTATAATATGTTGAATGATAAACTCAAAGAGTCTTAAAACATCAAACTTGTAAAACGTCAAATTTAAGGAGTCTCAAAAAGTCATACATGTAAACTGTGAAATGATAGACTTGTAGGGTCTCTAGAATATTAGACTGAAGAATTATTAAAATGAGTCACTCAAAATACCCTCAAGAACTTATACAACTTTAGTTCCACTCTCTTGTAAAAATGTAAACTCAAGATTTGGCACAAAATTTACCAAAAGTCCATATAACATCAAACCTGATATGTTACAGGAGCAAGCAAAGAAATATCACTAAATAACATTCGTGTAAAGATCAACCAATCAGCACTAAACAAAGCTAATGTTTTTTGGAATTTTTGAGTATGAATATGTATGTATATATAAGAATGTTGAACTCCATCCTCATTGCATGATGGTTTACCCTGAACCTGATGCTTCTTATCCTCAAATTATTCCATAAGAGCCGTGACAAAATCAAGAGCAAGTGATCATATGCCACCAATAATAAGCTCATACTTACTCACCGCTAATCTACGACTAAGTGAACTAGACTTAATTCTAAAGTCACCAATAAACCTGACGCTAGAATCCCCATCGCGCAACGAATCACAATGAGAAGACATCTCAAAACAAAAAAGAGCTAAGACCTTACCGTAAGACGATGACAAACTTGCATTGATTGACGATTGATCAACCTAGTTTGCTCGAACTTTGATATTTGTTATATAAGTACAGAAAAAGCAATTGCCCAAACGTGAGACATGGGTTATTTATAAGGAATGCAGACACTCATCAGGATGTTTCCTTAGTGATGTAACTCCCCAACACCATAACTTCAAAACCAAGCAAGATTTTTTAGGCATGCCATAAACCTTCAAATACACAGTTGGCTTGCTCGTACAAAAGAATGAATCCAAAGACAAATGCAAAAAGACTTGAATAATTCAAGTAAAAGTATCAACGGACAACAAACCTTTGTAAAGAGTCGGACTTATTTTAAAACTGCAAGATGAAAAATGTTCATAAAAAAGCTCTCACAAATTTTGTTTAGAATATAAGTCTATACATGACAGTAATAGAATATAGGTCCTATGATAGAATTACTACCGGAAGACATTCACGAAAAAGCTCTTACAATATTTGTTGAAAAAATAGACCCATAAATGGATAACCCTTCGGAGCCTGCAAAACCATAACACGTTAGACAGATCACTCCGTAATCTAACTTCAAGACGAACATGCTAAATCGTTTTTAAAAATATTTCCATTTTAAGGTAGACATTTGATCAGGTCTTAACAGTTAACATCTCCATTTTTAGGAAAGATTTATAGGTAACGTTTAAAAACAACAAAGGCAATTTGTGACGTCAAGACAAATCTGATGTCAAAACTCAAATGATTATATATATATATATATATATATATATATACATACATACATAAACATATATGCCCAAAGCACAACTCCCATCAAAATAGCCATTGAGCCAAAAGACTCAAAATCTTGCAGAAGATTGAAAAAGCATCACAATCGCACAAATTGCTATAAAATTAATTATTATTATTAAAATCAGATAATTTTTCACTTGCTTGCTTATCTCATGATAATTTTTTTGTCAAATTCTGACTAACTTAATCCTCAAAAACTAATCGTGACCGAGATACTCTTGCTCCACCATCTGACAATACTTTAACCAAAATTTTGCTGTTCAAACGCCGATGATTCGTTAAATAAAAGAACAACTTATACCTCTATTGATTTACATCAACGTTGAAGGTAAAAGGTGGCCCTGACCTTATTCTTAATACAAATTACAGAACGGGCTCTTAGGTAAGGATGTCAAAATCAGCCCGACCCCCCCTCCGGCCCGACCCATGGGTCGGTCAACGGGTTTTGGCCCGATTTGACCGGCCCATAGGCCAGGTCACATGCCAAGAATGTATGGCCCGTGGGTTGAGATGGACGGGCTGCGGGCCGGCCTGTAGGTCGAGGGTGGACGGCCCGAGGCTCATGAAATAATGGGCGGGCCGGTCTGACCAGCCCGGCCCATAGCCCGTGGCCTGATTACCATAATTTTTTTAATTATTTATTAAAATAATTAATAAATAATTTAAGTAAGTTAAAAATTTGTAATTAATGTAGT
>JAOSBN010000004.1:13426423-13448984 GCA_027563595.1 Erythroxylum suave | reverse complement strand
TACCGACCTTTATGACCTTTGACTAGTTTCTTGACCATCTTGCCCTTGGATTTTACTAGTTTCCCACAGTGGAGAGAGTGACAAGCATTCTATTCCGTGTTTTATAGTTTTCAAGCTCATTATTGGGTAATGGATATTTGTCTTCATTTGCAGAAATTCTATGGTACATTTGGTAAAGACTACAAGACAGCAAGCTGAACTAATTCTTAGATACTTACATCTCAACTAGGAATGGCAATTTTTAGCCCATGAGCTTAAATTCAGTTGATTTTAATGGGTTAACTCATAGGCCAAGCTCAGACCTAGACAAATTCGAGATTCAGTTATTCTAACCAAAGCAACATCGTTTTACGTAAAAGAGTTGGGCATCAGGTAAGCTTGGGTTTGGGTAACCCAAATCCTAATAAAATTTAAAAAATAAATTATTACATATTTTTAATTTTAAAAAAATTTTGAGGAGTCTGGCCCATGGGCCAGCCCATTGCCATCCTTAATCTCAACGGTCCAAATTACTGTAAATTGAACTAAAATATTATGGTTTCTTTATTAGGCAACATAAATATAATTAAATTAAATGATTACCCTGAAAATTTTGAATAATTACATTCACTCAATTTTATAGATCCATATTTAATTATGTTATTGGTAATCCTCTTCTCATTTGTTCTCGTGAGGGAAAGTATCACAATAAATTGTGCTTGTAAAAGACAAGGAATATTTAAGATTATATTGTTGATTTACATGCATTATACTGTCGAAAAATGGAGAAACCGTAAATTGAATTTCTTAAGAGCATACAAAATTTTGGGAGTCCTCGCAACAGTCACGCGCTTGGATGGGTTCCTCAGCATCCGGACAAAAAGCATGGTTGCTGATAATAAAAGGAATGAAAAAGATGCTGGCCCCACAAGGTATTGGAACTTCATGTCCTTTCACTTACTTACATGTGTCAGTAGTCTCGTGACAGTCATTGCCTTACCGGTCACCGGTTGATGAAAAAGTAGTTAAAAGGCAGGCAAGGGCAGCAAAAGATTCTCAGCGTGCTGCATTTTATATACATAGCGAAGTTTTGAATAACAAATAAAATATTAAGTGGGTTCTTTGCTTGGTGGTATGTAAAGGGCCCAAAAAGCGGGCAAAGAAAACTTTGCAGTAAGTGTGTTGGAAGAGATTGCTGAGCGTGTAACTCTATTTTGAGATTTTTGATAATAGTTTATGCTTTTATTGTTCACAGAAAATACGAATGATGACTGAATGAAGGTTTTCTTGGGAGAAACACGATCGTGTAGGGTCATGTCCTTAACATATATGACCGTATGGGGTCATCTGTATGTAAATCTCTGAAATCGTACAAAGAAAGAAGTGAAGGGCAAAGATATACACGGTTGTGTACACACTTATGTTTATGTCGTACAATTGACACAATTGTACGTGACGATTCTGTGGCTCTTTGTAACCATATGCTTTTGCGACTTAGTTGACAACCCCAAAAAGGGAATAAAAAGAGAGAGAGAGAGAGTAAGTAGTATAACATTATCATGTTTTTTTATTATTATTTGGATTGATTTGAGAATTTGTTGATTGACATATCAACTTCGGATTTCAATATTGAAACTTTGTAAGATAACTTATAGTTGTAGGGCAAGACTTTAAGCTTTGTAAATCCTTATATGAGTTTAATATATTTGCTTGTCAGTTTGGTCCACATTTGTTTCCTTTACATTAGAAGGTTTTCACATAAATCTCAGTGTTTGCTTCTTTATTAATTCTTTATTCTCATATCGATATTTGTTGATTAAAATTAAAGATTGTGTTTTGTTGCTCTTTGGTTGATCTTTTATAAAGTTGTATTTTCCGTCTCCCAACAAATGTTATCAAAGCAATCGCGATGGAAGGTGGAAATAATTTTATGGTTAAATTGACGTCAACGAATTACTATATCTGGAGACCCATGATAGAAGACCTTCCATACTACAAAGATCTCTTCGATTCTATTGATGTGGACAAAGGTATGAATGATGATGTTCCTTCAAAACCTTAGAATATTTCAAATAGAGAATGAGAGAAGATGAAGCGGAAAACTTAATGCATGATTCGACAATAGATTGATATCAGTATATTCAACCATGTGTCTCAAGAAATGAATCATTTTGAGCTATAGAAAAAGCTACAAGGTCCCTATAAAAGAAAGATTGTCTAAAATAAGGCCTCTCTAATTAAAAGGTCTGTAAACTTGAAGTTGAAAGCTAGGAAATTTGTATTGAAGCATCTGAGTGATTTTCAGGATATAATCAACAAACTTATAACAATGAAATTTATTTTTTATAACTAGCTTCAAGCTTGTTCTTATCGAGTTCGCTACTGGGTAGCTAAGAGACAATAGTGGTGATGATTACCAATTCAATTATTAAAAGTGTGCTCTCTTAGGATGTAATTAAAGAGAGTATGATCAATGAAGAAATTAGAAGAAAAGAGATGGGAGTTGACAACATGTAGGTTTTCATGGTAGAAAGTAAGGGAAGGAGCAAGAGCAAAGGTCCCAAATGACATGGGAAGTCTAGAAACCTATTAAAGTCTAGAGGTTAGAAAAAGGTGAAAGTATGTCACTATTGTGACAAGCTAGGACATATTAAGAGGTTCTGTTACAAGTGGAAGAGGAATAAAACAACTAGAACTGCTTTAAGCACGGATGATAAGATGTTCCTAGTTTGTACGATAAACGAATGTTGATCACTTGCATATTCATGCATATTTCAGTCCACACTTTACGTACATTTGCATAGTTTTTTTATCACATTTTGTATGCTTTTATGTGGGTTTCATGTGTTTGCATATTTCAGGTGGAGCTATTGGAAATAGTGGAAAGTGTGAATGATTTGGAGCAAAAGAAATATGGTGAAGTCTAGACATTGAATTACGACATGGCCATGTCATAATCTGTAGCTATGCTGAAGAATTTATAAGTCGACAGAATCATGGGCCAGTCGTGTTGGAACTCGAGCCCAATGGACAGAATTCACTCCTCAGTGTAGTGATACAACCATAATAGACTTTGGCACAAGATGGGGGTCCTTGTTTGCTTATTAGCCTCCAAATTAAGAGGGTATTTAAGGAGTATTTTGATGGAAAGTAGGTTAAGCGTTATTTTGGCAGAACAGTTTTCTCTTGAACATGTTTTTATGGTTTTGACGGCAAAAACATGGACAGCCAAGAAAAACCATGATTTTCTCTATTGTAATGAGTAGCTAAACTCCCTCTAGTCAAGGTATATGGATGTTTAATTGTTAGCCAATTTGTGAGACTTATTGTGTTTATTGTCTTTGTTTATTTCAAATATTTGCTCAATTTCTATGCTATAAATAGTCCTAGTATTATTGTGTTGATTGATCAATGTGGCCAGTTGTTTGATTTGCATAATGATATACTGTTGAATAGTAGCTAGATTCGTGATTGCCGACCTATCAAAGTAGCGAATTAACTTGATTATGAAGTTAATGAAATTGGGTAATCTAGTTTAAATGACATACGGCGTTTTCGATGTGCACTGGCTGGGATAGAGGTCTTTTCATGTTTAATGCTACCATAGATTAAACTTTGTCAGAGCGTTTCTCGGGAGTTGTCTAGTGGTTAGGGAAATAATCTGTTAGGGTGTCCTAGGGTTATCGAATAAATAAGAAAAGGCTGGTTACTGAGTGTCATTTATAGCTATAACTCTTCTATTCGAATGAACAAAGAACATCTTTAGTGTCTGTGATCGAATTGCAAGATTAAACTGAAATGTATCTTGGCTAGGCTTTTATCCCATTATTTTTAGTCTTTTATTTTTACTGCTTTTGTGATTCCTTTTTGTGTTCATTAAATCAATCTCAAATTATATTTATTTAATTTTCCTATTTCTGACAAGTAAACAAATCTGCAGTGATCTCTGAGGTTCGACCCTGCTCACCGTTATATTATATTATTTATAGTCTTTTGTGGGAAAGGAAATTATTTTTGTTAGTTTGACACCCATCAAATGCTAACATATTAGCAATTTAGGTTTTGAATGGCTTATTGATACGGGAGCTTCAGATTATTGTGTTCCAAAATTGGAGTAATTCTCAAACTACAAGAGCAGAGACTTTGAGAGCATAAAGATGGGTAATCAAAGTTCCTATAAGATTGTTGGTATGGATGATATTCGAGTTCAAACAAACATCGAATGCTAATTGACCGTGAGAGATGTACAACATATCCCTAATTTAAAGCTAAATTTGTAATCAATAATCATCTTAGATCGAGAAGCATTCAAGCACACTTTTGGGGATGGAAAGTGGAAATTGTCTAAGGAAGCAATGATTGTTGCTCAAGGAGAGGAATGTTGCACATTGTACAAGACAAATTTAAAGGTATATGGTGGTGGAGAAGTATATAAAGTCAAAGACAAAACTTTTCCAATCAAAACATAAGTGAAAAGTTTTTTCGGTAGTAAATCCCTCATTTCAATCAAAAACACTTTACCCATTAATCCTTGTGATCATTATTTGGCAAGAAGCAATATAGTCTCTTTCAGGATACGATATACAAGAAAGACAGAGTCATTGGAGTTGGTGCAATTAGATTTTTATGGCCCAATTAAAGAGGAGTAACTAGGAGGTAACCAATATTTTCTTACATCCATTGATGATGCTTCAAGGAATACAAAGGTGTACGTGTTGAAAGTAAAGAGTCAAGTATTTAGAACTTTCCAAAAGTTTCATATCATGATAGAAAGAGAAGTTGAATTACCAGTTAATAGATAACAGAGATGAGTATAACTCAGCAATGTTTGAAGATTAATGTACATCAGATGACATATATATGAAAAATTTGAACCTAGTACTCCACATCATAATTGTAACATACCACTCTTATAGAGTATATGCCCGAACGTATTGACTATTATTCAAGAACATACTCTATGAGGATGACAAGTTAAGACGATCGCATTACCACATTTTAAGGCATCACATATTAAAAACATTTCAAACATTCAATTTGAAGCATATCTTTCATAATCATATTAAATCACAAATTTCATTACACTTCAAAGTTCACATATACATTTGACAATAGGTGAGAAAAGCTATCTTAATGCATAATGAATAGAAACATCTACAGGTACAACTCATCCTGACTACTAACTCATGTCCAATTGTAGTAACTATACTTCGATTAGTCTAACTAGATCTTCTCTGTACCTGAAAATCAATATTGTAATTTTGATAAGTTTGTGAACTCAGTGAGTGAACCATTATCAATTTATTCACTCAAGTCAAATACACAGAGACAAGTCATATCCCAATTCAAAAAGAATTACATATCATCCAATATTGAATATCACACACATTTTATCATACCTTATCAAGTACATCAAGATTATCATACTCTTATAAGTATATCATGTAAGCTAACATTTCATATCACAACACATCCTCATTTACTTTTCAACTATATTTCAAACAATTAAGTAATTCATTTCAACTTAATCATATGATACATACATGTATATGCAAATGCAAATGTGACTCCATTTCATTGTTGCTTTGTTGTGACCAACGATATTTACTGTCTCGTATCTGTTGTAAATACTAAGCTCATTTTATTTACTGTCCCGTATCCGTTGTAGATATTGAACTCATTATTAATTGAGCCTATGGCTCTTTGTGGTCAATACTGAGCTTAAAGCTCTTTTTTTTTTAACGTTGGTCACTCTTGTCACAACTCCTTTATCTAATCATACATATCAATGTTATGGAATGCATCAATTCACATAATATGCTATCAATACTTCGCATTCAATGTGCTCATGTCATTTATCACATTCTTCAAACCTGAGTTTGGTATTCAACATTTAGTTGAGTACACATTCCATATTACATATACAATTTGAAAACACTTCTATGTACAGTCCCAAGTATCAAACTCTTCAGACCAACAATGTCCAGAATTATAGCAATTATAGAAGTAACAGTTCAATAACTGAAAGTTGACCAAAAACAATTCAATCATAGTGAAAAACATCTAGGTTAACTTACAGTACGCTCTAGATAAGCTATTGCCTTGATGATCCGACAATGTCTGGATGTTGACGA
Organism: Erythroxylum suave; assembly: GCA_027563595.1. Lineage (NCBI taxonomy): Eukaryota > Viridiplantae > Streptophyta > Magnoliopsida > Malpighiales > Erythroxylaceae > Erythroxylum > Erythroxylum suave. The sequence continues at coordinate 13,442,871 of JAOSBN010000004.1, read as the reverse complement.
TTAACTTATGTATCTATCTTTATATAAAACATACATATTTTACAAATCATTATGTTATCAATCATATGATTATTCGATCATATATATATATATATATATATCAAATTTTCAATGCATGCTCAATTAGCCTTCCAGGTATGTATTAATATACAATGATCTTGACTGTACTTATACGCTTTCAGATCATTCAAACTTTATAGCTTGTATACTACCATTTTACATTTAGGTTTATACCTTATGTAAACTTAATTTATTCATCAATCATATACGTTCATATAATTATCCAATTCTGACTCACAACTACTACATGTTCATTCATTTATATCTAATACACATTACTCATATCCTTTGAATCATATTTGTATTTATAAGAACATCTTAATTCCTTTACAGCTCATAATTTTCAGATTTCAATACATTGATATTAAGACAATCCATTTCTTAAGTTATGGCATCAAGTAGCAACTTAAACTTATCAAACTCTTAACTAATGAATCAAGCAACAATTTAGGTTTATTTCAAGTCTCAATCGAATCCAAATACACCAATGTAAAGTGACTTATCCTTATGTGATTCAAAAATTACACAAAACAGAAGTTTTTCATTTCAAAGCATTGCCCACGATTGTGGGAAGGAGCTAATGCAACTGTCCAAGATCATAGGATGAGTGAACCAAATGTGCATTATTCATTTTTCTTTAATTTTTCTAGATTCTAACTCCTTCATACCAAATTCAAAACACCTTCATAATAGTCCATTAATTATACCTTAATTATATGTCAATTCCTCATCAATTTTAGATTCGATTCTAACTCAAAATCATTCATTTGGCAACCCATAAACTATTGTCTTTCATGCATGCAAAAACAAAACAAAAACTATCATTCATGCATCAGTTTCCAGCACTTATTTAACTCCATTATCACCATCAATCCATCTCTAATTTAGTCATCATCAAGTTCCATCACAACATGCCACAAAGAACAATACTTATTTGTTTAGCTCAAATTCCACCTCAATGATCAAGCTAACCTAACCCTCCATACATACAAGATCATCTAAATACAAGATGGGAGTAGAATGATTTCAGCAAAGGAAAAGAGATGATAGTAGATTATAGCCATCTTTGAACATAATCTTATATGGATCTTGAAGTGACTATGAACTGAAGTAAAACAAAATTTCAAAGCTGTGAGGGTTTTGTGTGTTCGATAATGTAAGGGAGAAAGAAGAATGAATTACAGCAAAAACATCTAAGGAAAGACTCTGCCATATACTTGTGTCATTAGATGAGTTAAGATAAGTGTCTCCTTCTTTAAGGACACTTGTCCTTTAAGGAATCAAGCTATATGTCTTCTCTTTAAATGGTAAACATGTCCTTCTGTTTGGTTGCAAATTGTCACTTAAATGTACTACCATTTGTCAATCAACCTCTAAGCCATTTGTCACTTAATTTTTCATGCCAAATGTCATTCATTTTATAGTTAATCATCCTAATTTTCCATGTAACAACTTGTCTTGCTAATTGACATTTTTCCTATACTAAATGTATATTTTAATTCATCAATCTCTTAATTGTAACAATTAATTCCAAATTGCTAATTGTAATCCATTGATTCTTGTTATTGGTAAATCAAAGTACAAGACATTGGTAATGCACATTCATTTTAGTTTTATACCCAGAATATGTCAATTGAGTGCAACTTGTCTAACTCATAATTCATGTATGTATGCTATTATTATGCATATGAATACAATCATAAATCATGTCATAAATGTACCAAATTCATTCTATATGATGTAACTCATTAGACTCAATAATCTAACACTTTAATCCCTCAACAATTGAAGAGAAGACGAGATTAAAATAATAGTGTTGTTAAGAGAATAAATAAAACTATTGTAGAGAAGGTTTGTATCATGCTTAGAGTGTCTATATTGCTGAAAACATTTTAAGGAAAAACAATAAGAACTGCATCCGATTTGATCAATCAATCTCCTTTAGTTTCATTGAAATTTGAGATTTTTGAGAAAGCGTGGATTAGTAAAGATCTCATGTATTGTCATTTGAGAGTTTTTGGCTGTAAGATATTTAAACATGTACGTATATAAGGATCATAGATAGAAGCTTAACTTAAAGACAATACCTTACATCTTTGTTAGCTATAGTGGTGATAAGTTTGGCTTCATACTCTGACCAGAGAAGCAAAAGGTGGTCAGGAGCATGGATGTGGTATTTTAGGAGCATGAGAGAGGTGCAAATCTTTTGAGAGGAGATAGGGTTACTCAAAGTAGCTCATCTTATAATGAAGCTAACTTTTCTCCAATTTCTTCAACTAATGAGTAGTTTACAAATAAAGGAGATGAAGTGTGTGACCAAACACACATTGATGGTGATCATATACAACCAAATATTGGCGAGCTACATGAACCACATAGGGACATTGCTGAAGATGAAATCATTAAGGATGATGTGCAGGGGGAGCAACTAGATCCAATAACCAACAATATATACCTTTGAAGGTTAATAAGGAAGAGAAGACTTTCTACAAGATATCTGAGTTTAGAATATTGATTAGTTACTAATGAGGGAAATCCTAAGAATGTGCAAAAAGTTGCATCTTATAATGATAAAGATCTTTGTTTTGCAGCTATGAAAGAAAAGATGAACTCTCTAAATAATAATGATACATATAAGTTATGAAGCTTCCAAAAGGCAAAAAAGGCACTAAAGAATAAATAGGTGTTAAAGATAAAGAAAAACGGTAATGAACTGGTGAAGCATAAGCCAAGCTAGTGATGAAAGGGTTCAATTAAAAGAAGGGTATAGATTTTCATGAAATCTTCTCGCCAATAGTCAAGATGACCTTAATTTGAACAGTTTTGGGTTTGACTGCTTGCTTAAATCTTAAACTTGAACAAATAGATGTAAAAATAGTCTTCTTGCATGAAGATTAGGAAGAAGGGATATACATGGAGGAACCACAAGGCTTTAAAGCTAAAGGTAAGGAGAATATGTTTTGCAAGTTAAAGAAAAGCTTATATGGGTTGAAACAAGCTCCAAGGTAGTAGTATCGCAAGTTCAATTCCTTTATGATAGACTATGGTTGCAAGTGAACTTATACCGATGCTTGTGTGTATTTAAAGAAGTTCGCATATGAGAACTTCATAATTCTTCTTTAATATATTGATGGTATGCTGATTTTGGGTCAAGATGTTGGAAGAATCCAAAAGTTAAAAGAGGATCTTCTAAATCTTTTGATATGAAAGAATTGAGACCTATAAAACAAATTTTAGGCTTGGAGATAACACAGGATAGGAAGAGGAGGAGATTGTGGTTGTCACAGGAAAGGTACATTGAATGAGTGTTATAAAGGTTCAACATAAAGTATGCCACCAATTAACGCATCATTGGCACATCACTTTAAAATGAGCAAGTATGCATATCCCTCAAGTAAAAAGAATAAAGATGGTATTTCTTATGCTCCATACTCATCTGCAGTAGGGTCTCTAACGTATGTTATGGTATATACAAAATTAGATATTGCACAGATTGTTGGGTTAGTGAGCTTATTCTTGTTTAATCTAGGAAAAGGTTCATACCTGAGAAGTACTTCAAAGAGGAATTATGTGTTTTATTGATGGTGAACCAATTCTAGAAGGTTATATAAATGAAGTATGGTTAGAGATCTTGATGGAAAAAAATCCACTCCATATTTTCTGTTTAATTTTGTAAGGGAAGCCATTTTATGGGAACTTAAGCTACAAAAGTGCGTAGAATTATCTACAACTGAAGCAAAGTATATAGCTGTAATGGAAGTTAGTAAGGAGATGCTTTAGTTGAAAAGATTCCTTCAAGAGTTATATGTGAAGTAAGAAGACTATTTACTATTTTGTGACAATCAAAGTTTTATTGGCTTGAGGAAAAAAAACTGCGTATCATTCCAACATGAAGCATATAGATGTCAAATATCATTGATCGAGGTCTATGATTAAGGAGCAACAATTGATGTTAAAGAAGATTCATACGAACATAAATGGTGCTAATATGTTGACTAAAGCAGCTCTTAGAAGCAAACATGAGCCTTGTACTAAGCTTATCGGGAAGTCTCTCAAGAAGTTGTTGAAGCATAACATGTCTTCCCCATAATTAGGTAAGGATGGTAGTGGGTCGGGTTGGGCTCGGTCCAAGTAGAAAGAAAAAGGCTTAGACATGACTCAAGGCCTGCTTGAACCTCAAGATGCAGTCCTAGAGCCTAACTTAATTTTATTTATTTATTTGAAAATTTTAATAGAACTTTATTTTATTATTTTTATTAAATTAAAATTATTAATAAAGGAGGATAAGATTACAACCTATAGGAAATGAAAGAAAAAGATTATATTTAAGTTGATCAATTTAATTAATTGAAGTTATAAATTTCAATTGATTAATAAAAATTGAGATTTCATAATTAATGACTATATGAAACATACATATATTGATCAAATGTATAAGATGAAGTCAAATTCATTAATTAAGGAGTATAGGATTATAGTAGATAAAAGAAAAATATTATAATTAAGTTAATTAATTCAATTAATAGAAGTTACGAATTTCAATTGATTGATAAAAATTGAGATTTTATAATGAATGAGTAAACAAAACATACATATATTGATCAAATGAATATGATGAAATCAAATTCATTAATGGAAGAAAGTAGGATTGTAGGAAATGAAAGAAAAATATTATAATTAAAGTGATCAATTCAATTAAATAAATTTACGAATTTCAATTGAATAATAAAAATTGAGACTTTATAATTAATGAATATATAAAACATATATATATTGATAAAACGAATAAGATGCAAACAAATTCATTAATAAAGGAGGATAAGATTATGAGAAATGAAAGACAAAGATTAGAATTAAAATGATTAATTCAATTAATTGAAGTTACAAATTTCGATTGATTAATAAAAAATGAGATTTTGTAATGAATGAATATATAAAACATACATATATTGATAAAATGCATAAGATGAAATCAAATTTCTTAATGAAAGAGGATAATATTATAGGAAATTTAAAAAAGAGAATAATTAAAGTGATCAATTCAATTAATTGAAGTTACGAAATTGAGAATTTATAATAAATGAATATATAAAATCTACATATATTGATAAAATGAATAACATGTAACTAAATTCATTAATGAAGGAGGACATGATTATAGGAAATGAAAGAAAGATTGCAATTAAAGTGATTAATTCCATTAATTGAAGTTATAAATTTTAATTAACTAATAAAAATTAAGATTTTATAATGAATGAATATGTAAAACATAAATGTATTGATAAAATGAAATCAAATTCATTAATAAAGGAGGATATGATAATAGGACATGAAAGAAAGTGATTACAATTAAAGTTATTAATCCAATTACTTGAAGTTGCAAATTTTAATAAAATAAATAAGATGAAACCAAATTCATTACTAAAGAAGGATATGATTATAGGAAATGAAAGAAAAAATTATAATTAAGGTGATTAATTCAATTAATTGAAGTTACACATAAAATTCATAAATTGATGACATAATTTACAAAAATAATTATCTAAAATTTTTAAATGATACAAGTTACATAAAATCAAGATAAAATCATGAAATAATGTTTTAGACTGGGAGTCTAGACTCTAGGATTATGAGAGACTGAGAGTGGACTGTAGAGACTAGAGACTAGAGAGAGTAGAGATTTTAAAGACTAAGCAGCTATTCGTTGTACTTAGGATCGTCAATAGTTTGTATCACTTCTTTTGTATGTAGAAACATTATATTTAATAATGTAATTTAAAAACTAAAGGAATATTAAGAACATGGTACTAATTAATAAATAATTAAATATACCTTTATCTTCAAATATTTTATCAAAATAATGTCCACTTGGTTGATAAGTATGATTATGTATATGACTAGTCACCTTCGTATTAGTACTTTGTGGATGTATTAATGTACAAATTAATAAAACAATATTAAGGTAAGATAATAAATAAAATAGAAAAATTAATATATCAAAAGGAAAAGAATTTACCCTTAATATCTTCATCATTTGACTAACTTCGGGCACATATAAAGGCTTCCACAGTAGGAGGATGAAGTCGAGCACGACGAGAACTAATAACCTTAGCACTAGTGCTAAAAGTAGACTTTGAAGCAACAATAGATGATGGAATTGAAGGTCCCGTGTAATTAATTAAATGATTTGAAAAATATTTTCATAACTCTTTTACCATAATAATACATTGAATTACAAACCTTCAACTTCGGCCACACAATCTTTTGTTAAATATTTATCTAACTCCATCATATTGTACGAAGTCCTAGCGTTTTTTCCTTTCATAAATTTTGTAAATGAAAGTAACAAATTGCTATTAGAAGATTAACGCAAACCTAAAACTGAAACCGGACCTGAACAACCAGAACTATTGTGATCCCAATCTTAAATTTTGTCCATTTTGAGTTGATAATTATCAAACAAATTATACCAGAATTATTTAATGACATCTACATGCTTTTGAGCTCAATCACCATACATCACTTTACATATAAAATTAACTCTCTTCATCTTGTATCTTAGATCCAGCACAGATAAGACTGTAACAATATGTCTAACCATATACCAATAAGAATTTAGCTTATTCATCATCTACTCTGCTATAACTTGAATAAACTTATCGAAATAAAAAATCTAATTAAATAAAGATTTCTTTATCTCACACATAGTGCTAAAGCAATAGTGTGAAGTTGGATATTTTGTTCCGATAACAATTCAGTTGTATTATAAAATAATTCCAACTTTGCACAAAGTTCTCTTACTAACTCCCGTTGGTCTTTTATAGGCATGTAAGTGTACTAAGAATCTTTTTGTCTCAGTATGGTAAACACATCAACATATTAGATTGCTGATTCTAACATCTTGAAGGTTAAGTTCTATCTAGTTGGACAATCGAAAACTAACATCTTCGTACCCGAAATGCATAGTTATCGTGTAGTTTCTTCAAATTTCTCAACTTTTTTAGGTATTACACTACAATATGCTACATTATTTCGAATCGAATCTATTTATTCCTATCGCATCTAATGCATCCTTTATAATCAAATTCAGAATATGTGCAAAGTAACAAATATGATTTAAGCTTCCACCATCCAACAAGCTCCCAACCTGTATCTTATTTTCAACTTTTAAATCATAATATCATTTGTGCTACAATTGTCGACTATTAAGATGAATAATTTGGTGTCAATATTGAAATCCATCAAACAGTCTCCTACACAGTTGGCAACCTATTGCTTGTATATAGTGTCAGCAAATAAATGTACCTATCATGTATATATATGATCAACATCAATCATGACGTAATGAACAGGTAGATGATGAAAATATTAAAGAATATAAATTACCTTAAAAATTTATTATGTAGAGTCTAGTTATTGTCAATATAATGTGTTATCACCACCGTATAACCCTTTTTTTGGTTATCGACTAACCATATATTTATTGTAATGGAAATTTCCTTTAATACTTGACAATGTTCTTAAAATTTCTTTCTTTTTATCCTTGTATGTCTTTATAATGTCCTTCTTTAACATATTTTGAGTTAGGATCTTGAAGTTCGGTTGTAATGAGGTGAGCTCCATTCTAAATCTTTTGTTATCAACTATAGATAGTATATGTTCATCACCAATTGCCATAGAAGCTATCAAAACCTTGATTTATTGCTGTCATAAGATGTTGCATTCATTTCATTCTTCCCTCTCATAAAGTTAGGGGCAAAAAATGTTTGACCTCCTAATACCATCTTTTTTCTACTACACAAATCCACATGTCTCTTTAAATGAAAGTTTCCTCCTTTTGAACTCCTGACCAACATCTTCCGACAATACTTACTTTCATCTTTTTCTACTCTGTCCATTGATTTAGTCTTATTAAAGTGGTTCTTAACTTCACTTTTCAATTGAGTTCAAGTTAGATTTCTATATTCATTTGGTACAAGAATAGAAATTTCACTTTTGTCTTTAGTACCAGATTATGAATCTCCACTAATAATTCATAAACATGGGAGAGAATATGAGAATATAAATCATAATCATAGATTTAATGCAACATCTCACTACCATAGGGTACATACCCAAACTTTCAGGAACATAACCTATGATAATGGTATGTTAGAGCAAAACAATTCTAACTTACACATGACATCAACTAACATCATTTAAAAGTCAGCAAATTTTAAAAACCATTCATTGCATTAATTTACAAAATTTACACTATTTCCTTTAGACAAATATTTAAGTAACCTTATACAGGTTCTAACAAAGACAACAAAATACAAGACATAACACTCTTGGAGCCAGTTGACGGACCTCCGAGCCATAACAAAATCCAAAAGGTCCATTAGTCCTGTCTAAAGAACTAGGTCTTTTGTCTCGTACCTGAAAAACCACATTGTAATTTTTATGAGTTTTGCGAACTCAATGAGTGAACCATCATTGATGATTTCACCAGATCACATACAGATAAAACATATTTTACAGACACTCATTCAGATCATAAACACATTCCAGATGTTCACACAATATGGGATATTATAAGATCATACAATTCACATTGCTAGCATAGCAAATAAATCACATCAATTTATCACTCATTCAGCTTTGCAAATCATTCAATAAATTTTAGTCTTATAATGTTATATGCATGAGACTCACATTTCGAGTGCCTATCACAAACTTATACAAATATCGGCCCATAGGGCTTAGTCAAATAGAATAACGAAGCATAGCTCTGCGTGCAAAATCAAAAAATCACGGAGCAAAGCTCTACGTGGAAGCGCTTCATACTGGCAACTCTAGTCACAACACCTTTATCTGAGCATGCATTTTATGAAATGCAACAATTTCTGAATATCTCATATATCACAATCATATACAAATGCTCAGACAAGATTTCAGAGTCATCGAACCTAAGTCTGACATTCAACTTTCATTGAGAATCAAATGTCAAATTCATATCAAATCAAAACACTCCCACTACATGCCCAACTATTAAACTCCTCGCACCTCAGGTCTGGAATCTAGAAACAACTTACAAACAATTCAAAAATATTGGAAGTTTAACAAATCAAATTAAATTCAAATCAAATCAATCCTAGGAAATCATCTAGGTTGACTCACAGTACGCTTGAAGAAGCTATTGCCTGGATGGTCTAGCAATGTTCGACTAGCATCCGATGTGCTCCTCTAAAACATACACAACACATTCACAAATATCACATTTTTGCACAAATGTGCAAGTATTCTTTTATGCACATCAATGTATAGAAAGTATGCAAAATGCATGTTCAATGACAAATCCGGATATCTTATTGTAATTATCAACATCAAATCAGTCAAATATCAAAGTCCTCATTAATAACATTTGGTACTTACAATTTGGGCCAAAATAAAACAATGTGAAATCAATATCATAACCTAATTGACCACTTCATATTTTCTACCCATATGGTTTTGGGTCAACTTTGCATAATTGATCCGATAGGGTACATGACAAAATTAGGTAACACTTCCTTCTGGAAAGTTGTTTTACAGTGTGTTAAGTTTCTAATGACTCCAATATCATCCAATTTGATTGAGTATTCAATGATTTATGAACAAAATACCACAGACTGTGCACATTTGAACTTTTGGCTAGTACATGATCATACCCTCTAATTGTACAACTCATATCTTTCAGCTCAGACATCCAAAAATTACAAAATTTATACCAATTTAAAGCTAAGAGAATAAAATACAACTTTAGTGAAGACAACTCAGCCTAGTTCGGCTCACATCAATACAGTTTATTCAATAATCACAGGACAAGATTTCTGTCCCTGGTAGTGCTACAGCCTAAGCTGAGACTCAATTGCATGCCAATTTTGAAAATCATAGAGATAGAATTAAAATTATACTTCTTCACAAAAGTTGTATAAATATGTCTCTAGTTTAATATTAATAAAAAATAAACTCATTCAGATAGCTACAGCTCAAGTTATAATTAGAAAACCGAAGCATGATCATGAAAATTTTCCAATTCATAACATTCCAGCAGACTTCCACACTTCCATTCTATCAGTCACTTTCAAATCAATTCAGATAACTCTAAATTTTTATGTAGAGAAAGAAATATGTCCTAGGAATCTATTGGTCCAAGTTTCAAGTTATTTGGAGTTCGGATGAAAAAGTTATAGGCAAAAGACTTAGGGCTGTTCAATGAAATACTCTAGTTTTTAACCCACACAGATAAACCATCACCTTTTCTCTCTTTAACACGCCAACTTCATCTTCTTCACCAAACCCAGATCACCGAACTGCATTTCTCCTCTCCTTTTTTCTTTCTTTTTTTTCCTTCCTTCCTACACATCACAACTAATACATCTGCTACATAAACCACTTTGTTTTCTACTTCCATCTCAATTGAACGCAACACAAATAAATCAAAATTCCAAAATTTTATACATACATAGCAAAAATTGTACTGCTCACGTAAGCATAAACTATTTTTCTTCATTTTTCTTCCATCTTCATCTGATGCATTTGTTTTTTTTTTCATTTTAATCCTTCTGAAAACACAATCCTACACTACTCTAAGTTCTCTTTAACTCCAGCCTCACAAAAATCCATCACTAACTTTGCCCAAACATTTATGCATATATAATGAAAACAGAGCATGTTCCAACTTTGCTTCTGCGTGTCTGTTACTATCTAACAACAACAACTTCATTTCATCATATAGTTTCATTTTAATTCCTTCAAACATTTTCGAAAATATTTAAGCATATCAACAAGAAAAACAGAGCATAAACACCAACCATTCTTTCTCTCTCTACTGTAACTTTTTCAAAACTCAATCTCACATCCATTAACTCCAATAACTTGCAAACAATTTCTCTAATCCATTTTTAGCTCATTAGCACTCACAAAATTCCAAAAATCTAAGATTCATATTAAACATCAAAATCCGATTATCATACATGCAACTTTAAAATTTCCAGCACATTCTAAACAACTCCACATCAACACTGAAACTACTCCTTTTTTTTTTGTTCAAGCAAGAACTCATTTTCAACCATCAAAACATCATTTACAACATCCAAAACCAAACCTAAACACTAGTTACTTGATTCAACAGGGATTCAAATAGTGAGAGTGAATCAAAGATACAAAATCAATAAGTTGTTGTTCGGTGATGACTAAACATGAAGAGAGTTTTGAAAGTTGTACTTTCAGTGAAGAACAAGAGAGTGGAACAAGGCTGTGCCAGTTCTTCCACCTAAAACATGTACTACGTGTCCTTATGCATGTGTTGCATTTGTCACTTATAAGCAGTCCATGTGTCACCATACATACAAGCCATTTGTCACATTTATATGTTGCCATATGTCACACTATAATTGGCCCATAAATCAATATTTTTCTAAAATTCACCAAAAATTTCAAATTATCCTAAATATACCAAGATTGCCAAATCACATTTAATAACTCGATTTAATCTAGAATTTCCATTTATAAACCAATTTACCTAGAAATGCCAATGAATGCATGTACAATCATATGAATGTGCAAAAATGTGCTTGTCACAAATAACTTATGCATGATGGGCATTTTCCTAATTTCACAAAAATTTCTCATAATTTATTTCTAGTCTTAACATAGGTAACGGGATGTTACATTTAAAGTTTATCAATTTTCACTTATCAATTATTAGTGGCTTACATAGTCATATACACTGGTGTGTATGTGACTATGTAAGTTACTTTAATCATGTCACAAATACATATAAGTGTGTATGTGCTTTTGCGAACTTACACACAGCCACTTACAGGGTGTGTATCAGACCTTATAAATCACTGGCTATTTTCATGAACTTATATAGTCACATACACAGCCGTGTATAGAGATGGTAATTTTACCCCGATCCGCCTAGCCAGGCCTGAGTTTAGCCTGGATTGATCGGGTCACTGGCCAAAATATTTCTACCGGGCTCGGTTGAACTGGCTCGTGGCCCGATCGAAACAACTAAAATAACGTTATTTTGTAAAACTTTTTTTTAAAAAAGTAAGGATGGGTCATGACTCACACGGTCACATACAAGCGCAAAAATACAAAGTGACTTACACGGTCACATACGGGCTCATGTAAGTGCCTGTGTAAGTTTATGAAAATCAATCTCAAAATTTTCATTATTTCACAAATTCAATCTTCAATCAAAACTAGAATACAACGAAGGATCTTTACCTTGGTAGGTGGGTGGTGAAGAAGGTAAAAAACACAGCAGTGGGGCAGGGAAGAGGGGCAGTAGGACAACGATGCAAAAGGATAGCTAGGCTAAGTGGTGGTTGTGATTGAAGAGTGAAAGGGTGGCGACTGGCATGACAAAGAGGCGAATGACAGTGAGGGATGATGGTGGCAACGAGAGAGAGAGAGAAGTGTAGTGGGCAGGGGGAGAAATGTTAACCAAGTGTAAAATGAGTGGGTAGGGGAAGAAATGTTGACCTGATGTAAAATGACATCGTTTTATTGCGTCATCTCAGAAAAAAGTTTATGGTTGAAAACAACATCGATTTTCTTTAGAAGAAAAACGGTGTTTTTTTTTGTGAGTTGTAAGGCCTCAAATTGGGCTCAGACTTAGGCTTAAGGCCCTAATCGAGGCTCTATCAACTCAAGCTTGGCTTGAGATCAGGCCCAAATGCCAATCTTATAATTAGGTAGGAGGGGGAGATTGATGAGTGTTAAGCCTTGTTTTGAGACTTCTAGTGATCATCAATGCTTTTATAATTCATAGAAATGATAAATGAGTGTAGACAAAATGAATGTCGATTGAATGAAGCTCTTTTGGGGGAGACACGACCATGTAGGGTGCTACACACCTATGTCCTTAACTTACGCAGCAGCATAAATCAATTATGCAAGTCTTTGAAATCGTGAGAAAAAAGAAGTGAAAGGCAAAGACATATGTGGATTTAAACACACCCGTGTTCATGAGATACACAATAGTGTATGATGATAGTGTAGTTGTTTGAAATTGTGTTTGTCTTAACTTAAGTGACATTGGAAGAGACACAGTCTTACACAGTCATGTATGCCACCGTGTATAATGCAAAAAACCTATTTTGGGATATGAAAGAGGAAAAGGCATAGATTAGAGTATTGAGTGGTGGCCCAAAACCCAAAAAGGGAAGAAAAACATAAATAGAACAAGTAATATAATATTTTGTTTTTTTAATTATTTTTGGAATTGGTTTGAGAGTTTGCTGATTGAAATATCAATTTTAGGTTTCAATCTTAAAATTTTGCTAGACAACTTGTAGTTGTGGTGTGATATTTTTAAACTTTGTAAATCCTTATTTAAACTTAATAAATTTGCTTGCCTATTTGGACCGTAATTTTTCCCTCCACATTGGAGGAATTTTCACGTAAATCTCGATATTTAGTTCTTTATAAGGTCTTTATTCTTATACTGATATTTGTTGATTGAACTTAAAGAATATGTTGTTATTCTTTGATTGATCTTTTAGAGAGTTATATTTTTTATCTCCTAACAAAAGAGGTACCAAACTCCTTCCTTGTTTTAGGATCTTGTAAAAATCCAAAATTGATAGGAGATATCTAGTTAATTAACCAAAAGGAATAAAATAATTGTTTGCAATTATGTTTTAAATGCCGATACCACATTCATCAATGAGTAAGCATCAAATTTTAATTTAGTTAATTTATTATGATATTAGATTTATTTTGATAGAATGTCGAGTAATTGGTGAGAGTAACCAACTATAATGGTGTTAATGAACAAATCCCTAAAGATCATGATAGTAAATCGTATTGCATAACCAACTATAATTGTAAAAGCTGGGATAGATAGAAAAGATATGATACAACATGTTTAATTAGGTAAAGTTTGATCGTAATGATCCAATTTAAAAGAGGAAAGAATAATCAAGGTTGGTTTTTTTAATCCTTGTGGGTCATATGTTCTTTGGCCTTTGAATAAAGATGACAAAAATTGGATTAGGCGGGGTCTATTCAGGCTCGAGCTTGGCTCAACAGCTTCTGCCTGAATCTCGATTTGTCCTAAGGTTTGATCAAGCCTAAGATAGCTCAAAACTTGACCTAACCTGATTTTTTATTTTTAAAAAATTAAAATATATAAACGACATTATTTTCTTATAATTTTTAGATCTCAAACTAAGTCAGGCTTAGGTAGATCGAGCTCGAGGCTAGTCCAAACTCAAATGTTATCCCTACAATAGATTTTTATTCTCCGATTGAAAGAGGAGCTGAAGAAGATATTTCATTTAATGCATTGGCAAATTGCTGTGTAGAGAAAGCACAACAGTCTGGTTTTAATTTTAAAAAACATGATCTTAAAGCTTCATGCGGAGAGCGGGTAATGGCTCCTTGTTTGATGGGGACAGTTACTTTAATTTTGTAGATGACTTGGAATGTCAAAAATATGTTGAAAAAGATGATATAATGGTGACAGAATGATCAAAGATATATGGGCACACCTTACCCAAAAAAAAAGAAAAAGAAATATAGGCAAAGATTACACTACAAGACTTAAGATATTTAGTGACAATTTTTTTATGACTAACTATTGTTTCGTCACAAATACGAGGTTTTTTGTGACAAGACAATTTATTGACACTATTGTTTGGATTAACTGTGATGATTTATTTTTTTGTCACTAATACAATAGTAATTGTGAGGATTTAGTACCTTCCACAATTAAGTTGTCACTATTAATATATTAATAGTGTCAAATTTTCTTTTATCAATAAGTTTTGTCATCAAAAGCCTATGCAATTTGGTGCCAAAATAATTTTGCCGGGAATAAATTGTAATTGTGACAAAACATATGGTAGTAACTAATATTTTCTATTTGTTGTGATAAAACATAGTTTGGACGCTAATATTTTTTTCTTTTTGTTATGAAACGATTAATAGTCACATAATATTTTACTTATTGGGACAAAAAATTTTATCAATAAATATTCAATTAATTAGTGTCTACTTCATATTGTCACAATAACCGAACTATAACTACGATCACAACTATTCGTAATTTAGTCACAATTTTTTTGTGACTAACTATTGTTTCGTCACAAATATGAGGTTTTTTATGACAAGACAATTGATTGACACTATTGTGTTGGATTAACTGTGATGATTTATATTTTTGTCACTAATACAATGGTAATTGTGGCAATTTAGTACCTTTCACAGTTAAATTGTCACTATTAATATATTAACAGTGTTAAATTTTATTTTATCACTAAGTTTTGTCACTAAAAGCCTATGAAATTTGGCGCCAAAATAATTTTGGCAGGAATTAATTGTAATTATGACAAAATTTATGTTGGTAACTAATATTTTCTATTTGTTGTAACAAAACATAGTTTCGTCACTAATATTTTTTCTTGTTGTGACGAAACGGTTTATCGTCACACAATATTTTACTTATTGTGACGAAAACTTTTGTCAATAAATATTCAATTAATAAGTGTCTACTTATTATTGTCACAACAACCGAACTATCACTATGCTCACTACTGTTTATAATTTTAGTGACAAAAAATTTTGTTGTCACTTGATCAACTTTTTGTTACAAAAGTTATTGTCAATATAAACTTAACAAATTAATGATAAATATTTGTTTTTATAAAAAATTCAAATTAACCACAACAAAGATAAATTTTGTCATTATTGTAAAAATTTTGGAGACCAGAAAGTACTTGTCATGATTTTTTCTTTAATATGATTATTTGCAAACAAATTTAAATATTTTCTTATAAAATATTCAAACTACATATATTGATAATCCAAAAGTAATATTTTACATATCATAGATATTTGGTATACTTAACTTTGAAATTTCATCAAAAAAATCAAAATAATTAAATGTTGAAATATAATAAAAATCTTGTTCCAAAATATTAAGTAAAACTTTTAACCTATTGCAAATTAAAAACAAAGTTCTTGCCAATGCTTAATCATTGTCATCATCGCCTTCCTCATCTTCACTTACTGAATTTGTTTCATCATCATGGATAAAAGTATCTTCATCAC
Organism: Erythroxylum suave; assembly: GCA_027563595.1. Classification (NCBI taxonomy): domain Eukaryota; kingdom Viridiplantae; phylum Streptophyta; class Magnoliopsida; order Malpighiales; family Erythroxylaceae; genus Erythroxylum; species Erythroxylum suave. The sequence goes on along the minus strand of JAOSBN010000004.1, from coordinate 13,426,719 downwards.
AATCAGTTTTGTCATCTTCTCCAGCACTCATAGTATCAATATTTAACGAATTTCCTTCAATAGTTGCAGCATCTAGATTAGATATATCCAAAGATATTATATAAGTATCATCCTCTAAAATAGATTCGTGAAGTGTAAAGCCAAATTTTTCATTTTCTTGGCATGACTTATCTCCTATATCATCATCAGGAAGATCATACAAATCACGAGGCTTTGTCTTGACAACAATTGGCCAATTGAGCTCCTTAATATCTCTTACATAGTAAACTTGTTCAGATTAAGAAGCTAAAACATAT
>JAOSBN010000004.1:13352904-13390993 GCA_027563595.1 Erythroxylum suave | reverse complement strand
TTTTGATCGATGGAAAATCATGCTATGTTTAATGTGTTGTATGAATTGAGTGAACCATCGATGATGGTTACCTCATTAAGTTCGCAAAACTCACCAAAATTGCAACATTGTCTTTTCAGGACCGAGAGTAGACTCCTAGCTTCAGAGGGACTTTTTCAGCCGTGTAGATTGTTTTGGCGAGAGAAGTCATGGCTCACAGGTCGGTCAACTGGGACTTTTGGGGATGACCTAGATAGATCTGATGTTTTTCCTCTTTCATATAGCATTTTGTACTAGATTTTTGGATTTATGTATAGACAGTACAGGATGATAGACATGTAAACAATTTTATTTTGATGAAATGAAATAAGGAAAAGTTGGTGTTAAAAGATCGTGTTTTTTTTATATATTGATGTTTTATTATGATGCTATGTGAAGTGATTGTAGTGATTGTTCGTAGCTCACCCTTATTGTAGGATATGTACCAAAATGACCTGCGGGCGTCCCGGTGTGTACCCTGCGGTAAGGGGGTGCTACATCATCAACATCCAAAAATCCTATCATCAACTATTATTCCAATTCTGTACAATAATAAAACTGAAAAGAGCAGGAAATACAAATTAAACAAATGATAGGAGGCAGCAATGTCGAGAAACTCTTGATCTAAGAAGTATGTCAAGTCGGTTTCTTTTCCTCTTCTCTCTTCCTTATTCTCTTTCTCTATCTCTCAATAATCGTTTCTAGGGTTTCTCTCAAAGTGGCTGATGCAAAAATTTTCCTACCTCTTTTTCTTATTCTTTAAATATCTTATATGTTCTAAGTAGCCCAAAGGTTTTTTTAGGTCTAAAAGGTCTGAAAATCCATCGACACTTGACGTTTTTGAGTGTCTATGCATTTGTATGATGTAAGCCACGATTGTGAGCCACATCTAAGCCTTCTGTCACCATTGTGGCAAGTAGGCCACGGTTGTGGACCATGTCCTAGGCTTTTGTGACGATCGTGGCAGACTATGGCCTGTTGTGCTACAATTGTAGGCTATTGTTTTGGCTCGAATGTCTCCAAAACTTCTCCAATCTTTGATGTTGACCCTGAAACACTAATAAACACATCAAGGTACCTTAAAAACATAATATGTAATCTCAAAGACTTATAATAGCCTATAAAAACACTTAAATACAAATAATTAACAAACTAATACAATTTTAACCTAAACACATACTAAATGATTGAATTAATAATTAAATGCATATCAAAATAAGCATTAAAATATGATGCAATTTTCACTTAACAACATCCCCATACTTAAAAGTTTGCTTGTCCTCAAGCAAACAAAACAACAAACACACAAAATCACACAGCTCACAATGCAATAATAAGACAATGGCTTCAACTTTATGAAACAAATTTAATTTAAACACAATCATTCAAGTTATTACAAATCATTAACATGCAAAATCTGCATCTAGGGGCTTTGAACTAAATATACATATTAATCCAGACTTATGTATTGAATAATTCAACCTTTTCAATTGGACACACATATTAATAATTCTTTGGTCATTCAACTCTATATTTACTCCTAAGTACGTGTTCATGAAAAGTCAAGCTATTTACAAGTTCAGTAGGTTTTATTAGAAAACACTTTGATTTTTATTTTTATTTTTATTTTCGAATTACTTATTGTAAACATGAACTTAGTCTTTTTACATGGAGGCAAACGTTGGTGATGAATGTCGATCTGATTACTCAACTAAGTCATGTTTTTTATTAAGCTGCTTAGCTAGAACGTCATTATAGCCTTTTGACGCGAAGGCATACATTTGTGATGCGTGTCGATCCGGTTACTCAACTACATCACATTCTCAACTGGTTACTAGCTCCATTCATAACCCAAAGGCCAGTGGAGTAGTAATTTATTTAAAATTAAAAAACAAAATTTTTATTATTATTGTTTTTGTTGTCTACCTTGTTGCTTTAACTACTTGTTTTCATGAAAAATACTAGCAATGCCACTTAAGTCGAAAGACCTAAAATTATAAATGAATGTTACAACTTAGAGGGTGCAATTTAACGTTAAATCCTAATTAAGCTACATATTTAGCCAAAGAAACCAATCCACTAATTTTGTGAGCTAATGATTCTTCACAACCTAATAGACTATGCTCAAAATTAAATCAATTCCAAACCATCTAAGCCATTGACACATTCACATGATTCACAAAATGTAACCTAACAAACTATCATATAATATGCAAAATTCACATTCAAAACAAAACGCATAACCTTCCCCACACTTGAACAACATATTGTCCTCAATGTGAGAAGGGGAGAAACAAACTCACATGGAAAGAAGTGTCATAAAATAAAGTAAAAACCAAACAAAATAAAATAAAATAAAATAAAGACTAAATTTAAAGGAAAAGGGTTAGAAATAAAGCCTCATGGTGATGGAGGTGGGGATGGTGTTAAAGGTGGCAGTTAGACGCCCTAAACCTCGAAATAATGATGAATCTGACATGTGTCCTGACTCTAACATCATTGAGTTTGAGCCATATCCTTCATTCCTCTAGCGTTCTCCGCAAGGCTACCTATAATTATCTTGATGTTTGTGGAGATTGTATCAAGAACTTTCTTCCAACGCAGCTCTTTTATTTCTACTTCCTTCTTAAATTCATCGCTGAGCGAATCATCTTCTTGTTATTGCTGAGCACTTGAACTCGCTTGACTGGTCTTGACCTTGACATATGTCTTGGCACTAATGCCTGGAAGTTCCATATTTGGGACTTTAGGAGTTCAACTTGCCACAGATAATGACGGTTCATGAATTCAAGATGGTAGACCTTAAGTTTGTTTCACTCAACCCTATAACAATCAACTTTGTCTGAAACCAAGTAACCCATTCCTAAGTTATTGCTCCCCCTACATCGAGTAGTAATAATTGTGTTAAAGATGTAGGTGATTGTGCAAACTGGGATACTGTGGTTCATGCACCACAACGTGGAAAGCTCCCTGTCGAACACTTGCTGGTTTTCATTTTGTAAAAAAATGACATATGAATATCTGTACCAACAAGTGTTTGTGGCCCTTAATGATGTTGTTATATGCATTCTTAGCATCAAAATGCTCTAACCCAGTTAGTTCAGTCCAATAGGTGGACACAAAAATCATCGTGCTAATCCACTATGGGCAATTCAAGGAAACCACAAATTTCATACAAAGTCTTGTAATTAAGCTCATAAGGTTGTCCCACAACCTAAACCACAATTCCTTAAGTTTGTTAGATTTGTGCTGAAGGGATGTAAAGAATTCTAAGGTAAGTTCTTCGTAAACTGGGTATTGAAATTGAATAAATTGTTGCCATTGAATTCTCTCTGCTAAATTTTTGACCTTGTCTCGCAATTCTAATCTAACTAAAGTAACATGAAAATAATTTGGAGCCATAATTTGCTTATTGTGAAGAGAATGAAAGCAGGTACATTCTTCATATGAGAAAATCAGAAAGGTGCTCTATAGTTAGCTACCCTATTCCTTTTCCCTCGTCCCTAGACTTGGTTTCGTCATGAAGATTAATCGTACTTTACTGACTGCTTAATAATTGACATACTAGCTTGCGAGTAGGTAGAAGTTGAAAAAGATTGGAAGTTAGGAATTTAAGTAGATAGAAATGAGAGTATTTGGAGGCTCAGAACTTGGAGGGATAAAGTTAAATGAAAGTGAGTGAAAAATGAAGCAAGAAATGAATATATAGGTGATTGACGGATAAAATCGTAAAAAATTAAACTGAAATTCGCGTGTTCTAGTTTCACCATGCCACGGGCCACAGTCCTAGCCTGCAATTTTTCCACCAATTTCTGATTTTTTTTCTTCTTTTGTCCTTCTACACTTTCTCGACATCACTTCTTAACTCTTTATAGCTCTTTCACCTCTCTTTTACTTACTTCCTTAATCATCTAATTCATATTGAAGTCTTATGCCTTCCTGATTTTATTTGGAAATGAAATAATCTAACCATAGAATTCAAACTGTCTAAGAAAAATATTCAAAGGAAATAACATGAAATTTAACAGTCCATGATTTACCTCCTATGTAGTGCTTCTTTTAATGTCAGTAGCTTGATGCTCTGTCCTTGAAACCTTAGCTAAAATCAATTATGAGAGACTTGCTTTACCTTTTTCATTCAACATCGGATTTGTAGCCTACAAGTGAGCTACAAATTGTAAAATAATCATAAGGACAATATTGATATCATGATGAAAACCAATTAAGCTCAATAATTTCCTTTTCTAGAGTGAACTACCAATATAACAGGGTTTAACAAAACTCCTTGAATCTTTCATCAACTCTAATAGTTTGTCCTATACTAAAGCGAGTTGCTCTCTTTCTTCCTTAATCACCTTCATCTCCTCTGTTTCTTTCACTTCATGAAAAAAGACTTTCATAGCTTCTTCAAACTTGATGTCTGTTGTCATCTGTTCTTTATCCTTTTGTTCTTTAGAAGATTTGAACACATCAATTATCCTAAATGAGCTACTATCCTTTGGATTCTTTAATACATCATTCATGTTGAATGGTACCTGGTCTTCATTAATCGGAAGGATAAGGTTTTTTTTATGGACATCTACCCAAGATTTTTCGACGTTCACTCATGGTATATCAAGAACTGATGAATAATAGGGAGGGTTGGCGTTCTTTTATTCATCCTCTTTCTTTGGTCTTCAATAAGGTGGGGTTCAATTTGGTTTTTCACTAATCCTTCTCGTTCTCCCCTATTCTTAGGTATGATAGCCCCTATTGTTCTTTTTGACGTAATTCCATATTACTTAGAGAGTCTTCCACACTTTTCTTACAAAATTCACGTGAAAGTTGTCTCACTTGAATCTCTAGGTTGTGAATAGACAAGGCATGATTTTCCGTTACTTGCTCAATTTGCTCTTCTAGTCTCTTATGACTCTCTCCCATGTCTGTGAGCTTATTTAGGATCTTGTCCAGTTTATAATCTCATGAACTAGACTCATCTTGTTGATATCCTCATAGGTCTTGTTGTCCTAAGGTAGTCCTTACATTGTTGGACCAATAGGAATTTAGGTGGTTTTGCCAACCGTGAGCATACATTTTCCAACAAGGATCGTTACTTACCCAACAATACTGTGCTTAATTGTAGTTCGCAAAATTTCCTTGCTCCCTATAATATCTATCCTCCATTATTGTTCTTTCCATTTCTTCTTAGCATCTAGCTCTTCAAATGTCTTATTCTCACTTTAAGATGTCTTACTGTGTCTCTACTTTATGCCCTAAACTTCTTTTTTTGTTATTATTTTTTAAATATTTAAAACAAAAGATAGTGAAAAAGCCTAAACTAATCACCTCCTCGACAACTGTGCCAAAAACTTGATCAGGTTATTTCAATGTGTGTAAGTTTTAATTAATTAACCTCGATAATTCCTAAGCGTATGGTTTGTTCGTGTAATACCTAAGGTGTTGATCCCATGAGAAGGGATAATCTAATCTTAAAATCTAAGGCCAAAACAATTCACAAAAATTTAAAATGTAACGGAAGTAAAATAAGAATTCAATTCAATCAAGCAAATCAATTCAAAAATCAATCACAAAATTATTAATAATTTAGCTATTGCAACACACACTCAAGAATCAACCTAAAGGAATTACCAATTGAGAGAAAGGGAATTTTACCTATCTTTAACACTAAGTTAATTGATTATGAATTAATGGATTATTGGTTCTAAACAATCCTAGGGTTGATTACTTTATCTCGAGTTATAACCATTAACCCTAAATTATAAACCCTAATCAGATTATAGAAGTTTCAATTTCTCAATTAACAACCTATCCAAAACCCTAATTAGATCTGAAGTGGTCTAATAAATTATCGGAAACCTATGCAAGATCTTTTTTTGCACAATTTACCGATTTGATTTAATTCTTGTTATAATAAATCAACTAACTCTCATTAGCCAGATTTAATTATTTTTCATTCGATTCACCCTCTTTGTTTATTATCAAATTAATCATATCCAGAATTAATTTACAATAAATCTAAATAACAAATAAAAAATTAGATTTCATTAAAGCAAAGGGCAAAATCTCCAAGTTGAGTTTAGAACATCATCAACATCCAAAAATCCTACCATCAACTGTTATTCCAATTCTATACAATAATAAAATTTAAAATAGTAGGAAATAAAAGTTTAACAAACGACAAGAGGTAGCGATGTTGAGAAACTCCTGATCTGGGAATTACATCAAGTTGGCTTCTTCTCCTCTTCTCTTTTCTTTCTTCTCTTTCTCTATCTTTTGATATTCCTCTCCAGCACTAGGGTTTCTCTAGGGTCTAAAAGGTCGAAAAATCCCTCAAAACTTAACAGTTTTTAGTGTCTATGCGTTTGTCTAACACAGACCATAATCGTGGGCCACATCCGAGCCTTCTATCATGATCATGGCACGTAAGCCATGATTGTGAGCCATGTTTTGGGCTTCTGTCATGATCATGGCATATAGGCTATAATTGTGGGCCACTTCAATACTTCTATCATGATCCTAACCTAAATGTCTGCGAAACTTCTCCATTCTTCAATATTGACCCTGAACACTAATAAACACATCAAGGTACTTTAGAAAATAATATTTAAGCTCAAAGACTTGTACTAACCCATAAAAACACTTAAACACAAACAATTAACAAACTAACACAATTCTAACCTAAACAAATACTAAACAATTGACTTAACAATTAAATACATATCAAAATAAGCCTTAAAACATAATGCAATTTACCCTTATCATCTTTGTTTATGCTTTTAAAGGCTAAATTAAGTTAAATAATTTTTATAAGATAATAGACCATTCAGATCTACTTTATGCAACCACTTTCATTGTGCTATTAAGGTGATGGCATGCATCTTATACATTCCTTTTTAAAGTTTATGAGATATTATTCAATCATAAAATAATACTAGGTTTTTTCATCTATATGACATTAACATATCACTTAAACCTTATCATTATTGTTTAGATATACAAGTTATTTCTCTTTCTTTAAAAACTCTTCTTAAACCTAACTTATGTCCAATAAATTCATTCAATAAAAAGGTTAGCATCAATTATACTAACAAAGGTAGTTCACCATTCAAAATAATATCAATGCAAGGATATCAAATAATTGTTCATATGTTATAACAACCAAATAAGATTAGGACAGATCATACATTTGATTACTCCTTCTACAACAACAACATCCTAACAAAAACCCTGCTGTGATATTTGATTACTCCGTCTATTTTAATTAAAATAATAGCCCTTACTACTATTTCAAAAAATTAGTTTAATCTTTTTTATAGGCTAGGTTCCTATTTAAATCTAGCTTATATTGAGTTTTCTCAACAAACTAACTAAACCTAAATTGGGCTTATAAAATCTATATCAGTCAAAACTTATATAACTCTTAGATTTGTTAAATAAAAAATTTTTATCAAAATAAATCTTATATATTATTCTTAATCATATTCCTAAATTCATGTGATCATGAGTTTTCTCATCCAAATCATGCAAATTTTATTAATTAGGACACATTTTTATAATACTAAATATGTTTGAGTTAAAGTGATCTTTAGTTGCTCAACAAGCCTAATAATAAACATAAATATGCCTTACTATTATAATAAGAGAAAGTAATAATCATGTTCTATATAGGCAAAAAGGTCATTTTTTAACCCTAAGTTTTGGACCAATCGATAAGTATGATCCAAAACATTCCTACGTTGACAATTATAACCCTAACATTTAAAAATGTTAAATTGTATCCCCACCCTAACAAAAAATTCAAACCATTCTATTAAGTGTCATGTCAGCACAACCTGACATTTGTTTATTATATTTTGTGAGCCCCATTGTGCCTTGTCGTCAACACAAGGTAGGACCGAATTATTTAAAAAATATAAATATTTTATTTTATTATTAAACATGGGACCCATTTTTATTTAATTTATTTATTTGTTTCTCTCCTACCTCCTCGTCCTCCTTATCTGGCAGCTTCTCGTTGTAATATTTTCTATTACTCCTTTCAAATATTTTTTTAAACTTTTTTTTGTTGTATTAATGGTGGTTTTTATATTGACTTGAGTTAGATGATACATGCAAAGATACAATAGATGAAGTCATTGTATGCTTTGAAATGCAAGAAAAGGGGAAAAAGAAACTTTAAAAAATTTGCGAACTAGGTTTGTGTTAATGGATCCAGAAATTAAGTTGATCTATAGATTTCTAAATTTTATCATTATTCTTCAGAATAAGCAAGGTATAACCAAAGTTTCATGTCATGTCATAACCCACCTCCTGCATCTTAAAGAGGAAGTTGATAAAAACCAATTAAAAAATTAAAGAAAAAAGTGTGAAATTTGTGAAATTTTACTTATTTACGAATCTTTACCTTGCATACAAAATTGGAAACCAAGGGCAAAGAAGTAAAGAGAAGACAAACTAGGCATCCACTTATTATATAGTGGCTTTAAGCTAAGCCCATCTTCAACTATGATATAGATCAATATAGCCATCTATATCAACTTAGTTTTTGCTTACAGCAGTCCCAAGGGACGTTGGGTGAGGGGGGGTGCGGGGCCTAAACCCTAAGGAGGAAGGTGGGGGTTTGCATATGTGAGGTGTTAAGGGTTTTGCATGGCAGCCAAAAAAAAGAGACATTGAAGGAGAAAGAGGAGTGTGTGTGGATGAGAGGAGTGAAAGTGTGAGAGGTTGCAATTGAAAAAAACAAGAAACACAAAGAGTTAGAAGGAGAGTGAAGGGTGAAAGATAGAGTGTGAGTTTAGGATTTGGAATAGGGAAACGAGAGAAGAGAGAGAAGATGAGAAGAGAGGAATTGAATTGTGAGGGGTTGAGGGTTTTACAGGGGTGGAAAATAACGAAAATGCAAAAAGGGTAGGTAATAGGAAATTCTGAAAATATTTGTCAAATGAATATTAAGTGTCTGCTTGTTTATAATGGGATTTTTAGTTTTTTATTTTTGTTTTTAATTTAGTTTTGAATTTTTTCGTAAATTTATCTTATATGTTATAATCAATTTTATCTATCAAAATTATGTTTCATTTAAAAGTGCAGTAGACATATATATAGGCATAAAGCTAAATGTAGGCATGAGTTTAACGTATTTCTTCATAACAAGAATCATCTAATTATCGTGAAAGGATGTTAGAAATATAATAATATTAGGTTCTTTTTTTCACTGTTAATAAATAGACGTAACTTGAAATACATTATTAGGTTAATGATTTAAGCAATATGTGTATCAAAGGGTTTAATGGAAGAGGAATATCTGCTCCTGATACATCTATAATGCCTAGATGATGAGTTTTGGATATGGTGTAGAGAAGAGAGGGAAGAAAGAGATAATGAGTGAGGGCTACAAAAAATTCATGGGATAGGTTTTGGAGAAAGAAGAGAGAGAAAAGAGATAGGAGAGGAAGAAGTGCGCGATGAAGCCTTGGCAAGGGAGAAAAAACGTAAGAAACAGAGGAGGAGTAGGGGTTTGAAGTCTAGAGTTTTCTAGGGAGGCAATGGTTCAAGGAAGATAGAATATGTCAAATTAAAAAGTGATCCCATGTTTAATAATAAAATAAAATTCTTATTTTTAAAAATAATTGGGTCCACCTTGCCAATGGCGCGGAACAATATGGCCAATAAAAAATGCTAGGTCAGCATTGATCCGGCGCTTAACATAATGACTTGAATTTTTCGTTAGGGTGGGGCTACAATTTAACAGTTTTTTAAATGTTAGCGTTAGAATTGTTAACGACTAAATGTTTAGGTACTTATCGATTGCTACAAAACTTAAGGTCAAAAGTGACTCATTTGCCTTCTAAATATATACTTAATAGTTCAACGACTAATTTAATTTTTAAGTGGTCTTATAAGTTGCATAAACTACATATAAATTTTCTATACGTACAATTCAATATGTATATAAAATATGGCTGAAAGTTCATTTTTAGCCACAAAGTTTACAACAAAATATAAAATAGGCCATAACGTTTCAAAGCATTCAAAATGAACCCTATCATTTTCAAAACATTAAAAACAAACCCTAATGGATGGAAAATTTAACGATGTTAATCCTCATTAGGTAAACACTACAAAAATGCTGAAGTGGCATTATCTTTTATTTAAAAAAAATGGTTGTGGTAGTGGGACCCACCTTTTAAAATATATAAATATGGACCTATTACTAAGTGACAAGTGCGACCTATTTTTTGAAAAGTATAAACAATGGCCTCCACTGTCATGTGACTATAGGACCCATTTTTAATTAATTTTGAAATTTTAATTATATGGCAGTGAGGCCCACTTCCTATTTAAAAATAAAAATAATGGCATGTCAACATTAACATAGCTTTTAACTAACAAGGAGTTAATTCTGTCAAATTTTCTCTTTATTTAGGGTATATTCTAAATGTTTTGAAAATGTCGGGGTTTAATTTGAATGCTTCAAAGATTGGTTTATTATCCTTGAGAGAGTTTCCGTATATAAGATGAATAGGTTAGAGGAAAGAGAGCCCACTTGCCTTGATCCTTTCCCACCTTTAAACAATTTTTTATCTAACCCTTCGTAAGGACTCCAAATGACGTAGTTGAGATATATTGTAAACTCTAGTTGATAAAGGTATTAGGAAAACCAAATGTTTCGAGAATATTTAGAATGAAGTCTTCTCGAATTGATTCAAATGCCCTGCGGAAATCCATATTGATTGTATATCTTTTTATCATTTTTTTCTTCCCATGCCCCTTAAATAAATCCTAAGCTAGTAGAATATTTTTCGTAATTTACCTTATTGAGATGAAAGACTCTTAGTTCTCATTTAAGAGATTTTAGCACTTGCTTTAGTCCAGCAATATCTTTGCTATTATCTTACATATAATGTGATAGGAGGATATAGGCGTATAATCAAATAGGGTGTTTGGATTGTGTATCTTAGGGATGAGGATAAGGTAATTCTTCTTAAAGTTCTTTAATAATTTTCCAATTCGAAAGAATTTAATAACAATATCTACTACTATTCCTTTACGAAATGTTAGGCTTTTTTAAAGAAAAAAGCATTTATGTAAAACCTCAAACTTTCCCTTCTATTGGTTTATATATTTTATTTTAGGTGAATAGTATTTTTAGATGAATAGTGAACCTGGGTAAACAATATTTCCACTTGAATAAGGAATTTGAGGACGCAAACTCAGAAAAATGTGAAAATACCCAGAATAGGTATTAGAGTCAAATGACATTGAAACGGGTCGAAAACAAGTCTAATAGGATAAATTTCGAGAATTTTATAAGTTTAGGACAAAAATGCCATTTTTGGAAAATTATAAGCATTAATGATTTTAAATCCATTCAAAAACTTTTAGGCATCTAATTACTAAATATTAATCCTAATTAAAGTATCCCATGGTCAATTTGATGGTGAGATGGCTATGGAATATTTTTGGGATTTAGTCCAGTTTATAGGTGTAGTAATCCATGAAAGGGGAATTGGTCTTTTTACATAAATGGAGTTAATTAATAAATTTTAAATGACTCAAATTTATTAACCAATTACAAGACTCCATATGGTTTAAGAAATATCAAATAAGATGATGATGAGTCATTTAAGATGTTTAATAAGAAAATGACACGTGTAAAGTATTAACGTAATATAAAAAGGCAAAAGAAGACAAAATTTGGTTCATTTGAAAGGAGGATTTGTGAGAACCAAAAAGAAAGAAAGAAAAGAAGAGAGAAAGAGGGAGAATTCGTCCTAGGAGAAGAGGAAGAAGAGAGGTACCATTTTTGGTAGATTTGGAGTAGAAATTGAAGAAATCTTGACCTAGGACTGGTGTTCACCAATTTCCTAAGAGATTAGGAGAAAAGGGTGATAAGTTTTTCATAGTGTAAGTTGTTTATTTTATGAATTTCATATGGAATGGAGTTATATAAGAACAAAAGTTATTTTTGACTTATTATATAGTAGATAATAAACTTCAAAGCATGTAAAGGTTTAAAACAACAAAAGTGAATCAAGAAACTAAGGTTAGGGTTATGATGTTCATGATATTGATTTGATGTCAATGAAGTAAAGAAATGAAAAAGGATTGAACTAGAATTGGTTTGAGTTCATTTATATGTAATGAAGAGAAGATGTGTTAAGAAAAATGGAAGGATAGTGAAAGAGTGGTGTATTTAGCCAAGCTAGGAAATATTGGCGAAAAATTGTAATTTTTGGTTTGATGAGTTTAAATGACGCTTAGTATGGATCTTAGGTGAAATGTGTCGAAAAGTTTGAAAGAAAATGGAATAGGATATGTGTGTGTGTGTGTGTGTGTGTGTGTGTGTGTGTGTGTGTGTAGTAAGAACAATTTGGCCCTAAAGAGGAAAGTAGTTGATGATGAGATTCAGTGAAGTTCAATTATGGTTAAGGTGTAAATAACATGAAATCTTAAGGTTGTTTTCATGGAAAATCAAATAGAAAGCATGACCTGTTTGGCCATATTATGATCTAAGTAGATAAGATGATGTTTAAAAAAAAGTTTTAAGTAGATTTTAGAGTTAGATTCTGAAATGGAAATCAATGGAATAACTTATAGTAGCTAAGACCGAATTGATAGTTGTAATGCTTTATTTCCTATGGTGGAAATAAATAATTAGATGACTTGTAAATTGTGTAGGTCTAAAAGAGACACTCAACACGTGAGCATACTTGGCGATAAATGAAAAAACTATAAGTGTATCTTTAAACTACTTTTATGAAATAAAATTGGTTTCTATTTTATCATGAAAAGTAGGTTTATAAATAAGTTTATTGGTATTGTTACTTGAATTTGAAAGCTAATTTTTATAAGATTCATTTATATGCTTTGAGATGACACCAAATTGAAATTACATATGCACTACATTGGCACGACAATGGAATTTGAAAATAAACTAAATTGGTATAGAAATGTGATGCACATATGTATTAATTGTTGTTTAGCCTGTGGTATACTCTTAGGTCTACTTATACAGATGATTATACTGATCAGAGTATATCCTAACGTGCATGACAAAGTCTGGGGGGAGTGTTTGTCACTAATAGTGGGTCGTGTCATGTTTGGTAGTATGTTTTATGAGTCGCCTTGTGCACGTATGGAATATATATTATGCTAACACTATTATGGGTAAGTAATGCAAAACCAACTCCATAACCAATGATTTATATGTAGTGTCAGCACCGTTATGGGTAAGTGATGTAGAACTAGCTCCATAACAATCTGTATATAGTGGTTAACCTAGTGCGGGTAAGCGATGCAGAACCAACTTCGTGACCATACACCTAACAATAGCAAATGGAAAAGAAAATTTTAAAAGAGAAAGCTCATGAAACTATTGATTGCCGTCTCTATTTAGCTGACAAGAAAATTGAGAAACTTGATTGTGTTTTATATGTGCATTGATTATATGAATTTGTTGTGCCAGAATATTGGTTATTGCTTGAAAAGAAAAGAAAGTCATCTTTGTTCTTTATAGAGGTTAATGTTTATGTAAACGTTTTGAATGGAAACCATAACACTCACTGAGCTCATTTCGCTCACCCTTTATTTGGTTCTTTTTTAAAAAAAATTTAACCTTTTAGGTGCACGCTCAAGGATTTCAGTAGCCAGCACTTCACCATTTGAGCAGCTACCTTCTTAACGTGCATCTGTGTAGATAGTTTTGCTTGTTCATTTGTTTTACATATATTGCATCATCATGAACATGTTTTGAACGTCTTTTGTGTAAAAATATATTACAAATGTTTTAATACGTGTAGTTCATCTTCTTCGTAAATCTGTCCTGATCTTGGTTTGTGAAAATATGGTTATTTATAAATGTTCTTTTCTTTAACTAGATGCATAAATGTGTTTGACCCTTTAAGATTGTTTCTGAATGGACTTGAAGTCTAGAAGTAGCAGTGGTGCTTTGGTTAAGTGGATAAAAGAGTTTTGAATTGCCTTTTAAGAACCTAAAATTTTTGGTTTTACTAAATAACAACTAGTATGCTGTTGAAATTCTTAATGAAGGTTGCTTTTAAAAACTTCCATTTCTTTTCCTTTTTATTTTCTTTATATTAATTTTAAAATATTTTTAAGAAAAGGGAAAAGGCTTAGCTCAAGGGGAACTTTCCAGTTGAACTGGATATCGACTGGAAGGTTTTTGTGGGGTGCAGGGTAGGTTGTTTAGTCATAAAAAAGGGGGCCTGTCAGTGTTGGTATCAAAGCCAAGTTACCCCTTTCTGTTTAATGCATTTGTAAAATGTTTTTGAAGTTATTTTCAAAGTGAGATGACCTATAAAATGTTATGATTTATATGCATATAGTTCAAGACATGAAAGTCTTACACATTTGCAGTTTTCCAAATGCACATCGTGATGTAAAGACAAGACTGTGGATGTCCCTGTAGGGCCACACCAATGGCTCCTGTACCTGAGGCACCACCAAAAAGGGAAGAGGAACACTTGGTAGTCATAGCGAGTGCTTCCATGAATCAACCCCATTCTCAACCATTAGGGCTAGCATAACCAACTGGGGGAAGTTTTATCGTAGAGTAGATGGCTTACATATTCGTCGCGATGATGCGACAGTCACACAAAAGTGGAGAAACTTCTTAATGTTCCATCAAACGAGTGTGTAAACTGGGTGCAAAGCCTTTTGATAGGAGTGGATATCCAGAGAATGCAATCACATGGTTAGAACAAATTATGAAGATATACTGAGTTGTGGGATGTACAAATGAGCAAAGAGTGGTATTTTCCACCTTCCTCCTTAAAGGCAAGGCAAAGGATTGATGGGAAGCTATTGAGAGGCATCATCCAGATGGGGTGATTGGTTTGATTTTAAAGAGAGTTTACTGATAAGTTCTACCCAGAGTTACAAGGATGCTCGAGTAGAGGAATTTTTTCATCTAGAGCAAGGTCTGATGTCGGTGACAAAATATGAGAAGAAATTATCAAATATGTTTTGCTTATTGCTAACAGTGAAGAGTAGAAGAGTAAGAGGGTTGTTATAGGTTTGAACCCTAGGTTGAGGATCCATTTGTCTCTGGCCTCACAGAAACACTATGGGGAGTTAGTGGAAGCTATAATAAAGGCAAAAAGAAATATAATGACAATCACCTAGATTGTAAGATCATAACAGAAATGCAGTGCACTAGCTAGCTCACCTTAAAGTTCAGTAAGAAAAAGCAAGTCAAGATGGATCGGTGGTTGGAGGTTCAGTAGAGGCGGATTAACCAATCAGGGATCCTTTAGATCACCTCATAAACCTAGAGAATTCTGTGACACCAAAACACTAGCACCAGAGTGTAGTACCTGTGGAAAGAGACATTTGAGCAAGTGTTAAATGAATACAACAAGTTGTTTCCACTGTGGATAAGAGGGCCACTTTAGGAGAGATTGTCCTCAGTTGATGACTACAGAGAGTTCAGTGGTGAGATCTTCAATACCTCTGCATGTTAAAGGGGTATTTAGACAAGATGCTAGGGATATCTAGCACGTATGGTTAAACAAGGCAAAGAAGTGGTGAAATTAGAAGATATTTCGGTGGTTAGAGAGTTCCCTGATGTATTTCTAAAGGATCTTCTAAGATTACCTCTAGATAGGATGATTGAGTTTAGGATAGAGTTAACTCCAAGAACCCAATCAATCTCGATGAATCCATACAAAATGGCTCCAGTAGAGAAGTTGTTAGATAAAGTTTTTATGAGACCTAGTGCTTCCCCTTAGGGAGCTCTAGTCCTCTTTGTTAAAAAGAAGGATGGGAGTTTAAAATTATGTATCGACTAGAGACAGTTGAATAAGGTGACAGTCTGCAATCAATATCCCCTCCCAAGAATTGATTATCTACTTGATCAACTACAAGGATCCAAGTGTCTTCAAAGATTGATTTGAGACCAAGCTATCACTAGTTGAAAATCCGTAATGAAGATGTCCCAAAGACTACCTTTGGACCTAGGTACAGGCATTATGAATTCTTGGTTATGCCCTTCGAATTAACAAATACTCCAGCTGTGTTTATAAATTTTATGAATAGGGTGTTTCAAGAATACCTTGATAAGTTCGTGATTATTTTTATTAATGACATATTAATGTATTTCAACAGTCAGAAGGAACGTGCAGAACATGTACGAATAGTTTTACAAACCCTATGGAGCACCAATCATATGCTAAGTTCAATAAGTTCTAATTTTGACTTGATAAGGTCGCTTTCTTAGATCATGCTATATCAGTTGAAGGACTTAGTGTGGACCCCTAGAAGATTGAAGCTATTTCTAATTGGAGACCTCCCACTAATGTGACAGAAGGCAGGAGTTTCCTTGGATTGACATGCTCCTATAGGAAATTTGTTAAAGGATTTTCCAAAATAGCGGCTCCACCGACCAAGTTAACAAGGAAAGAGGAGAAGTTTGAGTGATCAGATGCCTGTCAGAGAAGTTTTGATGAATTAAAAGAAAGATTAACATCTCATGTGCTTACATCACTAATAGGAAATGATGGCTTTACAATCTATAGTGATGCTTCGAGACAAAGATTAAGGTCAGTTCTCGTACATAATGATAAGGTTGTAGCCTATGCTTCTAGGTAATTGAAGAAATATGAGCAAAACTATCCCACCAATGACCTAGAGCTAACAATGGTGGTTTTTTCATTAAAAATATAAAGGCACTACCTGTATGGTGTTCCCTGTCAAATTTTCACAGATCACAAGAGTCTTTAATATTTGTTCACTCAGAAAGAACTAAACATGAGGCAGAGGAGATGTTTAGAATTAATAAAAGATTATGATTTTACGATGGAATATCACCCTAGAAAAGCCAATGTAGTGGCTAATGCCTTAAGTAGGATACCTACTAGCTCAATAACACAACTGAAGACAATATACCTTCCACTTCTAATGGAAATGATATCACTAGGAGTTAGATTGAATATGGCAAACTCAGGAGCATTGGTGGCTAAATTTCATGTTCGTTTCATTTTGTTAGACCAAGTTCGAGAGAGATAGAAACAAGATCCCTAGTTGATGAAGTTAAGAACGGGTAGATGATGGAATTTACACTCCAAGAAGATGGTATTATGAAGATGAGGCAACAATTGTGCGTACTGGATGTAGGGTACTTGAAGAAAGAAATCATAAAGAAAGCTCACTCCTCAACTTATACTATGCATCCAGGTAGCAAAAACATGTACCATACTGTTAATTAACATTATTGGTTGAGAGAAATGAAGAAAGAAATAGCAGAATTTGTTTCTAAGTGTGTAACCCGTCTATAGGTTAAAGAAGAACATCAGAAACCTGCAGGAATGATGCAGCCCCTCCCAGTGGGAAAAGATTACTGTGGACTTCATAGTAGGGCTTCTATGGAGTCAAAGGGGGTGCGATACTATATGGGTGATCGTGGACAGGTTAACAAAGTCTGCATATTTCCTTCTGGTTAGAAATGATTACCCCTTAAATAAATTAGCCCAAATTTATATGGATGGGATAAAAGGCTCCATGGTGCACCAACCTCTATTGTTTCAGATCGCGACCTTAGATTCACATCTAAATTCTGGCCTAACTTACAAAAAGCCTTAGGTACACAATTGAAGTTTAGTGTTGCATTTCACCCTTCAATGGATGGTCAATCAGTAAGAACTATTCGAACACTTTAGGATATGCTTAGGTCCTGAGTCATGGAATTCAAGGGGAGTTGGGACACCCACCTACCACTAATAGAATTTGCCTATAATAACAGCTATTAGGCTAGCATTGGCATGGCCCCTTATAAGGCGCTTTATGAAAGAAAGTGCATAACTCCAATATGTTGGGAGGAGGTAAGAGAAAGAAAACTGATAGGTCCCAAACTTGTACAGGTGACAATAGACAAAGTCCAGATTATTCGGGATAAGTTAAAGATTGCCCAGGATAGATAGAAAAGTTTTGTGGATAATCGTCATAGAGATCTTGTATTTCAAATTGAATATAAGGTGTTTCTTAAAATTTTTGGGATTTAGTTTGGTTTATAAGTGTAGTAATCCATGAAAGGGCGAATTGGACTTTTTACATAAATTAAGTTAATTAATAAATTTTAAATGACTCACATTTATTGACTAATTACAAGACTCCATATGGGTTAAGAAACATTAAATAAGACAATCATGAGTCATTTAAGATTATTAATAAGAAAATGACATGTTTAAAGTATAAAAGTAGTATAAAAAGGCAAAAGAAGACAACATTTGGTTCAGTTGAAAGAAGGATTCGTGAGAACCAAAAAGATAGAAGAGAGAAAGAGGCAGAATTCATCCAAGGAGAAGAAGAAGAAGGGAGGTGCCATTTTTGGTAGATTTGGAGTAGAAGTTGAAGAAATCTTGACCAAGGATTGGTGTTCTCCAATTTCCTAAGAGAATAGGAGAAAAAGTGGTGAGTTTTTCATAGTTTAAGTTATTTATTTTGTGGATTTAATATGGAATAGAGTTATTTAAGATTAAAGGTTGTTCTTGACTTATTATGGAGCAGATAATAAACTTGAAAGCATGAATAGGTTGAAAACAACAAAAGTGAATCAAGAAACCAAGGTCAAGGTTATGATGTTTATGATATGGATTTGATGTCAATGAAGTAAAGAAATGAACAAGGATTGAATTAGAATTGGTTTGAGTTCATTTAGATGTGTTAAGAAAAATGGAAGGAAAGTGAAAGAGTGGGGCATTTGGCCAAGCTAGGACATATTGGATAAAAATTGTAATTTTTGGTTTAATGAGTTTAAATGATGCTTGGTATGGACCTTAGGTGAAATGTGTTGAAAACTTTGATATATATATGTGTGTGTGTGTGTGTGTGTGTGTGTGTGTGTGTGTGTGTGTGTGTGTGTGTGTAGTGAGAACAATTTGGCCCTAAAGAGGAAAGTAATTGACGATATGATTCGTTGAAGTTCAATTACGGTTAAGGTGTAAATAACCCGAAATCTTAAGCTTATTTTCATGAAAAATCAAATGGAAAAAGTTAGTGTGACCTATTTGGCCATATTATAATTTAAGCGGATGGGATGATGTTTAAAAAAATTTAAGTAAAATTTGGAGTTTGATTCTGAAATGGAAACCAATGAATTGATTCTGAAATGGAAACCAATGAAATAACTTATGGTATTTAAAACTGAATTGAGTTTAGAAAAAAATTGACATTCAATAAAACCTAATCTCGACAACTATTTCAATTTTATACATCAATAAAACTGAAATAAATTGAAAAATATGCTTGGAACAGATTGATAGAGGCAACGACGGTGGGAAATCACCTATTCCGGGAAGTTCTTAGCATTAAGCTTCTTCTCCATGTCTCTCTTCCTTCATCTCCTTCCTCAAATCTCTCGATATGCGTTCTAGGGTTTCAAATTTAACTGATGCCAAAAAGGCTACATATGGTCCTGGATCTTTAAAAAAGTCCACCTTAATTGAGATCAACCTTACCCTCACTCAATCTTTCGTGTATTATAAGAAGCACCTCATCCAAAACTTATCTTTTATAATGTCCTTCAACGTAAATGTCTTAATGATTGAATAAAATCCTTTATAAATGAGCTAAAAGCCCAAATTTGGGCCTAATGTTTTTGAATTTGATCAGTTTAGGACTTAAACTTGCAACTTGCTCAATGAAGGTTTAAACTTTCATGAGTTTGCTTAATTTAAGGCATTTTTTTTACGAAAATTAAGAAGTTTCATACATGTGTCGTTATAAACAGTTAGTCTTTAAATGTCAAGTTATAGTAAATTTGTACTCTTTATTTATTATTAATTTTCACATACAAATTAATATTTAAAATTAGAAAAATCAAGAAAGCTAAAACACATTACAAATGCAGTCATTTAGTATCTAGTTCCCTTGCACGTCACAATACCTCACTCCTTCACACGCTGCAATAGCTACTAGGTATTTTTGGAGTACCCAAATTTGTGGGCATGCTCATAGTGTAGGCTTTTTAGTATTTAAAAGAGTTGAAAAGAAAGGGGATGAGGTCAAATGAGGTCATTTTAACTGCAGTGCTCTTAGCGTGTGTACAAGCACGGGTGTTTGATTTTTCTAATATATGCATAGGTTCATTAAGAAAGTTGCAATTGGTTGAATTGTATCAATGAATAATGTGTTATTGGAAACTTATGCTAAATGTCATAATGTTATAATGGGTTTAGCTTGTATTTGAACGAATGCCTGAGAAAAAGAGCATTATTATTTGGAATTCAATGATGGTAGAGCTCATAATGCACGGTCATAGAGAAGAGGCAATCAATCTTTTCCATGATATGGAAAAGTCTAGAATTAAGCCTGATGGGATCACACTTATTTCACTTTTGTACGCTTATAGTCATACTGGGTTAGTTGAATAGGGTTGTGAATTTTTCAATTAAATTAAGTACGTGTACAATATAGAGCCATCTATTAAACATTACAGTTGTATTGTTGATCTATATGGTCAAGCAGTTGAGCTCCAAATGGCCTATGCATTTATACGTTAAATACCATTACAGCCAAATTTTGTTATTTGGAAGACACTTCTTAAGGCTTACAACATTCATGGTGATGTCAAATTAGCAGAGAAAGTGAAGGAAAGGCTATCAGAGTTAGAGCTCAATGACTTGGGTGACCATGTTTATGTTATTGCCATAAAATGGAAGGATATAACTTTTGTGAGGAGATTAATGACTTCCTGAGGAATTAAAAAACTACCAGATGGAGCTTAATTAAGGTTGATAAGATCATATATGCTTTTGTAGCTGGTGCAAAACATGACAAGATTATAGGAGAGGCTTATGAGAAGCTAAAGGACATAATACTGCGGCTTAGGGAAGGAGGTTATGCTCCAAAGCTTGGGAGTGTTTTACATGACTTAGGGCTGGAAGAAAAGGAAAATTCAGTCACCAATTGCATAGTGAAAAGCTAGCTGTAGCTTTTGGGATAGCTAGTTTATGCAAAGGAAAGACTATAAGAATAGTAAAGAATTTGAGGATTTGCATAGATTGCCATATGATGATTAACTTATGTTTTAGGTAGATTATAACTTAAAGATTGTCTTTAGAGATAGTAGCTGCTTTCAAATTTTAAGACTGACTCTTGCTTGTGCAAAGATTACTGGTAAAAGATGAAGCAATTGAAATGGAAAAGTATATGCATCATGCATTATGCATAATGCATCATGCATCATGCAAAGACACATCAATATTGTAGCCAGGAAGTAGAAATTTCTCAAAAGGATGGTACAATTGGGAAATGGTAGCTGAGGAAAGTAGCATCCAAGTAGGAAAAAGTCTAGACCACTGATTCAAATGTTGGACGGTGGTAACTATTTAGAGGAAATAGTTGAACGTCTAACTTAGAAAAAAGAAAGCAGGAAAATGATTTAAGGGTGCAGTGGAGTTCTTAGGTGCAACGTACGACAGAGCTACTAGGTATTTTAGCAAGCGAGGGAGCTGGTTACTGCAATGTTAGCTAGGTACTAGATTGGTGTATCTGTTAGGTGTTTTGGGGATTCAAATATTTTTATTTTATTTTATTTTTAATTTTTAGATGTTAATTTTACATCTAATAACTAATGATACACTGTCACCAATGTGAAAATTTATAAACGAAGGGTCTAAGTAGGGTGATCAAAATCAAAGCTTAAAGTTGGTTCATTATTTTTATTGTAAAGAAAAAAACATAGTTTAAAAAAAAAGCTTTTTTATCATGAAAGAAGAGAAATGAGAAAAGGGAAATAAATAGAAAAGCAAGTGCTATTGTAGTGCATGAGAGTTCCAATAAAAGGAAGAGACTTTCTAATGTGACATTTAAAGAAATAGTTGATTTGCTTATAACGGCACGTGAATGACACGTGTAAAGGTGTGCTTGTTTAGTGGGTATGAAAAACGGGAATAGGTATGGAATGAAAGATTAAGTGTGGTAAGGGAATATGATTATAGGGTTATTATTTTGATTATCCACGTTTAGGTAAAACTCCATTAATCTCCTACTCTAAAGGAATGGGTATCATTGTTATAGAGGAATGGGTTAATTAATTACATTATAATTAACCAAAATATTATTAATAATTAATTAACTACAATATAATTAATTAAAATATAATTCATTCATTAATTAAAATATTGTATTAATTAATTAATTAAAATATTTTAATTAATTAATTACAGTATAATTAATTAAAATAGTATTAATAATTAATTATCTACAATATAATTAATTAAAATATAATTCATTCATTAATTAAAATATTTTAATTAATTAATTAAAATATTTTAGTTAATTAATTAATTACAATATAATTAATTAAAATATTATTAATAATTAATTAACTGCAATATAATTAATTAAAATATAATTCATTCATTAATTAGAATGTTGTAATTAATTAATTAATTAAAATATTATAAATTACAATATAATTATAATTAATTAATTAATTAAAATATAATTAATTAATTAGTTACAATATAATTAATTAAAATTAATTACAACATTTTAATTAATCAATATATTGTAATTGATTAATCATAATGTAATTAATTAAAATACAATAAATTTTTATTTCTTAATTTTTTTGCAAACCAACCACTATTAATGATAATAGTAGTCATTCGTTCCTCTTAACCAACCATCATAACTATAATGATAATATTCATTCTCGTTCCTCACTATATTTATTCTCATTCTTGTTACCATTCCTCCGTACGAACCAACCACCCCCTTAATTTCCGCCAAAAAATGCCTTAAATTGATCAGATTCGTAAAAGTTTAAGTCTTCGTTGAGCAAGTTACAAGTTTAAGTCCTAAAATAATCAAACTAAAAAATGCTAGACCCCAATTTGGGGTTTAGCCTTGATAAATGTGATCGTGTCTTCACTAAAAGATCCACTAAAGGTCAAGAGAAAGTGTAGATATAATTCCTTTAGCTTATAATTCCTCTCCCTTTCACTCAGTTTATTATACTAGGTAATAACACTAATCATAGGTAATTGGATGCCCCCCATATGTATCATTTGTGGCTGTTTCTTTATAACCACAACTAGATTATCTTAATTAGCAATTGTCTTTACTCCCCCTCTATTTCAGGATCAAATTAAAGTGAGATATCCAAGTTATCACACCTAGATACACAATTTCGCATGAACCATATGAAACAACAAAAGAAATTTAAACAAAAGAAAAAACTAAACTAAGATTAGCAAATTTAGTAATTAAAATTTTCCTAGCAATGGCACTAAAAACTCGATTAAATAATTTGCAAATATACAAAATCAATGATAACAAGTTTATTAAACTAGAATACCCCATAATATCAAATCCTATGTGGAACTATATCATGGTAGTTATTAATCCTAAACAAGAAAGAAAACTAAAAACTATATTTGATTAAGGATAATTAAACTATTGAGCTGACAAAAACAATGTAAATAAATTGTTGAAGAAAGATAAATTAAGCAAGCGTTAGGGCTTAACTTAAAGGAAATTCTAACTATCATATAAGTTTCATCCTCTAGTTTAAAATAATAGTTACCCTAAGGTATATATGACCTCTCTCGAGGCATAAAATATCAAATTATGCAACTACCAGTTCTTGATGCACAATTTAACATAATAAAATTAATTTAGCATAGTTAATACATTGGTTATAACTAAATTATAAGATAATGTCATTCTCTAGCACTAAAATATTCAATCTCTAGAACTAAAATATTTATTCTTCTAGTGCATAGATTATAATTCATTTCTTAGTCCTTTATACAATTCCTAAGATTGAATCTATGATAGTCAAACATAAATTCAACAATTAAGAACGAAGAGAATAATTCAACCAATGATTGATCAAATTATGTATTGATAATTGAAAAGTCTACACAAGTTGCATCCCTAATCCTAACTAAGGTTTCCATCCATAAAACATAACAAAAACATAAATAAATAAATAAATCTCATCATAAACAAAAGATAAAGAACAAGAAAATTTGTAACAGGATCCTACAATCTTGCTCTAGATCTTTCTTTAATGCTAAGAGCAAATGAAAACTATGAAAAATAAAGCTAGGTGGCTCTCAAAACTTGCCAAAATTCTCCTAAGTAAAACTAAATACAAGTGTTTATAGTTAGGACCATGAAAATAAACTTCTAGATTATTTGAAGTTGAGATATGACACGTCCTTATAAGTTGTTCCTAAGAACTAGTGCTAATCCTTTTCTAAAACTCTTAACCCATTATAAAGCTACATGTAACTGGTGCTTGACACCAAGTTGTAAATGTTGGATTAGTTATAGAACTCCTTGCATAAAATAATTATGAGTTTAAAGTCGATCACTTTAGCATTGATCTTGTTCTATTACTCACATTTTCAAACCTTCGCAAAAGATAGGTGTCTATCCCTGAATAAGTTCAACTTCTGATACACCTTATTCCTCTAACTTCTCTATTTTTTAACATTTAAGAGTTAGAATTGGCTTTAAATATCTTCTACAAGGTTGTTTCCCATATTATTATCTTCTTGTTAACTCTAAAATCTCCTTGATTGGAAAATAATGAAGAAAATTGCACTAAATTTTGTGTCTCCTTAAAATCATCACCTATAAATAATGAACTAAAAATAAGAAAATAGGCCCAAAAAGGTAATTTTGACCTTAATGCTTTTACTAAAATGTGGATTAGGATTAACATTTTGGATTATTCAAAATGAAACCTAATGTTTACTTGATTTTCAAATTAAACAATTAGGGGACGAAAAAACACGAACTTATGTGTTTACCAATTTTCTACATGATCAATAGTGACGTGGTATAAATATATTATTTTTAATGTACTTGTGGCCCTACATTTTCATGTAGCACTATAAGACCCATCCATCCTAATAAATTTTCAATTAGTTTTAATATAATTTATTCCTTTTATTATTTTTAATTAATTTAACTTAATCTAATAAACTATAATATGCTCGAATTCCTAAATTATTGAATATCTAAATCCTAAATCTATTTCCAATTGCTTTGCCTTCTTTATCTTCTTACACATCCCAATTTTGCAGCACCAATTACAATCTTTCTCCTTGAATCCCAATTTACTTTGATCCTATATTCCTTCTTTTCATAAATAACATATTCTAAGCTTCTAAGCTTTATATACTTATACACTAGTAATCATTCTTCTCCAAACTTGTAGTAGCCAAAAAGAGGAATAAGATTCATATGCTTGATTTTCCTAATAGTTCTTATTTCTACATTGAATTCCATGTAACCTTTTCCATTGATATATGCTTTAGTTTCCTAATTTTCATAATATGCCCCTCTAAATGCTTAAGATTCCAAAAACATCATGGAAGCCATTTATAACTTAAAGAATATCAAAAAAGTAAGCTTCTATAAAGGCATCTCTAATATAGCAAGATCAATGCTTAGAGCTTCATGTGCACATGTTAGCTTCCAACTAGTATTTATAATGCTTGAGTGTGAGTAAATATTTATATATACATGGTTATGGCAAGCATGGTCATGGAAAAAGATACAAGGAAGTTAAACATGATAGCATCTCTAAATTCACAATAGTCTACAATAAGATCCCTAGTAATTATGGATCAATCAATTTACCAACTCATACCTTGAGTAATTGAAATTTTGGAAGAGGAATAAGGGATCATAGGATTGGGATAAGGGAGAGGATGAAAAGGATCAAGCAATTAAGGATAGCCTGATGGTTTAAATTTTTAGTAACTTAGGAAATTAAGTTTATTAGATTAGGTTAATTAGTTTTAGTTCTAAATAATTAAAAATAATTATAATTAATAAAATTGCATTAAAATTAACTAAAATTTTGTTATTATAGATAGGCCCATCCACGTATATACCATATAGGACCTGTAAGTACATTAAAAATAATAATACATCTGCTGACATGATAGCTAACTAACAAAAGCATAATTCTGTAAGCTTTTCCATCTAATAGAGGTTTAATTTGAACATTTTACAAAAATTAGAATTTATTTTTAACACTCAAAAATGTTAAGGTCTTATTTGTACTTTGATAAACAAACATTAAGGCCAATTTTCCTTTTTGCCTAGGAATACGTTTTAAAATCCATATTAACCATGTTATAAAAGTGCCCAAAACAAAATAATTCAACACCAACTAACATGTAAAATATCAATGTATGATCTACCTGTGGTTCACTATCTATTGGTAAAGATGTATACAATCTATGTTATAAAACTCAAGATTTAGCCTTCCTACAAGTGATATACCTACCACACACCCATTCTACATCACGTCTCTTTAGGTTAACAAAAATGCTCATTTAATATATGTAAAAGTTTCTTTTAACCACCAAAGTGACCCTTCAAACTTGCATCATGTGCCACATCCAAAAATAACACACAAATAGAAAATATAGGCACACATAGTTTATTTTCCTAAACTAAATAACCATTATGCCTATAAAACTTCTTAGAGGACCCCCTTTCATATGCCGCATAAACTTTACTAAATTCAATATCATTAGCATATAAGTGTTTCACATATTAAAATCTTGGTAACCTTGAATTTAAAGAAGTAAGAAGAACATATCTACTAGATATAGATAATGCATCAACAACCACATTAGTCCTTAACTTATTTATATTTAATAAAATATAGGAATATTTTAATATATTTTGTCCATTTAATATTGAATTAGTTTAAATTACCATACCTTTTAAAGTGTTTCAACAACTTATTGTTAGTATGTATTACAAATACCTTGTATCTCAGGTAATGCTGCCACGTATGTAATTCTCTTACTGTCATATCGAGCTTTTTATCATAAGTCAGGTTTCAAAGTTGCCTTATTAAGTTTCTCACTAAAGTAGGCTATTATACTTTTATCTTGTATCAAAATAGATCTAATACCAAGTCTTAAGGCATTAGACTCAATCTTAAAAGTTTTAAAAAATTCATGTAAAGCTAATAAAGCTGTTGAACATAACTTATATTTAATGACAATAAATGCTTGCTCTTTTTCATTATACCAATGAAATCCTAATGATTCCTCACGATTTTAGTAAGCAACATAACAATTGCACTAAAATCTTTAACAATTTTGTTATAAGGAATGGACAAACCATGGAAACTTATTATTTTAATTATAGATTTAGGTTTTATTCATTCCCTAATTGCTTTCACCTATTCATCATCTACCTTATACCTTTTATGTTAACAATATAACCAAGAAATGCAATCTTTTCATGTAAAAATTACACATTTTTTAGTTAGCAAACAATTGTTATGTCATTAAAACATTAAGCACACATCTTGATGCGACTCTCATCAATAAGATTAATGAGATTCATTAATATGAACAAGACCAAAGACTATTGTACTAAAATATGTTTATTTAAGATTTCAAACAAAAAGATACAAAAAAGATATAAATCGTCATATCATAGGAAAAAAGGATTGGGAGTGGTGATATTTCGTGGTTTGATCACCACTAGCAGCTAGATAAATCACAAGTTTTAAGAAATCCTTAGATAAAAATCACTCTATAAATATGAAAGAAAATCTCTCCAAAGTTTTTGATTGATTAATAATAATGATAAACTAACTATTACAAAAATGAAAATTCCTCTTATATGAATAAAACCTAGGAATTAGTCTCCTAAAAGAAAGTAATAACCTTCAAATAATTTAAATAAGAAAGAAATAACTTTAAAAGATAAATAAATACTTATATAAACAAAACTTTGTAATTCAAAAACTATCAAAATCATGAGTCTAGTACTAGTCCAACTTCCAAAGCTAATGTCAGTTTTGTTTTAAAACTCTACATGTATAAAATATAGGCACGTCTAAGGCCAATCTCACATTATGTCTAATGTCATTTTGCTTTTAAAACTTCTTCTATAAACAAACACGATTAACATAGTACTAACTTGATATTGCATTCTAGAATGCAAATCCTACACAATACTTTATAAGTGTCATGTTTCCTAATTCTCCAATATTCTCTATTGTTCTCTAATCTTTAGCAACTTTTATCACTTAATTAAAACTATTTGACACCTTTCCAAGCCCCCTTTTTATATCTCTCCAGTTGGGAAGATTATGTAACTTAAGTAGGTGCCTTATTTTTATTACTTCCCCTATCCTCAAAAGGATTTGTCTTTAAATCATCATCTTTATATACTTTATTTAGGTATAAAGGGCTAATGGTGATCAATTTCATTTATGGCAAAGGAATAGAAATTCTTGTACCCATTATGCATGGCTCTCTTATCAAATTTCCAATAACATACTAAAAGAATGTGACTTGCTTTCATCGGCACCATATCACATTACGTCATATCCTTGTACCTCCCAATTGAGAAAGAAACTAGAAATTGATTTATGACCTTAAGCCTTATACTCTCATTCAACCATTATATATTGTATATTTAGGGTGTTTTATGGTTAGCAATCTTAACCTCTCCACTCATTCCAAACTAACTTCATTGGCACAACTACCTCCATTTATGATTACATTACAAACCTGGTCCATGATGGAACATCTTGTTTAGAAAAGATTATCCATTTGCTCATTCACATTTTCCTCTCTCACATATATACTCATTACCCTTTTAGAGACTAGCATCCTCCCGTCTTTGGTCTTGTTAATGCACTCATCATTACTAACATCCTCTAAACTAGGAATATCCTTATTTGTCTCCTTTACTCTCCATGCACTTACATCATCATCACTCTCTTTTTAGGACATTTTAATAGTGTTATCCTTTCCCGAAGCACTTGATATCTTAATTCTTATTTTTTCAATGTGAATTTTAATTACGCTTTCTATTTGGTTACTTCATATTTTTGCTTTAGATTTTTGTGATCTTTTTTGCTCTACATCTTGCTTCACAATAAGGAACATGCCCTAAAAACAACAAAAAGTCTAACCTCCCCCGCCCCCCCTCGAGTTATCTTTCTACCTTTATAGTCCTCTGAATCGCATCCTTCAACTCCACTTAAGGGTGTAGCTCTTCACTTTTAGGCATTTATGGATTTAGTCCACAATTGAAATGAATCATTATTGGTTTTTATTCTTCCTCCATATTCACCTAATCATGGCAACCTCCATCTCCTTGTGGTACTCCTCCACACCCTTTAAACCTTAAGTTAACATTTGTAGCCTTTGATAGAGATCCCTATGGTAGGAATTTGAAATAAAAGGCTTCTTTATCACCATTTTTATCTCCTCTCATATCTTGAGAAGTGACTTATAATTCATTCTCCTGGTGTGGATTAGTTGATCTTACCAATCGAAAACGTAACCACTAAACTCCACTGTTGACAATTTAACCTTTTTCTCCTTTAAAAGGTTGTAATAGTTAAAAACTAACTTTGTTTTAATTCCAAATAGGCATTAAGTTTTATCCTCCCTATAAAAGGTGTTATCCTCCTCTTAATACTACCTATGTTTTTATCCACCCTTTCTTCATACCCTTTATTATTGCCCATAAAAAATATGCCCCCTCCTTGTCTTCCCATTCTACCTCCTCTTCCACTTACTTCTCCCTTACTACCACTAAGGTTTAGATCCACCAAGTAGTTAAGAGCATTTCAACCTCTTTATATGCCTTAAAGTCATTCATCCTAGATGGTATAAATGACTTATGTTATAGATTAATTATGGCATTTTTATGTTTCTATAACATGTCCCTAACTTTATTGAATTGTTGAACGAGTTACTCAAATTGGCCTTGTATGTTGTTTACGATAAACTCCTAGTATATCCATGTTATTTCCTTCTCACGTATTTCCTTATCCTTAGATGAGTTTTTGTTTTAGTTTTGATTCATAATTATCCTACAAGAAAATGTTAATTGCAAAAACATTCCCTTATATGTTTCTCTTAAAATTCACTCTACTCATAACTGAAACTTTTGACTAAAGTTTCTTTGCAAACTGGATTACATAAATCAAGAAAGCTAGTTCAAATCTTTCTTATTTATTAAATAACTCCAAAAGAAAAAAATTTGATCAAAACAAAACAAAACATAACTAAAGGTTAAAGAAATAAGAAAACTCAAAATAGGAAATTGAACTAATTAGAACCCAATTAAACTGTTTTTATTAACTTAAAAAATCAAGAAACAAGGAGTAAGAAACTTAACAATAATTTCTCTTTAATAAATCTTATAAAAGCTAAGAACACCTAAGGAAATTGAATGTAATGGAAAAAAAATTAAAATGTAACAAAAGAATTTTCAAGAACAAACCTAGATATTAAAGATGGCTTTGATACAACCCTCATCGGTGGGACAAATAAGATCTAAAATTAACAGAAATAAGGACTAAGGACTATTATACGAAAATAGGTTAATCAATATTTCAAATACAAAAACACAAGAATGATATAAATCATCGTACTTACATGATTGAAAGGATTAAGATCGATAAGATTTTAGAGTTTGATCACTACCAGGAAATGAGAAAATAAGTTTTAAATAACCAAGACAAGAGCTACTCTAAAAATATTTAAAAATATCTCTAAAGTTTTTCATTAATCAATAACAATGATAAACTAATTATAACAGCAATGAAAAAAAAACCCTTATATGTATAAACCCTTGGAATTAGATCTTAAAGGAATTTAATAACCTTACATAATATAATTAAAAAAACTTTAAAAGATAAGTCAATCCCAATCTAACCAAAAGTTTGAAATTTAAAAACTAGCAAAATCATGAATCCAACTTCCAAAGCTGACATCAGTTATAGTATGAAACTCTATGTATGCAAAATATAAATGCGTCCAGTGTCGATCACACTTCATGTCTGGCATCATTTTTTTTATGAAACTTCTTTCAAGATCAAATATGACCAACATGGAATATTATAGTCCTGTATTCTAACACCATATTGTGTAAGTGTTATGTTGCCTAATTCTCCTTTTTTCTCTAATATCTATCAACTTTTGGCACTTGATGAACTATTTGCCAACATTTTAGGATCTTCTTCGTATCTCCCTAGCTTAGAAGCATGTGTAGCTTTAGTAGATACTTGATTCTAATCACATCATAAGTGATATGTACCGAAATAAACAACTACAAATTTGCCTTTGTATAAATATAGCATATGATTCATCTTCTCTTACCTAATCTAGTGATACCCACTTTTCTATCAAATTTGGAAAACATGGAAAACTCATGTATTTTATCAAGTATATCATCTAATATAAGGATGAAATGTTGATAATTTACCATTATGTTGTTGATAGTTCTACCCCTAACATATATTTACTAAATGTTATTCTTTTTATGCACCAAAAGTATCAAGACTACTTAAGGACTCATACCCTCCCTCACGTATCATTTATATATAAACTTCTCCATTTCTCTTTACAAGTCATTAGTTTCCTCTAAATTTCTCATATAGGCAACTATATAAGGAATGTCAATCGTTATTACAAAGTCAATTTAATGTTTGACTCTTCTAATAAGTGGTCATCCATTAGGAATGTCATTAGTCAACACATCTTCGTACTCTCAAAACAAGCAAACTACAACACTAAGAAAAGATATAAGACTTCATCCTTATAACTCTGGATAGAACATGACACTATCATATATTTATTCACCTTAATCTCTCCCTATTCATTAATCCACTAAAGCTTGTATGAATTTAAATGCTTCACAATAGATAACTCTAACTTTTTCATAAGAAAATATAAGTGATCACACTACATACATTGCTATGAACATGGCATTACTGAAGATGATTTCCCTCTGCTGTTCTAACTCTTCCTCCTTGATTTGAGTTTTTAATGTTATTTTAATAACAATTTCCTCATCTACAACCACACTTTCATCACTAAAACCCTCTAAGAGTAGCATAATTTCCTTTAACTCTGAATTACTCTTAATCACCACCTCCATATCATCTCTCATGCTCATAACCCTCTTATTTAAGCATTATGATGTCAAATACTTTGTTTTTGAACAAAAAAAATACTAAATATATTTATTCCAATAGGTTTGAGAGTAAATGTTATCTTTTCCCTTATTATGGACATCATCTTTGGCCTTAAATGGCTTTGTTTTTGCTTTAAAAGGGCTCTTATCATCAATTTCCAAATTAGGCCTCTAGGTGTTACTAATATTAATAAGATGCTTTGATGCTCCTTTATGCTTAAGTTACCCTTACACTTTCATTGTTATATACACCATCTTTTTCAATTAAACATAATGATGTAACTCTACTATATTGTTTATTTCTCTATTCAACTGATTCAAGAACCCCCTTATAATTGCCTTTTTTTTCTCTTCTACACTAGCTTAAATCATTAAAATTTACATCTCCTTATAATAATATTCTACATTTTCATCATTGGATATGACTTTCCAATTTTTTATACAAATTTATATAATAATGGGTTAACACAAATCTTCTCCTTATAAGAGCTTTCAATTTGTTCCAATTCTTCATAAGTCACTAATAAATTCTTCTTCGATTATTAACTAAATAATCCCACTAAATAATGATATAATTTGTAAACTTTACTAGGTAGTTTTACCTTCTTCTCCTTAAAGTAATTGTTAATCAAAAAAAATTATACCTATATATCCAACTCCGTATAAGCCTTATGTTAACTAGAGGAACATATGGTTATTTTAAGATTTTCCAGATTATAATCCACCCTTTCTCTACTTTCAGGCTCCCTCTTATGCTTCCAATCACACCTAACTCCTCTCCTGATCTATTCAACCCCAAATTCTACATTAAGATCATTAACAATTAAATCATCATTCTCTTTATTAACCAACATTAGATTTGTTTGATTACTCCTAGTGTGTTTCCCCTCATTAGGAACTCAAGGTTGTTATTTCCTTTATAATTTAATAATCTACTATGATTACTTCTCTTACATATCCTTTAACTCATCACACATCACTTTCATCCTCAAAATACTAGATGTCCCTCTCCTCCTTGAGTGTTTAAAATATTTAAAAGAGTTTTAAAACTATAATTTATGTTAGTAAAAAAATTTCATCACATGCTCTCTTATATTTTTCCTCTCAAGGATGATAAATTGCTTATGTTTCACTTTATATTTTTCTTCCCTTGATGCCAATCTTACTTTCCTTCCTTCTTAAGTTCTTTACAGAACTAAACAAAATCAAACAAAAACTTTAATCTGGTAGAGTTTAAGAAACTTAATGAGTTAGTGGTCAAGGAATGAAGAATAAATTGTGTGTTAAACAAAAAGAAAGAAATTTTAGAAAAATAAATCTTAACAAAAGGAAAGGAAAAGAATTCTAAAATATATTTGGAATCATGATAGTACCTTTCTTAGACACTATTTCTTTCCTTTTCATTTTTCTATTATAATCACACATGCATGATTAAATAATGATGCAAATAATTAAGGTTTAGAAAAAATAAGGAATTGAATATAGAAAATCCTAAACAAGATGATGACAAATTTAATTTTTTTATGAAATTTAGAAATAAAAAGAATAGGGAATTAAAAATATAAGGAATCATAATGAAAACAAAATTATAGATAAAAGAATTGGCTCAAAGTATAGAACAAAACCAACATATTTCTTGTCCCTAACTTCAATAACCTTAATTATTCGATGGATTTCAGGCCTATTGTCTACTATAATTGACAAGCCCCTATCCTAAAATGACTAGCTGGCCTGCTCGGCACCGTACAATGGCTCTCCAATTGATATTTGATCCAGCTACAAAGTTCTTGTGGAGCTAAGTCGATTGCTCTTTTTACCAAGAAAGACTCAACTTAACATTAAAAAGACATAAGTAGTGGATATTTTTTAGTTTTAAAAAATTTTTATTAAAAATTTTGACAGCACAACGACTATAATTTCGTAAATCCAAAATTTTCAAAAGCCCTATAAAAGTGTAAAACACTTCTATAATCAACTCAAAATCCATACTACAAATTTTAGACTTTAAGTCCATTCACAAGCAATCTCAATAACACTTCAATTATCTTAAAAATAAACTCAGACATATTCATGCATTTAACCTTAAAACATTCATATACATGCGTTCTTTACACAAAATATAGTCCAAAACATATTCATAAAGATGGAAATGTTCTCAAAAATATATACAAGGCAAAGATGCCTACTCAGCAGCACGACAAGAAGTTGACTAGTTATGAGGTGAAGTCTCTGCTACTAAAGCCTTTGATCGTGCACCTGGGAGGTTTCATTTAAAATAGAAAAGAGAGTGTGAGCTAAACGAGCTCAATAAGTGCTAGAATTTCTATTCAAATCATATTTAATTATTTAAACCTCCCTAAAACTAATTCATCTCAATTTGTATAATTCAATATTTAATCTAAAATATATATGCTTCCCAAAATCAAGTTTCTCAAATTGCTTTTCCAATAAATAGTGGAGGCATTAAAATGTCATGAATTTCTTACACAACATAACCTACCACTAGCTTGTTTGCCATATGTTTGAAGTAAATCGTTTGTTAATATAGAAACCACGTATAATATGTAAAATATACAAGAAGGGGTTTGAATTGTGTTAAATCATCTAAGATATTAATCTTTAAAATCTTCTTGATTTTCTTGACAAGTTCATATGATTACAAAACAACGCATTTAATTTGATGAGTAATGCGACAGTGGAAATTAGTATTTATTCTTCTAAAAATAAGAAAATTAAAGAGGTAAAAGTTAGAGAATCTGACACCGTGATTTATACTAGTTCACCCTTAACTCTAGGCTACGTCCAATCCTCAGAGTTTTTCTGAGATTTCACTATCTCCGTCAACGTTACAAGTATTATTTCTACACTTGCAAAGCCTCTTCAGGTCTCTTTCACAAAGTACTCTTTATCTGCTTTCTTAGCCTTTTCAGGCTCTAACCTTCCTTTCATTCGAAAAGCTATGGTTTTTAGCTTTCACTCTCACGTTACAGATGTTCTTGTTATATTCCTTTCTTTCTTTTCTTTCAGGATATTTTTCACAGCGTGAGCACTTGAGTACAGAATTTCTCTAAATATGTTTTGTACATTTAGAATTCCCTCTCTTTTTTTTAAGTTTGCGACTATAACTAATATTTATAACCTAAATCTCCAACAGTTTTCTTGAGAATTATGCTTGTAGAATCTTCTAGAGTTTGTTATTATTTGAGTCCTGTAACCAACTCCAACTAACTGACGTTCTAGCATATTCTTCAATTACATTGTCTTGCTTAGATTTGTATTCTTCGTCTGGTGTCTTTAGACTTGATCACTTCATCTGATCCATCTTAAACGCTTCATCTTATTCAGCTTTTACTTAAGTATCGTCTTGATTTAATCATTTGTGTCACTTATATTTATCTGCGCACTTAACAAATTTATCAAAACAGTTCACACACTTCTATTATTATTATTATTTGACTTTCATCAAAATCAGTAGAAGAAGTGAAGTCTTCTTGACTTAACAATTTCCCCCTTTTTAATGATAAAAAATCACAATATTAGAAGATAAAAATAATATTCAGGCGAATAAAGCAAGATATACAATGATAAACAAACAAAATTTCTAATTCTCCTTTCTATTGTTCTGCCTCTATTTGTTATTAATCAAAAAGATTGTTCATTTTAAACGCTTCAAAATTTCAGAATACATTTTTTGAATATCAGTGCAGATCGTCTTGTGGTCTTCTTCTAGAAACACAAAGAAGTGTTATATCCCCATAAAGATCACCCACTGCATCACCTAGTTCATCAACCTTACGGCTTTCTAAAATTCCTTCTTGTGACTAGCTTCAGTCCATTCGATGAAATTCTTCAAGAGCTCCAAATTAACGATAGGATCTTGTAGCTTTTCACTAAGTGGACGAATATAATCAAAGACATATGGTTTTCTAGGTGAATCATCTAATTTTATAATTTTGATTGAGGTTAATTTGAAAGGTTGTTTTCCATCTCTGATATCAAGATCATCAGGTCTGGGTAATTTACAAATCGGCTGCCTTAGAAGGTGTAAAATGGTTTTAACTGAAGGAATGAAACCTAAGGGTTTGAAATAAATGAGCACATGCATAAAGGTTTCTAAGTTAAAAATGATACCTTCAATTATGATACTTTTGTACCTTCCTTCTAATATTGTGCCAACTACCTTGAAGCTTTCATCTTTGGAAGATGCTCCACAATTACTTCCTGATTCCCTTAATATATGATGTGATACATAGATGCCTACAGGTTGAGCTATATGACATACATCGTCTATCTTCTTCATTGCCACTTGAATTTCTTCTTTTGTGACATCATCTTCTCAGCTTTCAGAAATCTTTCTTCTTCTTTCCCTTTCTTTGCTGACTATAGGTGCTGGACACCTAGGTTACACATTCGGTACAATCTTGATTATCGTTCTGCTTGCCACTGGATAGATTGTATAAAGATCTTTTGTAATCTTCAATGGATATGGTTCTATCTTTTCATCTCGCAGAATACTATATAGTCTTCGATCTTCAGGGTGTAGAAGATATATCGTTTGATCATTTATCGTTATAGGTTCAACTTGAACCTTAACTTTCTATTTAAAAGGTTCTCTGATGATAATTAAACCTCTGTTACGACCAGTTGTTGATTCTTCTATGAGCTTCATCTTCAAATATTCTTTCTTTATCTGTTGAGGAGTGATGTAAGTTACAGTCTGCGTCTTTTGTGGAACATCTGATAATGAAACCTTCTTCTTCTGAATAGGTTTCGTCTTCTTTTATTCTTCTGTTGGTTTGGAAGAGAGTTTTTGTTGAGGCTTCTTCTTCTCAAATACTAACTTCCTTTTTATTTCTGTCTCTTAAGATGGTTGTTCTAATTGAGTCTGAGGGATAGAGAAATTCGTTTGGTAGGCTGTTGATGTTGCTCTTGCTCCTTTTTACTCTCAAAATCTCCACCAAGAATCAGAACTTTCTCCTTCTTCTATTCTTGTTGTCATAAGGTCCTTAATCTTGGTGACCTTCTTGACTTCTCGGGTCTTTCTGATTGGGCATCTCAATCTTCCTCTTTAAAGACACTTAGTGAGTTGGTTGTTGAACCATGCTTTCCTTTTTTTTTGGAAACGTCTTGGCTTTTATTGGATCATCAGACATTGTTCAACATTTACCTTTACTAATATTCTTTCGGATTATCGAGGTTTTACTTGTATTTCAGACATAAGATTTTGTTTCCTGCTTCATCTTACTGAAAGCTCCCCCTTAGATTATGCTTTCAGTATGAAATCTACATCTACTTTGGCTTCAGTCTTGATCCCCATTTTGTCAATATTAGAGACATTGATAACACTCTTAATATTCAGCTTTACTCTATCTCCTCTATCAATTAGGATTTAAGATTCTTTGAAGAATCTTGTTAATAGCATACCGTAAGATAAAGAACCACTCTTTATATGATAATCCTCCCTAGCCTTTATCATGTACTTCAGAATCAAGAACGGAAGATTAATAGCTTGGTGAGTGAGTAAATGAAACAAACAATGTTCATCATTCATTATCACTACCCTGCTCTTAGTAGGATACAATGGAGAAGAAGTGACTGAAGAACCCTAGCCTTTGGAATGAGGGCTGAAGACTTCTTGACTCTTGGATTACTAGATCCATATAGTTGTCGATTGATGTTGGCTTTGTCTATATAACTTTGAGTGATCCAATCTGTATTGTTGAAAATTTCTGCTCATTCATTTGGACACACAATAGCCTTCATAATAGAATCTTATGTGATATTATCGACAACCCATCTACCATCAATACCAACGTGTTGTCTACCACCTTTGCATTCTTCCAGAACTCATATATTTAATTCAGATACACCGTTTCTCAGATATTGAAGAAGTATTCCATCCAGCTACTTCAATCTCAGGTTCTATATCTATCTAATCATTCTTCAGGAAAGTGAAATCGACGAGTCTTCTATAGACAAGAGATTTCAGCATTTTTTAGTCTGTAAAAGATAAACACTAAACAAAAAAATGTATTTCGTGTAAACGATCTAGAAGGGGGGTTGAATAGATCTTTTAGACTTTTTCGCAAAGTGCTACAATAAAACCAAGAATTAG
>JAOSBN010000004.1:13337829-13352804 GCA_027563595.1 Erythroxylum suave | reverse complement strand
ATAGAAATAAAATAATGTATAAGATTAGTTTGGAGAGTTAGATATGGAAAGGTAAAATGCTCTGTTTCTTCACTGAGAATGCATGAATACTTAGGTGTTCATACGAGATTTGATGAAGACTTAGAGATGTGCAGGAGCATAGGCGTATCGTCTGTCTTTCTTCTATTCGTCTGCCTTTTTATTTGTGCTTCGTCTGCTTTTGGAATCGTCTGTTCTCCGATTCGTCTATCCTTTAGCGCTTCGTCTGTGGTTGACTTCTATCCTCTATTTTTGACTTCTATAGTCTGCTTTGACTTCTATCCTCTACTTTGACCTCTCGTCGTCTGCTTTTCTATATTTTGTCTATCTTTTGCTTCCGTCTATGTTTTGTTTTCATCTATGTTTTGTTATCATCTGCCTTTTGTCTGTCTTTGAGAT
This sequence comes from Erythroxylum suave, assembly GCA_027563595.1. Lineage (NCBI taxonomy): Eukaryota > Viridiplantae > Streptophyta > Magnoliopsida > Malpighiales > Erythroxylaceae > Erythroxylum > Erythroxylum suave. The sequence goes on along the minus strand of JAOSBN010000004.1, from coordinate 13,352,387 downwards.
GTCGTCTGCCTTTAGACACTTCATTTGTCTTTGGCATATCATCTACCTTTTGCTTCTGTCTATCTTTAGCCATCGTCTGTGTTTTGAATATTCGTCTGCTTCTACTTTGTCGATCTTTTTCTTATAGGACCAAAGAATATCAATTGCACTCTTTGATTTAACGTGAATAGTAGATTCGAAAGTCAAAGTTTGGAGAGAAATCTGAAATGGCTCTTTAGATTTCGAAACTTGATTCAGATGGGTTGTTGAGGTATAAACCCTACGAACAATGCTAATTAAGTGAGGTTCGATATTTGACTGTGGTCTTGATAACCTAGATGGAAGGATAGCCGGGGATTGTCATAAACATCCATTGTACATAATCTTTTCTATATATGTGCATTAATGAACACGCATATTTGCACAGATTGTGATATATGTGTGCATTATTTTGTTATAGAGGAACAGTTGGAACGTCAACTTCCTGACATTGCGGGCACTTCCAGGCAGTAGCTTCAGGAGTAACTTGTGAGTAACCTATACTGTCTCACTTAATTTTTGGTTGTTTAAATTCTGTTGAAAATGACTGTATGATTGTGGCCTGAGTGTTGATTCCGGACATGGAGGTCCAATGACTGTGATATTAGATTAAGATATTAAAGTGCTACTTGTATGTGAATAAGATGAAATAAATGTGCATTTGATATAAAATTGTCATTTGATTCTCAATGTCAGTTGATTGCCGGACTTAGGTCCGATGACTCTTAAACTCTGTTTGAACATTCTTATAAGCTTGTGATATATGAGGTATGTAGAAACTGTTGCATTTCATAAAATGCATGCTCAAATAAAGACGTTGTGACTTGAGTTGCCTTTATGAAGCATTTCCACGTAGAGCTTTGCTCTGTGATTTCTGATTTTGATTTGGCACGTAGAGCTATGCTCCGTGATTTTGTCTGATTAAGCCCTATAGGTCAATATTTGTATAAGTCTGTGATAGGCACTCGGTCACAACAATAAGAAAGAATATAAGTCTCATGTGCATTGCTGATGCATGATATATATATATATGGTTATAAATGTTAAATGTACAATATGATATGGTTTGTTAAGTGTATGTGATCTTATGTGATAGATGCTATGTGTAATAATGTGATGCATGAATTGAGTGAACGATCGATGATGGTTACCTCATTGAGTTCGTAAAACTCACAAAAATTGCAACGTTGTCTTTTCAGGACCAAGAACGACTCTATCGAGTGGGAGACTCTACATGTTTTTGGCAAGAGAAGTCATAGCTCAAAGGTCGGTCAACTGGGATTTTTGAATGACTTAAATAGACTTGTCTATTCCCTCATTCATATGGTCCTTTTGTTCTAGGTTTAATGATGTATATATATATCAAGTGTTTGAAAGACAATGTAAATTTTCGAGTTGTGAAATGAAATGAGGAAAAGATTAGGTTTTAAATTATTGTGGTTCCCTTATGATGTTTTATAATGATTAATGACTTGATTCCATGTGAAGTTTATGTAGTGACCATTAGTAGCTCACCCTTATCATAGGATATGCGCGGGAATGACCCCCCAGCGTTCCAGTGTGTATCCTACGGTAAGGGGGTGCTACATACATAGGTGGTATTAGAGCATAGTTGGCATCTTTTGGGACATATAGAACGTTAAGCATGAAACATCGTGAGAAGTGTAAAAAAATGATTGAAATTTATTGTCATTATAGGTCATCCATTCTAGGTGATCAAGTTGATCAACCAGCTGACCGAAGATCAATAGGAGCCAGTAAAGAGTCCTTGGTACCTCGATCTGAGGAGGTGCCTCCTAGAGTCCTCGAGAGAAGGGAGAGGAGGTATGATAGACTGCAGAAGCAAGAAGCTATGGACTTCTATGGCAGCACAGACCCTGCCGAAGCTGAGGGATGGTTGGAAAGGACAGAGAGGGAATTTGATCATATGGAATGTGAGCCTGATGAGAGGTTCGATTATGCAGTGTCTCTCCTATAGGGCCCAACTTACCAGTGGTGGAAGACTGCCCCAGTTAGTACAATCAGGCCTTGCCAATTAAAGTGGGAAGACTTCCTGAGGTTCTTTAAGGAAAACTACAAGCCCAAGATTTACTTAGATAGAAAGATGGAAGAGTTTCTGGGTTTAAAGTAGGGTAGGATGTCAATGGCTGAATATGAGATTCGATTTAATGAGCTGATGGGTTATGCTACTGCTTTGATATCTACAGAAGAGGACAAGTGTAGGAGGTTTGAGAATGGACTTTATATGGAGATTAGAACAAGGTTGGCATGGTCAGATCTGGGTACTTTCATGGAGTTGAGGCTACTTTGATTAGAATTGAACGGTTGATGATAGAGAATCGGGCTGAGATTGGACCCCTTGTCCAGAAGGAAGAGGCCTATTGAGAGTCAAGGCAGTTCTGGTAGGAGATTCAGTGGGCGCCAGAACAGAGGTTTCAGACCACTAGTTGCATCAAGGCAGTCAGGATTCCGACAAAGGGGTGGTTTTGTACAGTCGGGTAGTGGAAGAGGTACAACACAGAGTCCATTACCCCAATGTGAGCACTGTGGGAGGAGGCATAGTGGTGAGTGTTGGAGACACTCTAGATCTTGTTTTAGATGTGGTTCTTTTGATCACCAAATTAGGGACTGTCCTACTACTACGGGGATTCAGTCTAGTATAGGTGGCAGATCGGGGAGTGAAGCTACTATTCAGCCGGGTAGAGGTAGTGTTACTGGACAGAGGGGCCGTGGAAAAGGTAGAGTGAGCTCTGGGAGTTCCTCTATGAGGACTGAGGAGCGGAGTAACCGACCGCAGTCCCAAACCTGAGTCTACGCTATGACTAGGCAGGAGGCTCAAGACTCCCCAGATGTGGTTGCAGGTGCGCTTCTCAACTATGATTTTGAGGCTTTTGCACTGCTAGATCCAGGATCCACACACTCCTTTATCACATCACATTTGGCATGTAGATTGCACTGTGATAGGGAGTTAGTATAGTATGGGTTGGAGGTGAGTACACCAATAGGTAGTTACTACAGTGATAGGAGAAGTTTGTAAGAGATGTCTGATAAGGATTGATCAAGCAGAATTGGAGGCGGACCTGATTGTATTACGGATGAGAGAGATAGATGTGATCCTAGGTATAGATTGGCTCGCTGTCCATAGAGCCATTATGAATTGCAACACCAAAGAAGTAGTGCTAGAATCTCCTGGTCAGCCGAGAGCAATTTTCAGAGGAGTTAGTCAGGCAGTGCCAGCCTGGATGATATCATTTATAAGTGCACTGAGATTGATGCAGGGAGGATGTGAGGCTTATCTAGCCCACATCATTGATACTAGAGCCGGGCAGAGTGCACAGGACATTCCTGTGGTTAGGAAATTTCTGGATGTGTTTCCCGATGAGTTACCTAGTTTACCACCAGATCAGGAAATGGAGTTCATGATTGATTTAGTTCCAGGTGTTGCTCCTATATCTATCCCTCCATATAGGATGGCACCTGTGGAATTGAAGGAGTTGAAGGCTTAGCTTCAGGAATTACTAGAGAAGGGTTTTATTAGACCCTGTGTTTCACCTTGGGGAGCTCCAGTATTATTTGTGAAGAAGAAAGATGGGACCTTGAGGTTATGCATCGATTATAGATAACTGAATTGGGTGACGGTGAAGAATAAGTACCCGCTGCCTAGAATTGATGATTTCCTTGATCAGTTGCAGGGATCTCAAGTATTTACTAAACTGGATCTGACATCAGGATACTATCAGTTGAAGATAACATAAGCTTATGTACCTAAGAGCACATTTAGGAGCCGGTATGGGCATCACAAGTTTCTAGTGATGCCATTTGGGCTGACAAATGCCATGGCAGCCTTTATGGCCTTGACGAATAAGGTGTTTCAGCCCTACCTAGATCGATTTGTGATTATGTTTATTAATGATATCTTGGTGTATTCAAAGAGTAGAAAGGAACATACTGAGCATCTGAGGGTTATATTACAGATTATAAGGGAAAAATAGTTGTATGCCAAATTTAGTAAGTGTGAATTTTGACTGGACCAAGTTGTGTTTCTGGGACATATAGTGACTGCAGATGACATACAGATGGATCTAAGGAAGATTGAGGCAGTGATGAATTGGGAAGCTCCAAGGAATGTGTCTGAAATCCGAAGCTTCCTAGGATTGGCTGGATATTATCGAAGATTTGTCTAGGGGTTCTCCTTGATCTGATCCCCTCTGACAAAACTTCTAAGGAAGAATGTAGTGTTTAGATGGAATGAGGAGTGTCAAAAGAGCTTTGAGGAGCTAAAGCATCGATTGACTTCGGCATCGGTGTTGACTATTCCATCAAGGACCGGAGGATATGTGGTGTAAGTGACGCATTGCATTGAGGATTAGGATGAGTATTGATGCAGCATGGCAAGGTGATCGCCTATGCATCGAGACAATTAAGGTCTCACGAGATTAATTTTCCAGTACATGATTTAGAGCTAGTTACAGTTGTTTTTGCTCTAAAGATTTGGAGACACTACTTGTATGGGGAGACCTTTCAGGTTTATACAGATCATAAGAGTTTGAGATATCTATTGAGTTAGAAAGAGTTGAACTTGAGACAGAGGAGATGGGTTGAGTTGCTAAAAGACTATGATTGCACTATTTAGTACCACCCGGGGAAAGCTAATGTGGTGCCTAATGCTTTGAGCAAAAAGTCTAGCACTAGTATAGCTCAAATTCAGTTATTGAGGCTACCTAATTTGATTCATTTGAGAGCTCTGAATATGGAGTTGAATCTGGAATTTGATGAGGCCTTGATTGCTACATTGAAACTTAGGCCGATGTTACATGATCGAATCAAAAAAGTACAGAGGAAAGATCCCGACATGGAGAAGCTTATGGAAAAAGTAAAAATGAATCTAGATTCTGAGTTTGAGTTGAGGGATGCGACCTTATGGTTGAAACAGAGGCTGTGTGTGCCTAATATAGATGAATTGAGAAAGGAAATTCTTGAGGAAGCTCATATGGCTTCCTATGCTCTGCATCCTAGTACTACCAAGATGTATAACACACTCAAGCAGCATTTTTGGTGGCCTGGAATGAAGAAACAAGTGGCGGAATATGTATCTAGATGTATGACATGCCAGTAAGTTAAGGTTGAGCACCAGGCTCCAGTAGGTAAGCTCCATTCGCTGTCCATTCCAGAGTGGAAATGGGAACGAATTACTATGGATTTCATCATGAGGTTGCCTAAGAATCCTAGGCAGAATGATGTGGGTGATAGTGGATCGGTTGACTAAGTCAGCCCACTTCCTACCGGTGAGAGAAGATAATTCACTTGATCAGTGGGCTCAGCGATATGTTAATGAGGTGGTGAGACTACATGGGGTTCTAGTGTCCATTGTATCAAACAGGGATCCTAGATTTACTTTGAGGTTTTGGAGGAGCTTACAGTCAGCTATGGGTACTAAGTTGAACTTCAGTACCACATTTCATACTCAGATAGATGGACAGAGAGAGAGGACAATCAAGACAGTGGAGGATATGCTCAGGGCATGTATATTGGAGTTTAGGGGAGCTTGGATCAATACATGGCATTAATAGAGTTTGCCTATAGCAATCATTACCATAGTAGTATCGGAATGGCACCATATGAGGCACTGTATGGTAGAAAGTGTCTGTCACCATCATATTGGGATGAAGAGGGCTTGAGAATGGTTAAAGGCCCGAGTTGATACAAGATACAGTGGATAAGGTAAAATTGATCCGAAGCTGAATTAAAGCGGCTCAAGATAGGCAAAAGAGTTATATGGATCAACATCGACGTGATATATAGTACAGTGTGGGAGAGAAGGTGTTCTTGAGAGTGTCACCTTGGAGGGGAGTTTTTAGATTTGGTAAAAAGGGAAAGTTGAGCCCTAGGAACATTGGTTCTTATGAGATCATTGAGAGGAATGGACCTTTGGCCTATAAGCTGGCTTTACCGAATGAGATGTCTCAACTTCATAACGTGTTTCACACATACGATACCAGCTCAGGAGATTGAGGTTGCTAGTAACTTAAGCTATGTTGAGGAGCCGATTAAAATTGTGGGATCACAAATCAAGCAGTTGAGGAATAGAGTTATTCCATTGGTGAAAGTCCTTTGGAAGAACCACTCAACTGAGGAAGCAACTTGGGAGACATAGGAACATATGAAGAGGCATTATCCCCACCTGTTCGAGCAAACAGGTAAGAATTTTGAGGACGAAATTTCTTTTAAGGAGGGGAGAGTTGTAACATCCCATTACCTATAGGAAGGTTAGAATAGTAAATATGAATGATTAGTGGGAATTTAAGAAAGGCAATTATATATATTCATGCATAATATGGTATTCACCTATACATGAATAGTGATATTTGTTATGCACATGAAATTAATTGTACATGCATTCATGAATAATTCTGAGTATAATCGGATTGAATTGTGAATTTTAGAGATTTATGAATGTTTCTATATTGAAACTATTGTTGATTAGTAGAATTGTGAAATTTATAAATTTTTTGTGAACTTAGGATTTATTTTACAATTTATAGAGTACTATGGAAAATATAAAAAATAAGAGAAGTAATCAAATGAGGAGTTGGAGATAGTTGGATTGTAAAGACGAGAGTTAAAGGGAGATAGTTCAAAAGAAACTAAGTCAGAACTTAGAATTTAGGGAGATGACAAGTGTAAAGTTGCTTTTATGATGTGTCAGAAGTTTGAGAAATCCGAGAGTTAAAAAGGGGTTGGTACTCTTCCTATGTTATCTCCTTGTTATCATTTTCTCCCAAATTTCTTCCCATACACAGAGTTTTCCATCAATCTCCTTCCGAGAGTTAACCCTGATTCTTCGTAACCCTCACCATTTCCTATAATAATGTGTTTCTTCTGCCTTAAGAAAAACCAGAAGTTGATTGTATTCATAAAGGAGTACGAGAGTTTGCATGCAATTAAGGTTTTGGAGATAGTTAAAGATCTGGGATTTTTCAACAAAAAGGTAGTGAGTAAGTTCTTTGGAATTAAAGATTTTGAAATAAATTTGATGAGTTGTTGTCATCTGCATGAACATGCATTCTTAGATAATTGTATTCTTACGCACTATGTTAAAAGGATGGAAATTTGGGGAATATGTTGTTATCTGGATGTTGATGGATTATTAGTGATCAGGTGTCACAGAAATGAATCTTGGAGTTGAAATAGAAATAAAATAATGTATAAGATTAGTTTGGAGAGTTAGATATGGAAAGGTAAAACGCTCCGTTTCTTCACTAAGCATGCATGAATACTTAGGTGTTCATATGAGAGTTGATGAAGACTTAGAGATGTATAGGAGCATAGACGTATCGTCTATCTTTCTTCAATTTGTCTGCCTTTTTATTTGTGCTTCGTCTGCTTTTGGAATCGTCTGTTCTCCGCTTCGTTTATCCTTTGGCGCTTCGTCTGTGTTTGAATTCTATCGTTTACTTTAACTTCTATCGACTTCTTTGACTTCTATCCTCTATGTTTGACTTCTATAGTCTGCTTTGACTTCTATCGTCTATGTTTGACTTCTATCGTCTGCTTTGACCTCTTGTCGTCTGCCTTTCTGTATTTGGTCTGTCTTTTGCTTCCGTCTATGTTTTGTTTTCATCTATGTTTTGTTATCGTCTGCCTTTCATCTGTCTTTGAGATGTCGTCTGCCTTTAGACACTTCGTTTGTCTTTGGCATATCATCTGCCTTTTGCTTCCATCTATCTTTAGCCATCGTCTGTGTTTTGAATATTCGTTTGCTTCTGCTTTGTCTACCTTTTACTTATAGCACCAAATAATATCAACTGCACTCTTTGATTTAACGTGAATAGTAGATTTGAAAGTCAGAGTTTAGAGAGAAATCTGAAACAGCTCTTTAGGTTTCGAAACTTGATTCAGATGGGTTGTTGAGCTATAAACCCTACGAACAATGTTAGTTAAGTGAGGTTCGATATTTAACTGTGGTCTTGATAACCTAGATGGAAGGATACCCGGGGATTGTCATAAACATGCATTGTACATAATCTTTTCTATATATGTGCATTAATGAACACACATATTTGCACAGATTGTGATATTTAACTGTGGTCTTGATAACCTAGATGGAAGGATACCCGGGGATTGTCATAAACATGCATTGTACATAATATTTTCTATATATGTGTATTAATGAACACGCATATTTGCACAGATTGTGATATATGTGTGCATTATTTTGTTATAGAGGAACAGTTGGAACGTCAACTTCCTGACATTGCGGGCACTTCCAGGAAGTAGCTTCGGGAGTAACTTGTGAGTAACCTATACGGTCTCACTTAATTTCTGGTTGTTTAAATTCTGTTGAAAATGACTGTAAGATTGTGGCCTGAGTGTTGATTCCGGACATGGAGGTCCAATGACTGTGATATTGGATTAAGTTATTAAAGTGCTACTTGTATATGAATAAGATGAAATAAATGTGCATTTGATATAAAATTGTCATTTGATTCTCAATGTCAGTTGATTGCCGGACTTAGGTCCGATGACTCTTAAACTCTGTTTGAACATTCTTATAAGCTTGTGATATATGAGGTATGTAGAAACTGTTGCATTTCATAAAATGCATGCTCAAATAAAGACGTTGTGACTTGAGTTGCCTTTATGAAGCATTTCCACGTAGAGCTTTGCTCTGTGATTTTCTAATTCTGATTTGGCACGTAGAGCTATGCTCCGTGATTTTGTCTGATTGAGCCCTATAGGCCAATATTTGTATAAGTCTGTGATAGGCACTCGGTCACAAAAATAAGAAAGAATATGAGTCTCATATGCATTGCTGATGCATGATCTATATATATGGTTATAAATGTTAAATGTACAATGTGACATGGTTTGTTAAGTGTATGTGATCTCATGTGATAAATGCTATGTGTAATAATGTGATGCATGAATTGAGTGAACGATCGATGATGGTTACCTCATTGAGTTGGCAAAACTCAACAAAATTGTAACGTTGTCTTTTCAGGACCGAGAGACGACTCTATCAAGTGAGAGACTCTATGTGATTTTGGCAAGAGAAGTCATGGCTCAAAGGTCGATCAACTGGGATTTTTGGATGATTTAGATAGACTTGTATATTTCCCTAATTCATATAGTACTTTTTTTCTAAGTTTAATGATGTATATATATCAAGTGTTTGAAAGACAATGTAAACTTTTGAGTTGTGAAATGAAATGAGGAAGAGATTAGGTTTTAAATTATTGTGGTTTCCTTATCATGTTTTATAATGATTAATGACTTGATGCCATGTGAAGTTCATGTAGTGACCGTTAGTAGCTCACCCTTATCGTAGGATATTCGCGGGAATAACCTCCAGGCGTTCCGGTGTGTACCTTGCGGTAAGGGGGTGCTATAGTGTGGGGGGAGTGGCTGTCCCTAACAGTGGGTGGTGTTGTGTCTGTCAGTATGTCTTGTGAGTCACCCTCCGTACGTATGGAGTATTTATTGTGCTAACAGTGTTATGAGTAAGCAATGTAGAACCAACTTCGTAACCACTGATTTATATGTATTGTCAGCACCGTTATGGGTTAGCGATGCAGAACTAGCTCCACAACTATCGATATATAATGGTTAACCTAGTACAGGTAAGTGATGTAGAGCCAGCTTCATTACTAGAGATTAGCCAGGCACAGGTAAGTGGTGCAAAACTAGCCTTGTGACAGCTAACGGCACCAAATGGAAAAAAAAATGCTAAAAGAGAAAGTTTATGAAACTATTGATTGCCATCTCTATTTACCTTATAAGAAAACAAGAACTTGAAAGTGTTTCATATGTGCATTGATTATATGAATTTGTTGTGTCAGAACATTGATTATTGCCTGAAAAGAAAAGAAAACTATCTTTGTTCTTTATGCAGATTAATGTTTGTATAAACATTTTGGTTGGAAACAATAACACTCACTAAGCTTGTTTAGCTCACCCTTTATTTTCTATTCATGTTTTTCAAATTTTAACCTCCCAAGTGCATACTTAGGGATTTCAATAGTTAGGACTCCGCCATTTGAGTAGCTACCTTCATCCCGTGCGACAGTGTAGGCAATTTTTCTTGTGAATTTTTTTTCGTGTATTTCATAATTACGAATATGTTTTGAACATCTTTTGTGTTAAGATAGATTGTAAATGTTTTACTTTAAATAGTTCATCATCTTCATAAATATGTCCTGATCTTGGTTTTGTGAAAATATGGTTACTTATAAATGTTCTTTTCTTTAACTAAATGGATGAATATGTTTAACCCTTTGAGATTGTTTCTAAATGGACTTGAAGTCCAGAAGTAGTAGTGGTGCTTTGGTTAAGTGGATAGAAGTGTATTGAATTGCTTTTTAGGAACCTAAAATTTTTTGTTTTATTAAATAACAACTGTTATGCTACCAAAATTTTTAATGAAGGTTACTTTTATAAACTTCCAATACTATTCCTTTTTCTTTTCTTTATATTGATTTTAAAATATTTTGAAGAAAAGGGAAAAACGCTTAGCTCTAGGGAAACTTTCCAGTTGGACTGAATATTAACTAGAGGGTTTTCATGGGGTGTTGGGCAAGTCCCCTAGTCATCAAGAAAGGGGCTTATCAGTATTAGTATCAGAGCCAAGTTACCCTTTTCTATTTAATGCATTTACAAAATGGTTTTGATGTTATTTTCAAAGCGAGGTGACCTTTGTGATTTACATGCATAAAGTTCAACACTTGAAATTCTTACACATGTGCAGTTTGCCGATTTGCATAAATAAGGTCGCGGATGTCTCGGTAGGGCCACACCAATGGCTCCTACACCTAAGGCACCACTAGGCAGGGAAAAGGAACACTTGCCAGACTTAGCTAGTGCCTCCATAAATCAACCTCATTTCAACCGTCAGGGCTAGTAGGACCAACTGGGGGAAATTTTACCGTAGAGCAGATGACTCAAATATTCGTCACGATGATGCAACAGTCACACAAAAGTGGAGAAATTTCTGGATGTTCCATCAAGTGGGTGAGTAAATTGGGCGCAAAGCCTTTTGATAGGAGAGGAGATCTAGAGAGTGCACTCACTTGGTTAGACCGAATTACGAAGATATGCCAAGTTGTGAGATGTACAAATAAGCAAAGAATGGTAGTTTCCACCTTCCACCTCGAGGGCAAGGTAAAGGATTGGTAGGAAGCTACTAAGAGACATCATCTAAATGGGATGCCTTGGTTTGATTTTCAAAGAGAGATTACTGATAGGTTCTATCCCTAGAGTTACAAGGATGCCTAAGTAGAGGAAGTTTTCCATCTAGAGTAGGGTCTAATATTAGTGATAGAATATGAGAAGAAATTTTCAGAACTTATCAAACATGCTTCATTTATTGCTGACAATGAAGAGCAGAAGTGTAAGAAGTTTGTTATAGGTTTGAACCCCTGGTTGAGGATCCATTTGTCTCTAGCCTCAAAAACACACTATGGGGAGTTAGTGGAAGCTGCAAGAAAGAAATATAACGGTGATCACCTAGACTGTGAGATCAGGAAAAAAATGCAGTGCACCAACTAGCTCAACTCAGGATTTTGTAAAAGAAGCAAGTCAAGATGGATCGAAGAACAGAGGTTTAGCATAGACGGATCAACTAGTTAGGGATCCTTTGGGTCACCTCATAAACCCAAAGATTTTTGTGACACTAGAACACTAGTGCTAGAGTGTAGTAATTACGGAAAGAGATAGTTAAGCGAGTGTCTAATGAACACAATGATTGTTTCCACTTTGGACATAAAGACCACTTTAGAAGAGATTGTCCTCAGTTGATTACTGCAGAGAGTTTTGTGGTGAGATCTTCAGCACCTTTGTAAGTTAGAGGGGTTTTTAGATAGGGTAATCGCGGTTCTTAAACCAGTGAGTCGAATTTTTCTGCAACCAGCAAAGGTTTAAGAGGTAAGGGACTATCTCTCACAAGGCAAGCAAGTAAACCCCACATCCAAGCTCGAATCTTTGCAGTTACTCAGCAAGAGGTAGACACCACACCAGATGTAGTCACTGGTATGATTTTTGTTTTCAAGCATGATGCTTATGCTTTAGTAGATCCCGGTACTGCACATTCTTTTATATCACTTATTTGTTTGCAAAATTAGATGTGGAATCTTAATGGTTAGACAATGGAATGATAGTTTCCATTCCTGTTGGAAACTCACTTTTCACTGAAAGAGTGTTTGTTGGCAGTAATGTAATGATTGATGGTCTGGCGTTTATGTAGATCTGATTATATTCGATACCTGGGATTTTGATATTATTTTCAAAATAGATTGGTTGTCCACATATTATAAAATAGTGGATTGTTCTAAAAAGGAGGTTAGATTGAGTCAGTCGAGAAATTCAAAGGTAACATTTCATGAAATATGAAAAGTTCTCCCCACAAGTATAGTTACCACTATGGTTGCTAGGAAAATACTCAGTAAAGGATGCCTAGGATATCTAGCACATATGATTGAATAAGGCAAAGATGTGGAGAAATTAAAAGATATTCCGGTGGTTAGATAGTTCCCTGGTGTATTTCTGGAGGATCTTCCAGCATTACATCCAAGTAGGATGATTGAATTTGGGATAAAGATAACTCTAGAAACCCAAAGAATCTCAATAACTCTGTACATAATGGCTCCAACGAAGTTAAAGGAATTGAAAGTGCAGATGGAGGAGTTTTTAGATAAGGGTTTTGTGAGACCTTCTACTTCCCCTTGGGGAGCTCCAATCCTTTTTGTTAAAAAGAAGGATGGGAGTTTAAGGATATGTATCAACTACAGACAGTTAAATAAGGTGACAGTCTGCAAGTAATATCCCCTACTGAAGATTAATGATCTATTTGATCAACTGCAAGGATCCATGGTGTATTCGAACATTGATCTGAGATCAGACTACAACAGTTGAAAATTCATAGTGAAGATGTCTCGAAGACTACCTATTAGACTAGTTATGGTCATTATGAGTTCTTAGTTATGCCCTTCGGATTAACAAATGCTCAAGCCGCTTTTACAGATTTATGAATAAGTTGTTTCAAGAGTACTTAGATGAGTTCATGATTGTTTTATTAATGACATAATTGTGTATTCTGGCAGTCCAGAGGAACATGCAAAACACTTTTAAACAGTTTTATAGACCCTACGAGAGCACCAATTATATATTAAGTTCAGTAAGTGCCAGTTTTGGCTTCATAAGGTCACTTTCTTGGGACATGTCATATCAGCTAAAGGACTTAGTATGGACCCCCAGAAGATTAAAGCTATTATTAATTAAAGACCTCCCAGTAATGAGATAAAAGTTAGGAGTTTCCTTGGATTGGTAGGCTACTACAGGAAATTTGTTGAAGGATTTTCCAAAATAGTAGTTCCACTGACTAAGTTAACAAGGAAAGAGGAGAAGTTTAAGTGGTCAAATGCTTATTAGAGAAGTTTTTATGAATTAAAAGAAAGATTAACAACAACTCATGTGCTTACATTACTGATGAGAAGTGACAGCTTTATAATCTATAGTGATGCTTCGAAGCAGGGATTAGGGTGTGTTCTCATATAGAATGATAAGGTTGTAGCCTATACTTCTAGGCAATTAAAGAAAGATGTGCAAAACTATCCCACCTACAACCTAGAGCTAACAACGGTGGTTTTTGCATTAAGAATACGGAGGCACTACTTGTATGGTGTTCCTAATAAATTTTTCACAGATCACAAGAGTCTGTAGTATTTGTTCACTCAGAAAGAACTAAACAAGAGGCAAAGGAAATGGTTGGAATTAATAAAAGATTACGATTGCACGATGGAATACCACCCTCGAAAAGCCAATGTAGTGGTTAATGCCTTAAGTAGGAGACCTACCAGCTCAAATAGCACAACTGAAGACCATATATGTTAGGCCCCGTTTTCGGAATCTAACTCATAAGTCAAACATGAATGCATCACTCTGTAGGGGTTCTTTTAAAGTGTCCTCATTAGCCAACATAGATTCATCTTCATTCTCATAACATCCCAAAATTTCATATTTGAACACTTGATATATGACAATCCATTCTTATGTTTATATCCTCAATCACCCTCTGACTTATCACTCATTTTTATCTTTTATTTTCACATCAAACTAAGTACATTTTAATCTCTGTTCAAGCCTAAATGTATCATAGGAAAGAATCGATAAGTCTATAATATATATATATGTACATGATTTGGTACAATTGGTATAACTTTCACTATGGATGTTGGATTAAGGTCATGTAAGCACGGTTTTGAAAATGATTTCGATTTCTACATGTTGATATCCCTCCCAGGTGAGTCGCGTGCTCGACGTCCTATGTGACATCTGGACGCGCATCTCATGAGGCAGGGATTCCTCACCACGAAAGAAACCTCAAATCGAACTTAATTTAATGTCATCCGAACAATACTTGAAAAATTCACCCTAATTATTCTCCAAAAAAAATTGATTTGCTTAGGACCTATAATTAGATCCGATTCCTAAACTAACATGAAATTCCATATCGCTAGGTCATTTAGAATCAGAGATCGCCTCAATCG
>JAOSBN010000004.1:13297267-13318441 GCA_027563595.1 Erythroxylum suave | reverse complement strand
GATACAGATACATATCTTAAGCACATTCTTGTTATACAGACACTTATCGTTCTAAACAATTGCAATGGTTTTTATTTGATAAGAAATAAAAGTAAATAAGCATTCACAATTTGAGATATAGCTGAGAACCCCATTCTGTTTTGTCCTTTACCAATGGAACCAACCAACGAAGTCTATTTATTTGCCTCCAAAGCCAGATCACGTTCATTTTTTTTGAGCAAATTGTTATATTTTGAAAATGTTACTAGATAGAAATTACGACAGAGGTCATCTTAAACTTTTTGTGAAATGTTAGGAGGCAAATTGGATGTTTTATCTAATATAAAAACATGTGTATTAAAAGGTGGCCATCGACTTTTAATAAAGGAATTGAATGCATTTATGATATAATAAAGTAAAAGATTAAAATGTGAAATGTGACCTAAGGTGTAACATACTAAATCTACTCAGTGATTGATAAGATTAGTTAATCAAGATATCATATATTCCTTCATTTTCATTTTATACTGGTGGCGTAGGTTTCTAAACAAGTATACACATTTGCAAGATTCTAATTGACTAAACTCATAACGCGTGAGTAGGAGATGATTACAAAAAAAAAGACATAATTGATGAATTTAAGTTGCAACCTTTGACTCCCCATTGTTAAAAAGTAGTTGACTATTTGAAATTAATTATATAAGAGATTAAAGCTAATTTAATTAATTGATGATTATCATCTGATAAATTATATTTGTATACATGAGTAACACAATTTTTTACAAATACCAGTGAAATTCAACCATATTCAAATAAATTATATGATTAATAATACTTACGTATATGATAAGGTATTTTTCATTAATGTTTAAAGTTCTTATATATCTTAAAGGTTTACTAAAAGGTAATGTTTTAAAAATCAGACAGAAAATTAAATCGGTATTATACCACCATAAAATTGGTTAAAGATTAAATAAAATTAGAAAATTTACAATATAACTATTTTCTTCCTTGTTAAATGAAAATTAATAAATTAATTTATAAAAATTAACCGATCAATTAATAAACTAATAAATTGATCAATTTTTAGCATCAAAATATTAAAATAAATTGAATCAAAAATTTTATATCTTATTTTAATCATTGCTAAAAGGTATTAGAAAAGAAGATGCTTTTAGGAAATCTTAAAGCCGAACTGAAATGAGAGCGACTAAATTTTTTCACTTTTTTAATTTTTAATGAAAATTTTCATTTTCAATATATGAATAATCACTCTTTCATTTTTTTATAAACGGGCCTGTCTATTTAGCCTAGTCAAAATTGAGATTTTTAGCCAAATTTCATGCCGTCCGTCAGTTAGCCCTCCCACGCAAATTGGAACGACCCTCGATGATTAGGTTCAGTACTTCAAAAACGAGGAAATCCCAAGTAACCAAGCCTCGCTATTCTAAGCATAAAGTTAAAAGGCAAGCCCTTTCCAACAAGTGACCCAAGTACCCAACCAAATGTAGAGGGTAGGCTCAAGAGTTGGCATCTCTACGAGCTCGCACAGAAACGGTGCTAATTTGGGGTATGCAGCCCTCAACCAAGTCTTTATTGTTAATCTTCTAGCTAATAAGCTGGGTAACATGAAAATCGCCACGCTGCCTTAACGAGAAAAGTGAACAACAGGCATGACGACCATCAACCGATGCCCTCACTTACAATCAACTTTTTCTGATACAACGGATCTTGAAAGGAGAATTTGGGAGATGGGTGCAATCTTGTTCGATTAAACACCGTAGCCGATTTAACCCATTGATCAAACCACAAATCAAAAGTTTAATTTCTCCGAAGTACCAGTACCCACAACTGAATAGAAGCAATAAGAAACATCCAAACTACAAAATGGCAAGCGCACTCATGCTAAGGGTTCTAAACATTTATGAAGTTTGCTGAAAAGAAAGTAAATAAAAAGGTGTTAACACCAAATAGATCCAAAAACCAACGACGAAAGTAACGCGAGGGCCACATATCTATCGTTTCTTGGAGACACCAACAGTCTTTCCTCTACGACCAGTGGTCTTCGTGTGTTGCCCACGTACGCGAACACCCCAGTAGTGACGGAGACCACGGTGATTCCTGCAATAACATGCCAATTAACAAGGTGAGACGTCACAGAACTAGGCAGCCTCCATACAAAATTATGCAATACCATGCGCATTGACAAGGTAAGATGTCATAGAATTAGGCAACGTCTATAACATGATCCCAAAATGAAAGATGGAGTGAAAACCTGATCTTCTTGAGGCGCTCAAGGTCATCTCTCAGTTTCATATCCAAAGCATTAGACACAACTTGAGAGTATTTTCCATCCTTGTAATCCTTCTGCCTGTTGAGGAACCAGTCCGGAATCTTGAATTGGCGAGGATTAGCAACAATGACCATAAGTTTGTCAAGCTCTTCAGCTGATAGCTCACCAGCTCTACAAGATAAACACCAATCAGAACTGATTGAAAGCCTCAATTCGATTCAAAACTATAAAATGGAAAAAAAAATCGAAATGTACAACAGACGGCTCAATGATTCACTTAGCACGCATCAAAATGACAAAAAGTTAACAGCATCAACAGCAATTCACCAAAAGCCTAATTCGTTACGTATAAACGAAAAAGCTGATTAATAAAACAATAAAGCTGCTAGAGATCTGTCAGAAGCAAAAACATCCAATCTCAACCTACACTACAGATCTACTTTCAGCAGACAAAATCGATGACTATAACAAAAACATAAACTCCAAACTGAAGTTTAAAAAAGGAACAAACAAACAATTCAATGGAGAAACAAAAACCTCTTATTCATGTCAACATCCGCCTTTTTGCAGACGATATTGGCGAAACGTCTGCCGATACCCTTGATGGAGGTAAGAGCAAACATAATCTTCTGTTTTCCATCGACGTTCGTATTTAGAACACGAAGAATGTGTTGGAAATCTTCATTAGCTACCAGCGACTGCCGCCAGACGAACAAGACGAAAACCTCATTAGTTATCCTTAAGGCATATAGCTATAAGCAGGCACAGAAGTTAATGAACTCACCATGGTTTTAAGACGGCAACGGCGGCAGCTAGGGCTTGAGCTTGAATATACAAAACCCTAGACAAAGTTAGAAGTGAGGAGAGACGAAAGTTTATATTTATACAGATATGGCCAGGATACTTTCTTATTCGAGTGGGCCGGACTGGGCTGCGTAGCCTCTGTATTATTTTTATCAATTCATTTATCAGTTTAATAAGAATATTAAAAATCTCAGTTACTACTAGTACTACTCTATGGTTTGATAACTTTGCGTTGCGTATTATTAAATCTTTCACATCTTAACAAAATGAGTATTGTTATAGTTGTTATTCACACAATGATTCCAATCCATGTGTTATTTGCTTTTTTCATCAGTGATTTTTAAGAAATTTTTCCTCAAGAAGAATTCCCTTTTTCATCTATTTTACCAAAACATAAATTAAACACAAGTGAGGTGAGATAGGAATCAATATCAACCATCTCCATAAAATCCATATTCTACAATTTGCCTAAACCTACTCTGATATGTACCAGCACAAAACTTTTAACCCCACAAAAATAGGGTATATGCATGGGATTATCTTTGCCAGAACCGGCAACCGTTCACAAAACAGTAAGAGGTTGTATATTCTATTGGCATCCTGATTGACAAGGCTAAGTTCCAAACCGAAAATTCCAGTATACCCCCCATTCCTAGCTGCACATACGCCTGTTACGAAAACCATAAATCAATTAGCCTTGTTGAACATGATTGCCTCGGGAGCATCACGAGTTACCCGACCCGGAGGCACACTGAAGCATGACATTAGGAATAGAGCTCGAACTGCATAAAGATTCAGGCCTGCTCTGGGTTGCAGAAGCATGAGTATCCCCTTTCTGGATAGGATAATTATTATGAATTAGACACATTTCAGAAATTACATCATCTGGAGAATCACGATCATCATTTGCTTTATTACATGATCTTTTCAGCTCACTTTCACAAGAAACAACTCCACAGGGATGAGATACAATATCTGTTGACGCACAATGCCCACAATTCATGCAAGACTGCTCTGAAGAAGAAGCACCAGCAGAAGTGGGAAGAGAAAGGATGCAATTATGGCTAGCTCTGGCAAGTACAGCTTCCATGCCATGAGCTTCAGGACCAGTGCCATTATGATCAGAGGTCAGAACATTACAATGATCACTTACAACATCTTCTGCTGGGTCGTATACAACAGATGAAATCGTCTTAGTCTTGGCCTCAACCTCGACAGCAGTGCTGTCCATAAACTTTCCAAGGTGTTCAACAGTCAAGTCTTGGAGTTGAGTGCTTAAGATTTTGCCCAAGGTATGTACAGAATCCTGGTCAAGAGATGTCAAGTCCTCGTTAAGATTGCTTCCTTCCATTTGCACTTCACTTTTAGCTGCTTCAGAAATGGCACCGGACATTACACATGATTTGCTTTCCACCTCAGAAATATTGCAGTGGCTAGATTGCACAGACAGTTCTGCCCCAGAAATAACATTTTTAGTCTTGTCAACCTGACCAATTTGTTGATAGTCATCACACAAATCCATAGAATTCCCATTGCTCTTGATTCTGACCTCCATATGACTAGGCAACGCACCTGATTGATTGAGGCACTTTCCATCAGAATGACAGGTAGAAGAATTGGCATTCTCTAGGGTAATATTGGGTGCATCATTCAAAAGACGCAAATGAGATTCAAGTGCAACAGATTCACCAATTATCTTGCCAGCCTCGTGCATTTCAATGTCACCAGAACCTTTGAAACCAATTTCAGCCGAGCATCCCTCATTGTCACCATTTGTCATCGCTTCCATAGTTTGTTTTTCTTGGTTTTCAACAGGCTTCAAACCTAAAAGAATGTTGAACGTGTGAAACATGTATCAGTGAGATGAAATTGAAATCACTCAATCTTTTAATGTTAAATACTCTATATGAGTACATACATCGTTTAGCCGATTGATCCACCATCAATGGTTTCTGCAACATGTCAACACCAGGGAAGACCATCATATTCATGTTCCTCATTTTCTCCTTACTCGATCTCTCCAGAGGCCTGAAGCCAAAAGCTGAGGTCCAGGTTTCCCTAAGCTCAGAGATTGCAGGTATGACCAATTTTCTAATACCCAGTTTGCTGAGAGCCTAATGGAAGTTTGAGAAATAAGCACATAAAATGTTTTTAAAAAAAAGCACTTGACATCAGTTGCCATTGATCCAAGCAAATGCAATTGATTGAAATGAGTTGAAAATTATCACCTACATTTAGAGCATTAAGTTATCACATACAAGAATAAAATCCATCCAACTTAGAAGCACATTCAAATCCGGTGAGAAGAGATAAAGGTGTGCCAAAGTAAACAATCAGAAGAGACAAGTTTGGGAAATTTTCAAAGATGGTTTCTCGCAGAATTCAAAGGTAATAACAATTAAAAATTCTTAGTATTTGTGACAAGTTAAGGATCAAAATACATCCTTACAGTCTAGTGATGCAGACAGAACTCACGCACAAGTAATAAACTTCAAATTGCAGAAAAAGCAAATTTTCTATGTCAAACACACAAGACAAACACATAAAGACATGTAAAGACGGAGAGAGTTCCACTATGTAGAGCACAATCAAACTGAACCTACCAAACTTCAAACTGGAAAACAATCTTAACCACAAGACCATCAATATGCTGTTCAGATCACATGAAAGCATACAATAAACAGAATAAACTTCAAAACAATCGTACAGATTCAATTCCAGTAAGAAGCCGACGACACATTCCTTGACATCTGTACATGTAGCGGGTCCCAATGAAAGGCATCTCAGCTAGATGATTCCCATGGATCCTGTTGTACCAGATAGTAGATGGTATCCATCAGTACGACACATTTTTTCTTGATTAAAAAGCTGCAGAATATAATCATATCCTTGTAGAAGGATGAAGCAAGCATCAAATATAATCAAGAAAACGTGGAAGATCGTCAAATGCATTCAACACATTAGTATAGCAGTCACTTTGCAGAAGAGAGCAAACTATAAAAGCAGAAACTGATAGCATTCAAGCAGTATTTATGAATTGCTCAGACAGGAAGGTCAGTGAGCAATAAAAGATTGAATAATGCCAAAAAGAGGGAGGGTAAAAGCACAACCAGGATGGAAAAATGCGAGGGAATCCCATATATATTACGATCTAAATCACATATATCTCTTTTACAACTAGGGATCACAAGGGCAGTCCAAGCCCAGCCTGAAAGCCGATCAGACCTGACTCAAGCCACCCATGCCCAATCAGGCTTGGGGCCATCCAAAGCCTGTCCAAATCCTGAAGGCCCCAATGCCCACCCAAAGCCTAACACGAAATTGACCCAGTCCACTGCCCATTCCCCAGTCTCCATCAGAAGATCGCGCCATTGCCACGTCTCTACCCAGATTACCAGGAACTAACAACAATATATTTGTAACAGAAATGCAATGTTCCAAAATGAAGTTCCAAAGCTCATCTATCATTCAACGTAAACAAAGAATTGGAAAAGAAAGAAATGAAGAGAAAGATTGATTTTTAACTGCTGACAGCCTCTGAAGACAAAATACAGCAACTCCCACAGCATTGTAGTTAGGTCTTTGCATATGTCAGACTTCGAGCAAGCCAGACCATGAAGCCCAAGCGTCAGCTCAGCTCAAAGCTCAAAAATTAGAAAAATAAAAGCCTGAGCCTGCTTGCAACTCAAACATTTAAGGGCTGGAGTTCTCATTACTTCTCAGCAATGGATGATATTTACTGAAACAACTTACTAAAAACAATACATTGCATATGCAAGATGTTGGATAGTTTGTGATGCCTTAGAACATGGAAATTTGAATGCCTGGATAAAAGATCCTTTTCATGTGAAGCATTGTTTATGCAATATAAGATCTTCATTTTGATCCAGAGGCAAAAAGTTCAATCATTTACCAAATTGGTTTCTCATGGTCACAAACATGGATACAACATATTCATATTAAGAATGAGTCTTTGTTCGTAACAAATTTCAAAGACATGTAAAAAGGCAATGAAGTGTAGAAAAACTGTCGTGGAGTAGCAGATTAAGCAACTCAAAACAGGCACACACCTAATGGAAGCAGCAGATATCATTTCATCCCCTCTCTCAAGAATTGCAGTCAGAAAACCACTATAATTCAGTCGATTAAAGTTTGACCTGGAAAAGAAAGTAACAATTCATAAACAGATGAACTATCTAATTGTATTTTAATCAAACATCTTTAAATATAGTAGATAAACAAAATGAAAATAAAAATGAAAGATTGTTGAATCTCCCATCATATCTTTTAGCAAGTTTTGGGGGGATTATGATGAGACTAGTTCCAACTTTATCATGAAAAGCCTGGAACAAATACAAATAGATAAATAGTAGCATCTAAATAAGAATATTATTTTAAATTTGTTGAAAATCTAGACACTGAAGAGTTAACAAATCACATACTTTCTAAAGACTAGAGTGCATACATTGCCCATAAAGCCAAAGACTACTTATTGAAAAACTTTCCATTTTGATAGGCATATAATTCTGTTGTCAGTAATCTAAAATATTGAGCTAATACCTGCAAATGACTTGTTAACCATCTTAAAGACCATAGAAGAATCTTCATCAATAGGTCTTGCATCATCCCCACAAATTCGATTACCAATTTCAATTGTGATGATTTCATTCCAACAATAATTATCAATAAAGTTTACCTTCTATATTTTTTATATTTATATTATTTTCATATAAATATCATTTAAGATCTTTACTAGGATCTTTAAGCTAAACATTTGTAATTTAAAAAATTTGTTCAAGTTTAAAAATTGTTTCCTTATGTTGTTTTCAGAACTCTCTTGCACAGAATCACCAACCATCATCAGTCCAACTCCCAGAAGAAACAAATGTCACAAAAATTGGGAATCAACTTATTAGAAATTAAAAATAAGTTTAAAAAGACACATAGTTAACAGATCAGAGTAAACATAGAGATTTACATGCTTGGGTAATTTAAACATGCTTACCCAAAATTGTAGACAATATTACGGATCAGATTGACCCCACTTCTATGGTCAACCATAGGTAAAAAGCACTCGTCCATGATATAAGAAGCAACAGCTACCTTAGAATTGCAGTCAACTTTCGACACCATCTCAGTAAGAGAAGTATCAGCAACAACATCAAATCGGCGAATTAGAGTACATGAAAACCCGTCTTCCATTTCATGTTTCACCCCAAGAAGCGTCTGCAATTTCCTGTGTATCTGACAGAGAATAAAAGTCATGGCTATCCCACATATGAACCCACAGAAACTCTAGAGATTCCAGATCTTGTAGATGAAGTTTTAAGGTTAATTCAAGAAAACAATAAAACGTGAAGCCCCCCATACTTGCACTGGAAACACGATAACAATGAGTACTTAACAATACCTCTTGGCATTCCCTCCCACAATAAGATGGGTCACTAGGATCACCTTTTGTAACATCCTTTTCCCGAATGCAAACTTGATGATCTGAAGCAAATCTTGATTAATCAACATCTTCCTTTGACCATTGACCATTTAATGTAGAGGATATAAGACTATAAAATTATAAAGATAGAATCAGTACATTTCTCCTCACACAAAGAACAAGTAGAAAGCACAGGAACTTCAGTGGCAATATCTTCATCTCCCTGACAAGAATTTCCAACTACCAGTCCACAAAATTTGCATGAACAGTACATGCACTGCCAGATACCTGAAGGGAACATCTGCAAACAGAAGAAAAGCAATGGAATTGGTAACTCATGCTGTAGAGACAAGACAGATAACTTTACAATAACTGATAGCAAATCATCTTCTTGCTCTCAGTACCCACATATCTTAATTTTCACCACAATAACCATTTAGCATTGAATATATTAACAATCAAGTTTTGGTTTCCAGCTATTCAGTACAATAGCAACCTCTGTTTCGTAAACAAAAAGTCAAAGTCAAGACTGAACCAAACATCAGCCACACTCCCCACCTCCAACCCGCTACCATATTCGTAGGTCCTTGACAGTGAATTGCCTGTGTGTAACTTGTGTAATCACTCCTCTCTTGCTCATTGGATCCTCAATTAGCATAGCATATCATGCTGGAAAATTTGAAAAAGAAAAAAATAGGTATATGGTAACAAATAACATACACTTATTTCCAAGCAGCTTTGATGGAACGTTGATGGACAACCATCGCAGCAAATCAGATCCCCACCATCTCCACAGATCCCACATGTATCATCATTGGGATCTTTAACATCTGTGTCAACAAAGTGGAACCCTTTACAAACAGAGACATCTTGTTTTTTCCATGTTTCATGAAGGCACTCTAAAAGTGAAGATCCGGAGTCCAAATAAATGTTACTCAGAGTTTGACAGGATTCACTGCCAGCATGAATCTCAAACCCTGAAATTGTAAAAGTTTCACTGCAGCAATCGCATCTTATTCCATCCATTGTAACTCTCCCTTCCAATAGTGCCTGAGTATTTTGGGGTTTCAAGTACTGCAACTTTCCATCCAAAGAGAGGGTACCCAAATCCATCATCCAAGTAAGTACAGTTCGCTTCCCATCATATAACAAATAGCCGTTTTCAGATTCCGTATTCTCCTTGGGGTTGCGAACCATCAGTGCAAATTGCTTTCTACCATGTGTCCCAAGTCGCCTACGACCCCTACATGAAACTGATGTCCCATTATCTATTAAACCAGTTGCATCACCAAGGGATGTATTCAATTTTTCCCTCCCATTCAACTTCTTGCTTCCAGGACTTCCCACAGCATTGGACTTTCGTTTTTGCACCTTTTTATTCCATTTTTTCTTTTTGATAACTCCTTCAGATAATTTCAGATCCCTCTTTTCTTGCTTCCATTTCTTTTTCTTTTTGTTTTTATCACTCCTTTCTTTACTAATTACTTTTGTTAATAGATTGAGTTCCTCATCTGGAAGTGGAATAAACTTGAAACCTGCCTTGCAAGTATTTGAATTTTCACCAACTTTTTCAAACTGCTCCTTGAGCACCCTGTAAGCCAATGTGACCGACCAGTGAGTTCTTCCTTCAGGACTGACATACACTGCATCATAATAGTCACGGCCATTCCTAGGCCGATATTCAACTGACCACCCTGCACCTAAAAGCAGTTCCACGATTTTATCCCTCACTACCAGCTTCGCTGATCTTTTACGTCCTGTTTCTCGAGCTTTCTGTTTTTTCAGAACTTTTTTATCATTGCTGTATCTTATCATATCTGTGGCTAAATTATTCATCTTAGTTTCTTTCTCGTTTAATCTATTTCTTGAACCTTTCCCCATTTTTCTTTTTCTTAGGTTACAGTAATATTGATCCTTATCCAGCATGGCTGGCCTCCCACACTTCAGCTTCATCTTATTCATCATTTTTTTACAAGGTTCATGGGTCTCCTCCAAATAACGACGGCTGGATTCCTTATCAACTTTAATCCTTTTCTCCCCCGACCCATCACTCTTTAGAGCCTTGGGAGGTCTTCCACGCTTGCCACGTCTCATTCTTTGCTTCACCTGTGCTTTATCATCCAACCTATTGCTATCCCTGCCACTAGATTCATCTCTCCCTTTCGTTTCCACCTCAACACTTCTTTTCTCATGCATGTCACCCTCAGGAGCCTTAAGGGGTCTCCCCCGATTGCACTTTGGTTTTTTGCATACCACAGCATCTATCTGATCATTCTCTTCACCAAGTGACTGGTTCTGATCCCTGGAAGAATCATAAAAATGATATCTCTCTTCATTCTCCATTTTAACCCTTCGCTTCTCAGATCCATCAGATCTATTAGTCCTCCTCCCAACAGAAACAAAACTTTCCCCTAGCTCATCAACTTTCTTCTCATTCTCAGTTTTCACCACAGTCCTCGACCGGAGAACCCTACAAACAGACTGCATTTTACCATCTACAGGTCTTTTGGCCTCTCTATTACTACTTGACCCAAGTTCTTTCCTAATACTATTGCTAAAGTGAACAGCATTCCCTTCACCAATATCATTCCCTCCACAGTGCAATTCGTCACTCAACCCATCTCTCTTATCTACCTTTGCTCCTTCATTCAGATTCGAGACCAGGGCCCGTTGTTCACTCACAGTATCAATCAATTGCTCAGTTTCCAAATCATTCACATCACAGTCCGCAATCACTTCGATTTCCTCACTTCTACCCACTAGCTTGCTACTTGATCTCAAGCCCTCTCTCATCCCAGGAGAATCAGAAAACGCCAATTTAATCAAAATATCTGATTTCATCTGACATAGAAGCAAACAAGCTCCGGGACCAATGACTTTAGCGTGCGAGCATTGAACAGTCGTGAGCTCGATCTGGAACAAAGTTTCAGTCAAGCCCGACACATGCAAGCAAAAACAAATAAACAAACAGCTAATGTACAAAACGAAATATCCAATTAATAAAAGAGGTGTAAGGGCACTGGACAATAACACACGGAAAACGGAAAGCTTCACCAATGTACAGCAGACGAAACAACAAACTACGATTAAACGTCGTTGTAGGGTTGCATCGAAGGATTGACATCTACAGACATCGCGTCTCTCGGAGGGCGGACCAAGTAAGAGAGAAAAAGGGCAAAGGGTTTAGCGAATAGTTGTTTGGCTTAGGGGCGGGTCAGTGAGGACAAGGAGAGTATTTTTCAGATTTTGGGGAATGTTTTGTTGAGGTTTTACATTATCTGCGTCCGTTTTTATTTGTTATGCCTAATTCGCTCGTCTCGTGCGTGTGTAGCGTAATCGAAGAGTTCGGAATGGGCGGGACTGTCATTTTGCGTTTCTCACTGAGATCCACTTTCCCTCCATAAATATCAAAACTCTTTGCAACCTTCAAAAATGCGCTTCCAAAGTCCAAACTCCCATTTTATTGCTCTTTTATGATAGCCTGAAATTTCTTCTATTGGAATTAATTTTAATTTTTGTTTAAGGTGGAAATTTTTAATATTCACACATATTTATTGGAATAAATTATAATTAATTTATGAACTTATATGTATATTATGGATATTCACACGTATTTATATTTTATGGACTTTTATGTATATTATGGACTATCATTAAGGTTGATTCCAATTAAAGTAATCCTACTAAGGCTTAAAGCATCTGATAGGGTATCATCAATTTTATATACATAAAGGTCATAATAACAATTTCTAATTTGATGATGGGTCAAATTCAAAATTATAAATCCATTAAATTTTAACAAAATATGACTATGGGCTGCAAGTTATACATCAGGTTTTTCCTAGTGCCCCTGTTTCTAATGAAAATCACTAACAAGAGCTATATACCAATTTGAAATATCAAAATCCAAATTTAAACTCAACTATTTATAACAATGTATTCACGTAAGCTTCTACTTCTATATCTTGATGATTTAACATGAGTTTTGTGATTTAGACAATGATATGTACTGATTAAGGCATAATTCAATAACTGGCATCAGAGCATACTCATGTTGAATCATTAAAAACTTACATTTTATATTTTTATTTTTATAAAAAACAATTTTCTTATTAAGTTAACTAAATTATGGTCTCAACCAAAGCTAAATAAGTGAATTTTGCATTCGTGTAGTTCAATAGCGTCAAGCTTTAAATAAAGAAATGACTAAGAAATATAATTTTGTAATAAGTGCATTTCAATAGTATCATCACAATGTGTGAAGCTTTGAAAATAAAAAAGACCAACAAAATAATATATATATACCTAATGTATCATTATGTGAAACTTTGTTAATTTTGATTATGTGTATGGGTTATGCCTATAGGAATTTTGAGCTCTATTAATAATGATAATTTGGACAAAATCACCATGTTTGTTAAACAAATTTTCATTGTTATTTTGTTTATAATTTTAATAATTGACCATTCACGATCAGCAATTTTACAATTTTGGGTTCAAAATACATATTGACAAATGGATTGCAACCATAAGCAAGACACCATGTTATCTAATTGAATATATAAATTTTTTTTTTGCTTTTGCTTAGGATGTCAATATTTGGACATTTTCATATGGTCAATATAAAGAGCCTGTATTGCTATATAATTAAGGACTACAAAATACTCATTTTTATGTTTTAAATTTAAATTATAGGTTCATTTTTTTATTTTATGTTCTAAAATGACTTAGTTGAAGCAGTATGTTACCACATTAAACTCTCTTGTGTAGATTAACATATGTTAGAACATCAATCGGTTTGTGTATATATTGTCCATGTGAACATTAATAGACCCAAAGGAACGTTGGTATTTGGTTGAACTATAGGCATACCCTTGGTAATAAATATGTCACAATTATTAGGTTTTTCATGTGAACCTTATTTTTAGACATGGTTTATTGTCAATGTTTGATTATTACACTAAGAAGACCACTTACAAGTTAATATTTCTATCCAAAGACTAAATATTGATGTTGTAATCAGTCTCTTATAACAGGATGTTACCATAATTTGAATTTGAATTTGAATTTGATTGAGTATTAATAAGTTATTGAAGTGAGTGTGTTTTTTTTATCTAATTAATTATTCTGCTCTTAATATTTTTGCTAGCATCAATTTAATTCCTATGCAAATGGCACAAATTTTAAGACAAAGCAAGAAAATTTCATGATCATTCTTAGGGTTATGGATCTGGAACTTATGCTAAGGACAGAACATCTTGTTACTCTTACAACTAGCAATACTCTCGTCCAAGAGAAGGAGATGGAGAAGCAGAAATGTTCTAAGTGTATAAGTCTCATGATAATGAAGCGTGTTGTTTCGAAAGCATTTAAGGACATTATGTCTGAGGAGGCTAGTAAAGCTAAAGGCTTCCTTACTTAAATTTGAAAGAGGTTTGCTATAAATCAAAAAGGGGAAACCTATATGCTCTTGTCGAACCTCTCATTAATGAAGTATAGGAGGAAAGGAAATATAAGGGAGTATATTATCAAGATGTCTCATCTTGCTTTAAAGCTTAAGGAACTTAAGTTAGAACTATTTAAAGATTTGTTGGTGAATTTAGTTTTTAATATATTTTCCTACACAATCCAGTGAATTTAGGTAAGTTATAACTTTTATAAGGACAAATGGTCCCCTAATAAGCTCACTTCCTATTGTGTGCAAGAAGAAGACATGACAAAGTAAGAAAAGACTGATAGTGCTTATTTGGCCATAACATCTAAAGATAAGGGCAAGAAAAGAAAGATGAGTAATGAAGCTATAAGTTTTAATTCTGCACAAAAGAAACATAAGCAACAATAGGATAAGGAATTTACATGTTACTTATATAAGGGTGTAGGACATAGGAAGACAGATTTTACCAAATGTATGTTTAGTGTGTAAAAAAGGTAGTTTCTCACTTTCGTTTATCATGAGGTTAATTTAGCTTCACTATTGAGACATACATAATGGATAGATTATGATGTTACTATTCACATAGGTGTGTCTATACTAGTTGACTGAGTTGTCAAAAACTAAGTAATGGTGAAAGTACATCTTTATAGGTGACGGTAAGGAGATGAAAGTGGAAGCAAAGTCAAAATCCAAATCATATTGGTACTGATTCTTTGATGGAAATTGATAACCTTTATATACTTGATACTATTGCTTTATATAATGAATCTATACGTACTAGTGCAAAAGGTATTAAAAGAAAATTAAACGATGAGAATTCTTCTTCTACATGGCATGAGAATTGAGGTCACATCTTGAAAAGGGGAATTGAAGGCTTGTATTTAACAAAATTGTTAATCCTTTTGATTTTAAAGATTTTGATGTATAGGTTAATTGTATAAATGGGAAACAAATAAACTAAAAGAAATTAGGTGCTAGTTGAGCTATAGACATCTTAGAACTAATACAAACAAAAATATATGGGTCATTCCTTTTTTACTTCTTAAAATGATCAATAATATTTTATCTCATTCTTAGACGACTACTTAACACATGGTTACCTATATCTTAGTCATAAGAAATCCTAGTCTCTAGATGTGTTAAAAAATTTTAAAGCTAAAGTTGAAAATCAACTTGGTAAAAGTTAAAAAATTTTAAGGCTAAAGTTAAAAATCAACTTGGTAAAAGCATTAAGTGCATTAGACCTAACTGAGCTAGATAATACTATAGTAGATACATTGGTCCAATTAACTTCCATCAAGTTATGCAAAATTCTAACTCTCAAAAGTGGATTGAAGCCATGAATGAGGAAATGAATTTAATAAAAGATATTGACATTTGGGATCTTGCCCCATTACTTGAAGGCACAAAATCTATTAGTTGCAAATAGATATTTAAGACTAGGAGACAGTATAAGGATAAAGTGGAAAGATATAAGTCATATGTAGTTGCTAAGGGCTCATCATGAAAGAAGTTATTGATTACAGAGAAACTTTCTCTCCATTTTCTTCAAAGAATTTTTTGGAATCATCATTGTAATTGTAGTGCACTTTGATCTTGAGTTATATCATATAGATGTTAAAACAGTGTTATTTAATAGCGATATTGATGAGATGGTTCACATGGTGCAACTAAAAAACTTTGTGTTAGGAGTTTCAAAGAAAATTGTCTACAAATTAAAATTTCCATTTACGAACTCAAGCAGGCTTCTTATTAATAGTATTACAAGTTTCATTAGGTTTTCATCCTATTTGGTTTTGAGATGAATATGGTAGATGGTTGTTATTAAATTAAGGGAGGTTCCACTTGATGTTTTGATAATAGTAAAACATAATTACTAATAATGTGTTTATTATTTTGATGAAAATTAATATTAGAACAAAATAAAGGCATAAACTTAAGAAGATAGTGTATGAAATTGATAAAGAAAAGTTGAAGTTTGCAACTAATGAAATGAAGGTCAAAATAAGAACAAAAGAAGATTAAGCCTCATTAAGATCATTTCACATTTTGTATTATTATTTGTAAGTTCACTTTGTTAATTTGATGATCTAAAGGCTCACTATGCATAACCATTCATCTTACTTCACTGCATGAGTCTTTAAATTCATCAAAAGGCATTAAAGCTTTTGATTTTACATAAAAGCCTTTTAATCTTTCAAATAATCTTTAGAGAATATCTTAGGAAGTGTTTTAACCATATTTGGATTTAAAAATTTAGTTTTGAGCATTTGAAGTTGTTAAAATAATGTTCTTTAGGTGATCGGTTGACCTATATAAGTTAGTGGTTAACCAATATAGGTTCAAGTTATTAAAAATGAAATAGGTTGAAGTTATTGAAAATGAAGTACTATAAGTTTATAGATAATGTATTGGTCAACTAATCATAAGTTTGTAGAAACATTGGTTGATGTATTGGTCAACTAATGTGCCATATTGGTAAACTATTGTTTCAACGACTAGTGAATTTAGAGCTTTTAAGACATTATGGTCAATCAGTACATCAGATATAGTTGTTATAACAACAGTTCTTAGCACCAATAGTTATTTTGGGTCCTAAAACACTACAAATAGGTTATATTTTGGGTGTTGTATTACACACATTCTAAAGAGTATTTCAATCATTTAAGCATCATTTTGTCATATTTATGTGAATAAAATATTTTGGAGTTATCAAGTGAATAAATGAGATTTTTTTTTAGTTGTAATACTTTATTGGGGCATTGAATATTGTATTTGGGGGTGATCTAAGTAGTATTGACATTCCTCTTTACCTTGGAAGAAGATTGTAGAAAGGTTTTTTTTTTTTACAAAAAAAGATTATACAAAGGTTATTCTTCGCCTTGAAAGAAGAATTATAGTGGAATTCTAAAAAGAGTCTTAGTAGACATAGTCAAGGGTTGTTTGTCGATCCACTATAAATTGATTTGCATTACCTTCTCCATATCCCTTTTAAATTAATTTTCAATTGTTTGATTAAATTATATTAAGCAATCCTTGTACTTATTT
Organism: Erythroxylum suave; assembly: GCA_027563595.1. Taxonomy (NCBI): domain Eukaryota; kingdom Viridiplantae; phylum Streptophyta; class Magnoliopsida; order Malpighiales; family Erythroxylaceae; genus Erythroxylum; species Erythroxylum suave. Next base: position 13,301,452 of record JAOSBN010000004.1, on the reverse strand, counting down.
ATATTGATTATTATTAATTGAATACATTGTTCGAAATTTTGTTGACTTTTTTAGGCAACCAATTCACCTCCCCTCTTAAGTGTCATTAGGGACTAACAAGTGGTACCAAAGTAGGGCTATTAGGCTAGTATTTCTAACAAAATCCTATAGTAAAGATCATACTGACATATTTAGGAGCATTATCATAATCATCATTCAACTAAGAGGGATAAAGCATTAATAGACCACCTTTCTTTGATGATAATGATTATCATTATTAGAAAACTAGGATAAAATTCTTTCTAATGACTAAAAATGTAGACTTATGGGAAATAGTTTCTAATGGTTCTTTTATTCCTACAAAAATTGTGGATAACAAAAAGGTGCCAAAATTAAAGGAAGAATGAGAACCATAAAATGGGAGATTAGTATCATTAAATAGTAGGACCATACACATCTTATTTTATGCTTTGGTAAGAAATGAATTTAATAAGGACTATATATGTGACACAATTTATAACATTTAACATACATTAGAAATTACTCATGAGGGCATAAATTAAGTTAAGGAGAGTAAAGTAAGCATGCTAACACATTAATGCGAACTATTTCAAATGAAGCATGATGAAAGCATTTCGAACATGTATACTAGATTCAATGTTATTATTAATACTCTTAAAGGTCTTAGAAAGACCTATATTAATGTTGAATTAGTAAGAAAGTTACCTACGTCACTTCCAAAGATGTGGAAAGCTAAGGTGACAGTTATATAAGAAGCCCAGAATCTAACAATAAGACCATTAGAGGAACTTATTGGATATCTCCTCACATATGAAATGAGGCTCCAAGAGACATAAGAAGAGACAACATTTTCAAAGAAAAAGAATTTAGTGTTTAAAAAAGAATCAAGTGAAGAGGAAGAGACATCAACTGGTGAAAGTGAAGAATAAGACATTGGCTGAATCACTAGCAAATTCAAGAAGTTCTTAAAGAAGAAATTCTCCAAAAGAAAGGACTTCAAGGAATATAAAAATGATCTAAAAATAAATCCTCGAATGTTGCTTTAAATGTAGAAAACCTGACCATATACAGTCATAATATCCTCAACTTACACATAATGAGAATTATAAGAGTAATTATATGAAGGACAAGAAGGATAAGAAGAAAACACTAAAAACATTAACTTAGGATGACACAAGTGAATCCAAAAGCAAGCATTCAGAATAAGAAATAACTCATATATGCTTTACCACTATGGAAAATAATAAGGTAACATCTAACCTTAATTTTTATAAAGATAGTGATGTTTCTTTGACATGTGATAAATTAGTAAAAAGTCTAGAAATCAAGAATAAGAAAAGGAAATTATCTTCTAAACTTAAAGAAGTTAAAAAAGAGTTGGATGCATGCATGAGTGAGAAAGAAAAGATAAAAAGTGAATTACATAGTATTAAGGCATCAAAAAATGTGATTATTGATGACAATCATGGCTTAGATACATTAAGGTGTGAGAATGAAACATTGAAAAAGGAAATTGATACTCTTAAGGACTGTTTATATAAATTTACAAAGGAAAGTGAGAAACCTGAAAACATGTTAGGAGCTTAAAAGAGTTCAAATGATAGGCATTGAATGGGATATAACAGTGGAAGTGTTTCTAATGCTAACACTACTTTTATCAAAGAAAAACATTTGTATATTGAAGAACCATTGCCTAGAATGACAAATGAGTATGGAGAATTCACATCCAAACATACACATGCATATGACATATTCACTAAGTCCTAACCTGAGAATAAGCATCATGGTTTCATATATACCTTATAACTTATGCATAGAGTTCAATACTCTCAAGGGAAGAATAGATATAACTTTTCCGACAACAAACTTACTAACACCCCTATAAAAGCATGCATCACTTCTTCATTCATAGCATATATATAATTATGGTAATCCTTTTCACCATCTTATGAGACCAATCATCATATTTAATGTCCAAAGAAAACTTTCTTATTATGCATACACACATGGAATTCCAAGCAATGCATTTATACATCATCATCACTCAAATAACATGGTTTGCCATTTTTGTGTTAAGTTTGGACATATTGATAAATTTTGCTTTATCAAACAAAGAATGTTAAGTAAACCTTTGAAATTTTAGGTTGAAAAGAACAAGGAACCAAGCTTATTTAGGTTTATAAAACATAGTTATTACCTTGATTTATGAGGCTATTAGAAAAATAAGAGCAAATGTCATGTATTAGATATAATAGCTATTGAATTGAGAATTATTTTTAGAATTTATATCATTTGTCATGATGAATCTATCATTCTTGCCTCTACTCTTAAAGATGTTGTAACATATGGAGAATTTAACTCCTAAAATTAACCATCAAGACTTCTTAAGTTGTTGAACCAAATGGGAATGATGAGAAGGATAAGATGCCACTAATAGATTGAGAATTCAAGAAAAATCTTAATTTAAGTCTCTTATAAGTAATGTTTAACATTATGTAATTATTAGTTTATAATTTAGAAATATGTGATTACTTGCGTTTCTACGTCAATTTGAGTATAAATACTTGTTAATGGTTGTTTTAGCTTGAATTATAAATAAGGTATTTTTAAAGTATGAACCTTGGTGCCTAGAATTAGAAACTACATGCAAAATAAGGTCAATAAGTAAGAATTTGCGTCAATTGGGTTATTATTGCTCTAAACTCTTGAATAAGGATAAATATTGCTTAATTAAAGAAAAATTAGTTTTTCTTTAATAGAAATTCATTTTCTTAAGGCCCCTTTGATTTTCAAGTTCTTTTTTAATTAACATTTTGTTGGTTGATATGTGTTTCAATATTATTATGTTGAAGTTTTGATACTTTAATTTGAGTTTTAAACACGGTTCCTTAAGCTCTCTGGTTAACAGGTTGACCAATATCTTAGTGTGGTTGACTAGTATCTTTAAAATTAACTCCTTTTTACTTTCTAGTTAGTTTGTTAGTTTATTGGTTGCTTATCTCGTCTCCCAAATAATCCCATCTGTTGATCATTGTCCTTTAGTGGTCAACCAATGTCCCAATATCTGACATTCTTTTATCTTTTAATGAGTTTGTTTTTTGTTTGGTTGAAGTTTTAGTCACTTAATTACTCACATTAGTTGACCAATGTTTTGGAGTGGTTGACCAATGTTACTTTTTTAAAAGAAATTTTGTAGTTCCAATATATTTATGAGAGGTTTTATAATATGAATGATTAATGACAAAGCCATAATGGTAAACTAATGTCTCTTCCAAGGAAGGCAATTAAGTTTAACTTGTGACAAATTTGGTTCATATATAAACCTTTTACTACTAGTTTCCTTAGGTGGTGGATCAATACACATGATTTAATGACCCCATCCTTTACCTTGCTTTTGTTTTCTCTTTTTTTTTAAAGTACCTTAAAAACCTTGATAATCCACTTGTATTTTTGAAAAACACCATACCCCATCAAAAATAGCTACACTCTTCAATTTTTTCCTCTTTTGTTTAAATAACTTATAATTCACATCCTCTTTAGATAAACCCCTAACTTTAGGATTACTTGATGCTGCTCATGTCTTTTCCGTAAAATGCATGATTCATTTAATTTTTTTAAAGTGTGATCATATTTATCATTCTAGAATTTAAAATTTGACTAATTTATTCCATCATTATTTTTGAAATTTAGGACTTAATAAATTATAGATTCTTGTTAGATATTACAATTATATTTTATTTGCTACAATTCCAACCACTAATTTTATGAAAACTTGCCTTTAATGTTTTAATTGAATTTTTCAACTTAGGCATCATATGAAAATTAGGGATTTTTTAAACTAGATACAATTAGGGATATCTCTACAAAAATTGACCTTTGGTTTTGATTATTTAAATATTCCATAACACTCTTTAGTAAGAAAGTTTGGCGATCTTGATCAAATTTATCTTTTTAACCAAATTAACTTAATGTATAAACACTTTACATTGTGCATTTTGGATTTTTTTATGAATCCAAGAGGGGAAGAAAGTTTAGTGATATTAAATTTAGGGCGAGCGATAACATTTAGGGAGTCATGAAATTTAGGGGAAGTTATTGTTTTATCAATTTTGTATTTCTTATATTTTATACAATATGCTTGAGTAAATTTGTGTTATCTTCATGTATGGATATGTCCTTGATTTT
>JAOSBN010000004.1:13280383-13297167 GCA_027563595.1 Erythroxylum suave | reverse complement strand
TTTGTATTTCTTATATTTTATACAATATGCTTGAGTAAATTTGTGTTATCTTCATGTATGGATATGTCCTTGATTTTTGGATATGTCCTTGATTTTGAATATCTCTTTTATTCTTCATATTGAATTATGCTTTTCATATTGAATAATGTTTTATGCATGAATTAGGGGAGCTAATCATTATCTTTAATTTTTTTTTATGTGCTTAATTTTCTTCGATCCTCTAATATCACAAATGTTTTGTAATCATCAAAAAGAGCGAGATTGTTGAATGAAGGGAGGTTCTAATTGATGTTTTGATGATAACAAAACATAATTACTACTAAAGTGCTTTACTATTTTGATGAAAAGTAATAGAACAAAATGAAGTAATAAACTCAAGAAGATAGTGTATAAAGTTGGTAAAGAAAAGTTTAAGTTTGCTATCGATGGAATGAAGATCAAAATAAGAATAAAAGAAGACTAATGCTCGTTATGGTCATTTCACCTTCTGTGTAATTATTTGTAGCCTCACTTTGTTAATTTGATGAATTCATGTTACTTCACTACATGAATCTTTATATTCATAAAGAGGAATTAAATATAACACCCCAATCCTACCTGACGCATGCACGAACACCAAACGGTCACACGTGCACATGCTCGACAAAATTAGCGCGTTACCTATATCAACTTCACTTTATCAAATGGCATTGTAATTAAAATCACGAATCACATATTTGCTCAGATTCAAAGTTTCCTCATTTTATAATACACTCATAATGTACATTGTAGCTTTAAGTTCAACATCATCCATAATTATAAAACATCGTCCTATGAGCATAAACAGCTCAGTCTACATAATATACTACAAACATGAGGAATGCACAAAAGTTATTAATAAACTATGTCCTCAATTCCTAGTTTACCGACCTTTAAGTCATATCTGATCGTCAAAGTAGCACAAAATAAGCTTCTATGGAGTCCTAGAAGCTAGGTCGTCTCACTCTCGAACTTGAAATTATCAATAGTGCAATTTTGATGAGTTTTGTGAACTCAGTAGAGTAACCATCCTCGGTGGTTCACTTATGTAATAAAACACAATCAATCATAAACATATTATCACATAGTTCATTTCAACTTGATTAACATTAATTTCTATCACAAACGAATTGTATTTCAGTCAAACAATTCAATCAATCTATCACTTCATTACACTTGAATAAAATATAGCCATTGGTTTAATACCATGTATTCAAACATGTAACATTCTTACAGCTTTGCAAATCATTCAACGAATTCAAATCATATGTGAATACTATATGTACGAGACTCACATTCATTTTTACATTGTTATGACTGTTTGTTTTTTCAATATCTCGTATCACCGAGTTCATTAATCACAGTGAGCCTTTGGCTTTATATGTTTGAGCTTTAAGCTCTTTTTAGTAGCAATCCCAGTTAGTAGCATCACCAGTCACAACTGCCTTTATATACATGTATTGAAATGAAATGCATGCCACAAATTATTCAAATACAATCAATCACTTTCATTCACATTATCTCAGTCAATACAATCAGTCATAACATGCAGTCACTTTTAGTTAAGAATCATTTAGGCAGTCTCATTCACATACAAGTAGTACTTCCAATAATATTCACATGCAATAAATGCCTCAGACAAGTATTGTCCAGAATTCAATACACAATCAGTAAATATTCATCAAATATCTAATTCAATTCAGTAATATCATATCAAATTAAAATGAGACCATCTTAGGTTACTCACAATTGCTCCTTTAAGCTTATTGCTTTGATGTTCCAACAATATTAGGATGTTGTCGTGCGACTTGCTCTCTTATATACATTAACACAATTTCACATTATTGTACTGTTTATGTAATTGAATAAACACACACATAAATGTATCATATATGTGTAAAACAAATTGATGTAGTCCAATAGTGCCAAATTTTATACACTCATTCACTATTCCAGCTTTTGTTGAAAGCATCCCATTCGGGGTCAGCTTTGCATAATCAATAAGAACAAGAAAATGATGTATTTCAGTAACACTTTCTTCTAGACAATTGTTCCTCTGTGTCTTAAGTTTCTAATAACACCAAAATCATTCAATGTGGTTCATTATTCAATGATTTATGCTCATACTACTACAGATTGTGTACATTAGAAATTTTGGCTAGAGCATGATTGTGCATTCAAGTTGTACAACCCATATCTCTCAATTCCAATATCCAAAAATTACAAATTTTATACCAATTTAAAGATATAAGAATAAGATAAAAACTTTGGTGAAGGATCCTTAGTTTAATTCGGCCTATATCAATACAGTTTATTCAATAACAACAGGATATGATTTCTGTCCCTGGTAGTACTACAGCTTAAGTTAAGACTCAATTTCATGCCAATTTTGAAAGTTTTAGAGACAGAATTAAAATTCAACTTCTTCAAGAAAGTTGTAGAAATATGTCTCAAATTTAATCTGAATTAAGAATAAACTCATTTGGAAATCTACAGATCAAGATATAATCAAAATACGAAAGCTTGTTCAGTGAAAATTTTCCAGTTTATAACATTCCAGCACATTTCCTCACTTACATCCTAAATCCATTAATCAAATCTTTCCTAAACCAATTCAGATGGCTCTAAATTCTTATAGAGAGAAAGAAAAATGTCTTAGGAGTCTATCGGTTTAAGTTTCAAGTCATTTGGAGATCAAATGACAAAGTTATGACTAAAAGAATTTAACACAGTTCGGTTTTTGGAAAACTTTTTGGGTGCAACTCCTCTTCTCTTCTCTCTCTAAAGCGCAAATAGCTTCTTCTTCCATTTTTTCAGATTTTCTTGCTTCTATCTTATTCAATTCACATATCTAATGTATAAACCAACTTTTCTACTTCTTTTCAACCCCCATTTTAGCTTAGAACATCCATAACAAATCAAAATCCATATTTACAAACAATCATCAAAAAAACATAAGTCATTCACTAATATTTCATTATGTATATATGTTTTTTGCATTTCTTAATTTCCATCAACAACTTCATTTCATCTTAAGTGTTTTATTTTAAGTCTTTTCTCTCAAGTCTAATCCGCAAATATCAAAATAGATCACTATCAAAATCTCTTAAAATTCATGGTTACACAATCTTCACAATCAAAGTTCACATACGGTTTTTCCTACAAAATTTCTGCATTTTTCTACACTTCCATCTTCATTCCACTTCATTAAAACATATCATTTTAGCCTCTCTATATCACGACCTCACCCTATCCTCAATTCTTATCATCATTACAACTCTCAATAGGATCATGCATACACATTACAAACCAGTCATATATGTATTTCTCCAAAACAAAACAGAGTATACATTTACCCTTTTTCAAGAATTTTCTACACTTTTTCATAATGTATTTTTAACATCACCGAAGCTACCCTTCATGCATGAATTCATTTATAACACTAAAACATCATCAAAATCATTCTCATAGATCCAGAAAATTAAAAACACAACTTACTTGATTTAGCTAAATTTCCAAAAATTCACACTTCAGTAAATGGCTGACCATTGAGATTTTAACAACAAACAAACTCTCTCTCTATGGACTGAAATTCCTATTTTGATGTAAGATTCAATAACCACTTTCACAAAATACTTCACAAGCTGTTTCGGTGGATGAACAAAGAACAAGGAAGAACAACTTCGCATTGCATGTTTGGCGGAGAACAACTATAGTACTTGTCCATATTAAAATTGCACAATGTGTTTTCTTACTTCACTACCACATTTCACCTTTGCATGTGAGCTAATTTCACCATTAACTAAGCAGTCCACATTTTACACTATAATTGGTCCATTATTCCACCATTTGTCTTAGTTCAAAATACTCCAAAATTTCAAAATATCCGAAATTTCACCAAAATTTTCAAATAATATTAATACACTCCAAATTAATTTTTTAAGACAATAAAATCGATAATTCACATTTATATATCAATTTTACCTGGAAAATGTCAATGAATGCATGTTCAATTATTTTAATGTATCAAAAATAAATATTCATGTGTGTGTGAATATACAACGATGCATGAACATGCAATGCACTTCTAATTTCTCATAGTACACTCAATTACTATTTTGGAGTCTAGCCCCAAACATCAGATGTCACATTGAAGCTTTTGACTTTAATATAAAAGCCTATTGATTTTTAAAATAATTTTTGGGAATATTTTGTGAAGTGTTTTAATCATATTTAGATTAAACAAATTTATTTTGAGCATTTAAAGCTGTCAAATCATGTTTTTGAGGTAATTGGTTGAACTATATAGGATAGTAGTTGACCAATATAGGTTAAAGTTGTTAAACTTGACGTACACTATGAGTTTGTAGCAATATTGGTTGATGCATTCGTGACCAATATGTGTACTAGATGACCAGTGTTCTAAAGGCTAGTGAATTTGGAGCTTTTAATGCATAATGGTTGACAATTGCATAAAATATAGCATTATAACGGCTAGTTATTAGCTCCAACGACTATGTTGGCCCCCAAAATCCTATATATAGTTGTTTTGTCATTGGCTTTAGCATTAAGAAGATTTTAGGTATTGTATACACACATTTTAAATAGTCTTTCAATCATCTGAGTATCATTGTCTTATATTTATGTAAGTGAGCCATTTTGGATTTATCAAGTAAATATGTGAGATATTTTTTAGTTGTAATATTTTGTTGGGGTATTGAATATTGTAATTATAGGTGATCCAACTGGTTTGAGATTTCTCTTCACCTTGGAAAAAGATTGTAAGAAGGATTCTTCTTTATAAAAAAAGATTGTACAAATGTTATTCTTCGCCTTAAAAGAATAATTATAATGTAATTCTAAGAAGAGTTTTCGAAGCGGATATAGGGAAAGGTTTTTCCAATCCACCATAAATTTGTTTTCTTTCTCTCCTCCCTATCTTTTTTAAATTATTGCTTAATTTTTTGATTAAATTATATTAAGCAATTCTCCATACTTATTTATATTGATTATTGTTTAGAAAATTGTTGAATTTTGTAAACACCTAATTCACCCCCCTTTGGATACTATTAAGGACTAACAATTGTGTATACCATAAGTTTAGTGGGAATGAATAATTTTCTAGTTTTATTTGTCGATGATATAATGATTGCTAATAATGATGCATGCTTATTATATAAAATGGTGAGATTTCTAGCTCAAAATTTTGTGATGAAAGATCTTGGTGACGCCTCTATTGTATTAAGGATTCAAATACATCGAAATCATTAAGGTATTATTGGATTATCATGAAAGGGTTACATTAAAAAGATTCTCAAGAGATTTGGCATGCAAAGATGTAAATCGAATGATAACCCCTATATCTAAAGGAGACAAATTTAGTCTTCATCAGTGCCTTAAAGTTGATTTTAAGGCTAAAGATATGCAAATGATTCCTTATGTGTCAACATTATGGAGTTTTATATATGCACAAATATGTATGCATCCAGAGATTGTATACATTATTGGGATGCTGGGGAGATATTTAAGCAATCCTAGACTAGACCATTAGATATCAACATAAAAAGTCATGAGAAACTTGTGAAAAACTAAAGACTACATACTCACATACAAGAGAATGGATCAACTTAAGATTATTGCCTTATTGGGTATTTGATTCTGATTTTACCAAATGCTAAGATAATAGTAAATATACTTCAAGTTTTACATAACTATTGGCTACAGGGCCTATTTCTAGAATATTGCTAAGTAAACACTCATTTCTTTGACTATAGTAGTGGAGTTTATATCATGTTATAAAGCATCCAATTGTGGGATATCGCTGTAAAGTTTTATCATGACGCTATGAGTTATAAATGGAATTGACAGAACACTTAAGATATTTCGTGACAATTTTCAACAATCATATATTCCAACAATAATAAGAGCTAGAGTCAAGTGTCTATTAAGCATATTGGGACAATCTTTATGCTTATAGATTTGCTTACCAAAGAATTACAACCTAAGGTCTTTTATGAGCACATCACTCGTTTGGGTGTAGTACCTTTTAAGGATGTTACAATTGAGTTTGTATCCTTAACATTTTTCAAATAATAAGAGCATTATATTATTATTTTATAGGTAATGGTATAATAATAAAGTCTCTAATTTATTTCCACTCTCAATGTATTTTTCAGTTTATTCTCATAAAGAATAAAGTTTAAAGATTAAGTTTTAAAGGAGTACTACTTGAAAATTGTCATGTTAAAATCACATTGTATGAAATTTCTATCTTACACATCCATTCCTAATCCATGTCACTCGCATACTAATATACAGGTTTAGTTACACTCAACGTAAAGAAAACTACTTTGATCCCTTGTTGGTATATATGAAGGACAAGATTGTTCTATATGCCTTTAACGATGATAACATATTTATGCACATAAGGATTTTGGTATAATATAAAATTATTAGGGTGTTATATCGTGGGAGATTGTTACAATAAATTTTAATTAATTTCTAAGCTTATATTTATATTATTGGAACAATGTATATTATAGGCTATCATCAAGTTTGAGCCCAATTAAAGTGATCTAATTAAGTTTGTTGAGCCCAATTAAAGTGATCTAATTAAGTTTGGGTTTAAAGCAGCTAATAGGGTATGGGTCAGTTTTATATATGTAGAGAACATGATAACAATTTCTAATTTGATGACGGGTTGAATTAGAAATTGTAAACCTAATAGGTTTAGGGTTTTACCTCTATAAAATATGGTTATGGTCCCTAAGTTGTATGTCTGGCTATTAGATTTCTCTTAGTATCTCCATCACTAATGAAAATCACAAAACATGAGTTGATATACTAACTTGGAAGATCATAATCCAAATTTTCAACTCTATGATTTATGACAATGGATTAGGTATTCTTCCACTTTTATGTCTTGATGATTTAACATGAATTTTGTGATATAGACAACGATTGTTACCGATTAAGATTTAATTCAACAATATTATCTCGTGTCTTTATGAGGTGAATTAAAATGTCTCCTTTTTAATATTTTTTCCATAAACACTGGTGGATTTAATTTAAGAAGGAAACAAAAACTTATCTTGACTTTTAAAAGTTAGTTACATTAAACCCATTTTGATATAACTCTTTTCAAATTTAGTTTTAATTTTATGAAAGGTGTTGAAGGCTTTTGAGAATTTGTTTAGAAACTCAAAATCTTAGATCTCATTTGATAATTAGTAATAAAGGATTCAAAATAAAAAATAAGAATAAGAATAAAATTAGAAATAAAATTCCTAATTATGCAGGTTTGGTATGCAATCATTAAAAATGAGATTAAACAAATCAATATTTATGTCATTATTTGCTAGTGAATATTAGGGATAATAATGGGAAAATTTTTGCTCATAATTAGTTATTATATGATTTATTTTATAAACAATTAATTAAAATATTTTGTATTTTATAAATAATTAATTGAAATAATTTTTCAATGATTCAATAAATTGTTAACTTTTAAAAAATTGTGGATGATTTTGTAATAAGAATAAAATTAAAGAACTATAACAAAACTTGTTTTTACTTGATTTAGCAACAACGAAACAAAATAAAATAATTATTAAATATTTGATATAAAACATGGTAATATGTGATTTTGATAATAATATTATGATAAAAATTAATACAATATCTTAATAATATTATAATATTATCTTGATAATATCATGTTTGTTATTTCTGATATGTGATTCCAAGTTATGCTCATACCCTTTTAGGAATAAAAATCCAAATTTATTCCAATTTTTTCATTCCATATTTTATCCATTTCTAGTAACTAAACAAGCAAAAGTTAAGGAATCAAGATTGTTTTATCATTCTCACCTCTTTATTATTAATTACGAAACAAGGTCTAAGAGGAATAACAATAGTCAACCTCCAAGATATTTTGAGCTTTCTTTTTCTTCTTTTTCAGCCTAACATCTTCGATCTTGTCTAAAAAATCACCACATTTTTCATTTTTCAACATTTTGATTCTCATTCTCATTCCTCTCTTACTTGAGCTTCATCTTAATCGACCTTTGTCACTGTTACTTCCATCTTTCTATCTAAAAATTCTTGAGACGTTGCTTTATGCTCTTTTATTCTCCTCTTGATATCAATTGACACCAAATAAATCGTTTCTGCTGTGTTTTATATTTTAAGATTTTGACCAAGCGATGCCTCCATCCTAATCATTGAACAATATTCTTCTCTAGCTATCTATGAAAAATTAAGCTTGGCTTGTGAAGAATTGAATTTGGGGATATGTTAACGGAGGGAGGCATACCATAAAAAGCTATATGAAAGGCAAACAAATAGATAAAGTGTTTTAAAATTTTCTATTAATTGCTTATATGCCTATAAAAGTTATGCCTATTTTTTCCCTCTCTTTGTTCATACATATTCCGATTGATGTAGCTCATTTTTTTATTTGTCTTATGTTTTTATGTTCTTTATAAATTGCTAATATTTTATGCACTATTTTGATTCATTATATTTGCCAACTCAACTAGATACTACTACTCTACCACTTCTTACCTTTTGCCAAGTAATGCAATTTAGCATTTCTCCTTACTGGATGTGCTTGTTCTATGCATCTTTACTTAAATGTTTTTATTATCTGTTTATATTATTGTAATTCATTCATTATAAGGATGAGGAAGTTATGTTAATTATAAGCTATCCAGAGCTGAAGTTTTAGGCCTAAAAATTAGAGCAAACTGTAATAGTTATGATTGGCAATATTTGCTTTACATTATTTGTTTTAAAAGTTCTAATTTTTCATTATTATTATAGCTACATATAAGCTTAAGAACCCATTATTTTACTATTTCTAGCTATGTTGTAGTAACATATTAAGTTTTTCAGTTTTTTGCGGAGTTTTGTATGGAGTCCATAATTGAAGGAGTGATGTCCTATTTCTGTCAAGTTAGAAATATTCATTTCGTCTATGATAGTGGATGCCATATTTTAAAGGAAAATGAATAAGAGAAATAGCCTCTTATTTTTTATTTATTGGAGGCTTACTATGTTTTCATAACATATTTTATAAGTCAGTTTCCTAATAGAGAATACTTAACGACCATTTTTATTAAATGTATTAATTTTAGGTTTAAAAAAGGGGTCTATAATTTAAAGGCCATTTTGTTTTTTATTTATGTTACATAATCCTTGGCCTATAACCATGTTATTTATTCAACTATTTTCTTTAAGTGGGGGTTATAAGGACAACATAAAGAAAAAATATGAATTTTATTGGAGAATCACAATTCTAAAAGACTTCTAGTCTAAGTCAAAGAAAAGACTTTCAAAGATCATTTAAAACCATATAAGAATAAAGGTTTATTTAGAAAGCTTTTTAGACCTAGGCCTTTTTAGAAAGCTTGTCTTAAAAATAAAGGTTAAAAGTGTATATTGACCCTTATCAGTTTTATCATAATATAACTTGAGGCTTTATATTTTAAAGCATTCAATTTCAATCCTAAAAGTTTTTAAAGTATTTAAAATAAACCGTAAATAGATGAAAAATTAAACAAAGTTAAACTTGTGCCCATTAAGTATCATGTCATTATTGACATGATATTTTTTTATTTTTAAAATAAGATAGTAGGTCCCACTCTAAGTGTATATCTTGTGACATAATAAGGCCCACTAACTTACTTTATAAAATTAAAATTATTAATATTTTTAATTGAGTGGAGGTGCATGTAGAAGATAAATATGATATTTTGTATTATTTAATTAACATGATTATTTTTTATCTTAATGAATTTCCTAAATGTGTTATATCATATAGCCCTTTGACATCATAGTGGTATAGATTAGAAGACATAAATTCGATTTGGATGGGAACCCAAGCAGATGAGGCATTCTTTGTTGCTTGGCATTTTCATGTAACATTTACTAGTAGAGTTGTAAACATCATATCCAAAATATATCTCGCACTAAAGTTTTGGAATGTTAGAGTCAATGTGATTGGAGCTCAGAACTTGCTACTAAGTAATGAAAGTAGGTTTTTAGAGGTTTTTATGAAGGTGACCCTAGGAAATCAAACTTTAAGAACTAGAATATCTCAAAGTAAGAGTACCAACCCCTTATGCAATGAGGATTTAGTACTTGTAGGTGCAAAACCTTTTTCAAAAGTCTTTGATTTTGACCATGGAAGATAGAGCTGGAAATAAAGATGAGATTACGAGGAGGTGTTTTATCCTTCTGCTACTAGTACAAAGGAGATTGAACTATAAGCCAATCAACATTAGGTTGTTTAATCTCAAAAAGTATTTGATGGTAGAGGGGTAGTAAAAGAAGGAGATTAGGCTACAAGGTGAAGCAAAAAGAGAGAAATTTTGAAAGAGAGAAACGAAGTCCAGACTTTGTGGTAACAGAGATGAACTAGAGAGAGGAGAGGTCAATTAAGGTTTCAGAATAAATTGAAAATTAGTTTCCTGATTTAAATAAATTAGATTAGGCATTTTAATTAAAAACTTAACTAAAATAATTAAGATACATAAAGTTTTTAACACAAGTTAGGGGGCTCCAATATGCTATGCATCAGTTGGGCCCACTAACTTATTTTTAAAATAATTTTAAAAGTACCACATTTGCTATAACGTCACTAGTTAGAAGTTTAATTTCATTGTTATTTCCATTTACTTAATGTCGATTTTAAACATTTTAAAAATGTAATAATTGAAATTGAATGATCTAAAACATTAGGATTAAAGTTATATTATCATAAAAATGATAAGGTTCAAAATGCACTTTTAGCTAAAAATAAAATGAAACTTCGTTTGGACTTTTGGTTCTTAAGTGCCCAGACATAATGAGATTTTCAACTAATTGAGCCTATGCTCAATGCTTAAGTGTTTAGTATATATTTAAATCTACAAAAATAAAAATAAAGATTTATTTTAATTTCTTTCTTATTTTCAATGTATACTTTTCTAAATGTTGGATGTGAAAGCATATGTCAATAAAATGGTTTGAATAAAGAGAGAATGAGAGAGAAATGACTAAATAATTTGATAAAATGTTTTTTAAAAGCCTAATTTCTTTTTAAACTAATTTTTGTTTAAAGTTTGACTATTTAAGGTTAATAATTTTTGACGGACTTGTAGGTTAATTAGTATAAAATTCCTCTTTTTCTTCCTTAAAATTAAGACAAAAAGTTAGCTGAGCATGATGACCCACATAACTAAATTTGTGTATTTTATTTACTTGTTTTAATTTTAGAAATTAGTTTGACCTATAGACATATTATGAATGATTTTTTAATCTCCCTTCCTTTGTTTTAGTTTAGGCTCATTAAATATATCACCATTCTTTCTACATTTATTTCAAGATAAGATCTATTAGTAAATTATATTTGAACGTTTTAAATCTTACATGTTAAACCTCATTCAAGTTTATATAGAACCTAAAATTTTTTCATCTTATGCCTATCTTGATTACTCTTCAAAATGCTCATTTCTTTTTGCTCTTACAATAAGTTCAATTTATCCAACAACTCTTCTAACATGTTTAATATTGTCACTGTTGTGATATATTTATCATGATTTTTCTTTCGATATTTCATATTCTCTTTGTTCTTATATTGTATCTTGTTTATCTAGCTGCTCTTATAATAAGTCTAATATCATCACTCTTATGATTATATTTTGTTTATATGGTTGCTTTTGCTATATATCTTTACGTCACCCGACAAAAAGGCTAAAACAGAGCTTAAAATGGCCTAGAGAAGCGATTTTCATCCACTTGCTCGGCTCTTTCGGGTATCTAGCTTACGGAAAGCCTGGACCAAGGATTGCTCTTTTCGTTCTTGCCTTTTATCATTTGGAGAAAATCGTAGATGCTAATATAAGAATTTTCATTTAGCTTTAGGTACTCAGAAACTCCATTCAAGTTTTAGTTAGATAATTAAAAACATTTTTAATTTTGTAATTAAATACCTAAAATCTATTTTTTTATTTTAACTCTCTAATCTTAGTTTTAAATTTGATACTTGAAAACCATATTAGGTTCGTAGTTAAATATCCCTAATCCCAAGTTCCATATAAATACTTGTAAACTACTATAAAATCATTGTTAAATACCTAAAATCCAATATAGGTTTGTAATCTAACTTTTTTCAATTAGATATGTGAAAAGCAATCTAAGTTTTTAGTTAAATACTTAAAGTCCATTCTAAGTTTTCATCTTTAAGCTCATAGTTATACATAGAACTAATATGATAGATATGGAGAAACCACTATACGTTCATAGTTAAATGCCCAAATTTCCTTTGAATCTCTTATTTTATTTTCATCTTTAAGCTCATAGTTAAACATCTAAAATTCCCTCTAAGTCTCTAATCTTATATTTTTAATTAGACATCTGAAAACTACTCTAAATTCATAGTTAAATACCTATAATTCTCTTCGAATATTTCATTCAAGTTTCACTTTTAAGCTTATAGTTACCTTTAGGTCTTTAATTTGAATTTTCAGTTGACTACCTAGAAACCACTCTTGGTTCGTAGTTGAATACTTGAAAATCCCTCTAGATCTCTTAATTCTTACCTCTAACCTCGATCCCAATTTTCAATATAAACCTTAGATACTTCTCGAGTTCTCTTTTTTGAATTTGAGTTACAATCCTAGATATCTCTCTTAATTCATAGTTAAATTCCTAGATATCTTATCAAATTTTCATTTCTAAACTTTGCATACCTCTTTAACTTCATGACTAGATACATTGACGCCTCTTTAGGTCTCTCTTCTTAATTTTCAATTAAAGCATTAAATATCTCTCCAGGTTTCTCAAGATAATTTTAAATGCCTAAATATATGGTTCTCATTTCCATTCCATAAATCTCATGTTCTAAATATTTATCAAAAAATTTTCTTTAATTACATTACTGTTATTTTAATTTGAGTTTTATTTTTCTTTCAATTTTTATTGTAATTGTTGAATTAGTATGATCTTTTAATTATTTTATTTTTAGTTTGTTGATTGAATCTTTAGATATCCCTCCAAATCTCTAAATAAAAAAGAATCATATGTAGAGATGGCTCGGTCAAGCTCAAGTTACATGGTCTGAGTCTGCTTGGAACATCTAAAACAACTTTGGATGAGGAAGTTTCCCAAAATGAAGTTCTAAAAGGTTCATTTATTAAACCTAAAACTAAAATGACATCATTTTATAGCAAAGGGCACAAGATACTCTGGTCGAATGCCATCCCTAATCATATACATATTTGGAAGATGATTAAAATCATTGAGCTAGCCAAACTACAAAAATATGCTAAAATAAAACTAGAATTGTTCTTGCACAGTTGACTGTTTGATTAACCAGGCACACTAGTTAGTTTTCGCACCATCTAGTTGTTGATTATTATCTCAATCAAATAGTAAAAAGTGGAAAACCACTTTCGGTGAATGCACTAACTGGCTAGCTGCATTTATAGCTGTCCTTCACCCGTTAGCTTCTCTATAAAAGAAGAAGCATGGCAGCAGTTGAAACATAGAGGAGAAAGAGTCGCACCAAAAAGAGAGGGAGAGAGAAAATAGTAAGGAGCAATCCGACAGAGAGAAGAAAATTCTCTTAAATTGTCTTTTGCTTTGTATTTTTCAGTTTTCTCTTCCTAGTAAGAGTGTGTGAGCTTGGGTTATTTGGGTCTTTGAAAATTGAGTGATAAATACTATTGTATGCTCTCATTGATTATGGTGGAATACTCCATCGTCTCCAAACTGGACGTAGGCATTGCCGAACCAGTATAAATCTTGGTGTTCTTGTTCGTGTTGTGGTTTGGTTACTTTTCTATCTTGTCAATTACTGTTTTATTTTTCACTCCTAATTGGTTGACGTTTTCGTATAACAAGTGGTATCAGAGCTCCAATTTTTTGACTGGGGTGTTGAAGGAGTGAAAATCTCTTGGAGCTACAATGGCGTGAACAGTGTTGTGCTACAATATTGTGAATAGTGTCAGTGTCATAGTTCCCATGAATAGTGACTGTGAAAAATACATATTTGTGAATAGTAGTGAGTAGATGACTAGAGATAAAGGCGAGCCTTTTAAGGAGAGGGAGTCGATACCTTCATCGTCGACACCTACGTCTAATAGACATCTAATCGCTACTACAAGGATAGAAGTTGATAAATTCAATGGCTCTAATAATTTTGGTATGTGGCAATGTGAAGTTATGGATATGTTATATCAACAAGAGTTGGACGTGGTTATGGAAGATAAACCCGAAGATATGAATGACAAATAGTGGACGCGAATTAATCTCTATGCCTGTGCCCCTATTTGATCATTCCTTGCCAAGGAGCTAAAATACCCGTGTATGAAGGAAACTTTTGCTAAGGAGTTATTGACGAAATTGGAGGAGAAGTATATGACCAAGAGCACAAAAAAATGGCTCTTCTTGAAGAAGTGACTCTTTCGATTTTAGTCTTGTCCAGGTATTTCTATGCACAAACACCTAAATGATTATAATAAAGTACTTGCTGTTTTAACAAACCTTGATGCGAAAATTCCTGACAAGGATAAGGCATTATGTTTGTTAAATTCATTGCCTGATAATTATGATCATTTGACAACTACTTTGTTGTATGGAAAATCTGAGGTCAAACTTGATAAGGTTTCTGCGGCATTGGTGAATCATGAGTGTCGTAAGAATGAACAAAAGACTCACAATTCACAAACCGAGGCACTTATTGTAAGGGGGCAAACAAAGGAAAGAAAACATGGGAATCGGGAAAATTCTCGTTCAAAGTCACGAGGGAAGTTTCCTACTAAAGATGAATGTGCCTTTTATCGCCAAAAAGGTCAATGGAAAAAAGACCGCCCCAAATTGAAGAACAAAAAAAAGGAGAAAGTGGGTTCTGTAGCAAATGTTGCAAAATCTAGAGATGATGATTTCGAGTTTGCTTTGGCTAGTTCATCTGCTGATGGTCACTCAAAGGAGTAGATTTGGATTTAGGTTGCACCTTTCATATGTGTCCCATTTAGAAATGGTTCTCTAGCTTCTAGGAGCTGGATGGTGAAGTTGTTTTAACAGGAAACAACAATGCCTGCAAAACATAAGGAATATGCAAAATCTGTTTGAAGATGTATGATGGAACAGTCAGAGAATTGAGTGACGTTCGATATGTATTGGATATGAAGAAGAGTCTTATCTGATTGGGTGCATTGGAATCCAAGGGTATCAAGATCACCATGGAGGGTGGAGTTTTTATAGCTGTGTATGAGGCATGATGGTGATGAAAGATACAAGATGAAATAACTTGTATCTTTTGTAGGGGAGTAAAGTTATTAGTGGAGCAGTTGTCAGTGAAGCTACTGACGCAGATAGCTTAGATACTGTGAGGTTATGGCATATGCGTCTTGGGCATGTTAGTGAAAAATTGTTGCAAGGATTGGTAAAGCAAGGCTTATTGAAAGGTGCAAAGGTATGTTAATTGGAATTCTATGAACACCGTGTACTGGGTAAGTAAACTAGAGTGAAATTTGATACTGCTATTCACCATACTAAAGGCATTCTAGATTATGTTTACACTGATGTTTGAGGACTTTCTAAGAATGCATCTTAGGGAGGTAGCCATTATTTTGTCTCCTTTATTGATGACTTCTCTAGAAGAGTATGGGTGTACACCGTAAAGCATAAAGATGAAGCCTTGAAGATATTCCTGAAGTGGAAAAGGATGATTGAAATGCAAAGAGGTTGAAAGATCAAGACTTTTAGATCAGACAATGGTGATGAATATAAGTTTGATCCTTTTTTGAAAGTTTGTCAAGAGGAAGGTATTGTGAGGTACTTCATGGTTAGGGAGACACCACAATAGAATGGGGTGGTGGAGCACATGAATCACACTTTGCTTGAGAAAGTTTGGTGTATGTTATCTAATGCTAGTTTAGGCAAGGTGTTTTGGGCTCTAGCAATTACTTATGCAAGCCATCTTATTAATCGGTTGCCTACTACTGTGAATGAGGGCAAAACGTCCATGGAGGTATGGTTTGGTAAACCTTGTATTGATTACAATTATTTACACATATTTAGTTGTCCTGCTTACTATCATGTCAGGGAAAACAAGTTGGATCGAAGAGCAAAGAAAACTCTATTTATGGGCTTTAACATTGATGTGAAGGGACACCGACTCTGGTATCCATATGAGAAGAAATTTTTTGTAAGCAGAGATGTGACTTTTGATGAGCCTGCTGCGGTTAATCAGAACAAGGATGAAGGGGAAATTGAAGCAACCAAGACCACGAGTAGTTCAAAGTAGGTGGAGTTATTGAAGACTCTAGTTGTTTCAGTAAGGTCTAATGTTACAGACACTAGTCCTACTGTTGATTCTGATGATGAGGACAAGGATAACGAAGAGGAGGTACCTACCCAAGAGCCTCCACAGTAACAAGATTCTATTGCAACCATAAGATCTAGAAGGGAAATTCGAAAGCCTGCTCGGTTTACTGATATTATGCCATATGCACTTCCTGTTTCTAAAGATGATATTCCATCCACCTACAAAGAAGCTATTAGGAGTTTAGAGAGCATGGAGTGGAAGAAATTTATGGATTAGGAGATGAAATCTCTTCGTAAAATGAGACTTGGAAGTAGAGATGTCAATTCCGGCCCGGCCCGCCCGGCCCATGGGCCAGTCAACGGGTTTTGGCTCAGGTTGACCGGCCCATGGGCCTCGTCACGGGTCAAAAATATATGGCCCACGGGCCGGCGGGCCAACACGGACGGGC
>JAOSBN010000004.1:13256273-13275104 GCA_027563595.1 Erythroxylum suave | reverse complement strand
CTAAAAAGTGTGTAGTAAAGTGTTTGCCAAAATCCTAAGTGGGAGCTTAGGTAGAGGACGTAGGTCTTAGCACCAAATCTCTATAAAAACAGTGTTTGCTTCTCTTCCCTACTTCTTGCTTTTAAATTTGTTTATTTATTTTGTGTGGTTTTAATTTCTGGTTTTTGTTGAATTTTATAAAAAAAGTCTAAAAGATCTATTCAACCCCCCCTTCTAGATCGTTTACACTAAAGCAGTCAAACAGAACTCATTGCAAATTTTTTTTCAAACATCACACACATTTTTCAGAAAACTAATAATCATGGTGGTCCATTTTATTTGAAACATTGCCAATTACAATTAGCATTACAAACTCTTATCGGGTCAAACATTGAACACATTGTCATAATTTCAATGATCTTTTGGGTCTATTACAATAACAAAATGTATTTGATCATAATTGTTCTTGCAATCATAATTCATTCTTATAATAAATAAAGCTTATGGAATACAATATTTAATGCTAAATTTACAGAAAATATACACAGACGTCAACTGATCTCGGCCTCTATCTCTTATTCAAATGCAGTGGTTAGGCTCCAGTTGGTCTAACTGAATGTCTTCTTTAAGCCTGTGAAAAATATAATGCAAATCGGGGTGAGTTTTGCAGACTCAGTGAGTAAACCATCCTCGATGACTCACTCAATCACATAACACATATGGTTCATGTAATCACATAATTCGCATTATTTCATTCATTCATCAGGTAGCATCTATAACATACTTGGTTCATAAACTTTCACTTTTTTCAATCAATTTGATTCCACATTTTAATTGCAATCATTCTATTCATGAAATTTATATGTATATGCGATGTACATGAAAATCAATTTCACTTAATACATTGTTGTGATAGAGTGTCCTTATCACTGTCCCATATCCGTTGTAGATACTAGGCTCTATCATTTTGTCTCGTATCAGTTATAGATACCGAGCTCCATCATTCTGTCCCATATCCATTGTGGATACTGGGCTCTCTCATTCAAATTGAGCTATAACCTCTTACCACATGTGTCTGAGCTTTAAGCTCTTTTCCGATGGCTACTCCAGTCACAACATCCTTTATTTGTTCATGCCTTCATGTAATGAAATGCATCACATTCATATATATATTCAATCAATTGTTTGCATTCAATTTCACATTCACATTTCTCATTTCTCATTTCTCATCGGATCGATATCTGACATTCAACAATTGAGTTGAAAACATTTATTTCTTTCTCATTCACATTCAAGGATGCACTTCCAATATGTTCACATTTATCAAACTCCTAGGACTATTAACGTCTAGAATTATCACAATCGCATTCACATCAAAATAAATCAAAATAGAAATTTAATCAGAATAATCATTTTAAAGTAAGACCATCTAGGTCAACTAACAATACGCTCCAGATTATCGTTTGCTTCTATGATCCGAAAATGTTTAGATGCAAATGTTGAATCCTATATGTCAATTTCATGCAACACACATAGTGCACACATACTATTAATTGGAAAATCAAATAAACATTTCATTATACACATATGTGTATGTGTAAGGTATAATGTATGCTGATATTGACAATCCCGGGCATATTTCCTTTATTCACATCTCATAATCAATTAACATCTTCCAATCATCCTTTAATATCTAAAGAACTTTACTATCTTTAATCACCTCATTTCTCATCAACTAGGGTCATTCTAGATCTCATTCGAATCTAATTAACTCATATGGAAACACCATAGTATTGATTTGTTCATGTAACAATTAAAGGAAGAATCTTTAGCGCCATAAGTCTGGCCACAGTCGTGGTGTCCTTACCACGATCACGATAGAAACTATTTTTGTCAGGTTACGATTGTGTTGTAAGGGCCACGATCGTTCCCTGTATTTTTCTTCCTTTATTCATCCGAATTAAACACATATCACAACTGTAATTTCATACCAATTTTCCCATAATTCATACACATTAAAGAAATTTATTTCCATGCTAATTACACTACCCATTTATTGCATTAACCTCTCCAATCCTTAACTCATTTGATTCAACATTTCAAACTCAATCTAATCATTCATGAAATCCAATCTCCTTCCTTACTATGTCTTATTCATAATGCACCAACCAATTCATTCATCATGTTATGTCCTCATTTAACGCTCTAAACATTTCACATTTAGATGCATTACCTTCTAATATCCTTTAACTTAAATGAATAACATCAAGATCAATCAAAACTTATCACACTTTTAACCAACTTTTCCAACATCACTATGTTCCCATCAAGATCAATCAAAACTTATCACACCTTTAACCAATTTTCCAACATCACTATGCTCCTTTTAAGTCCCAATGAGGTTTAAAAACATCATAATTATATACCTCATCTTTACTAGGTTCAACCACTGTATGATCAACACATTACCATGAAAAATTACCAGCCACGATTGTGACATCCCTTGCCATGAAACAATTTCCTAGTATTCCTGCAGTTTTCCTAGTTTTTCTCTTGAAAGATTTTTAGGTCAGTTTTGTATGACCATTTTGACCTAGACAATGAGGATTTAAAAATTTCTTACAATCAAATGTTACTCTATATCTTAAGTTTCTAATGACCTAAAATTTATGCATTTTGGTTTAGTATCATGCAATTTATAGTCAAAATACTACAAACTGTTCTTGTACCTCGACTGAACACAATTCTCTATTTCAAGCCAAATTTCAAGACTCTCAAGGACACAATCAAAATTTAGTTCCTTCATAACAATTGTAGAAAATATGTCTCTAGTTTAATCTAAATCGGAACTCATCCTATTTAGATTTCTACAAATCAAGATTTGGCCAAATTACAGATGCATGTTTAGTAAAACACTCCATCTAGCATATTTTAGAATACATTTAACTTCGTTCCCATCTTAGTTCATCTCTTTTACTTAGTCTATCTTTTCTAACTCATATCCTCGTTATTTCCTCTTCATTCCTACTTCCACCTCAACTTAATATCATACACAAAAATTTATGATCTATGATTGATCATTAACCCAAAAATAGAACATATAACATTCATTCATAAATTAATTTTCTGCACTTCTTTCAGCCCCATTTTAGGACTCATTCTAACTCTAAATTATCTCTACATCAATTTGAATCATTAATCAACATACACATAAAAGCAAGACATGAACATACCTCTCATTCACGTCAGCTTATATACATATACCAATTTATGCTCATTTAACCCTAATCTATCATCAATAAGTTTCATTTAACAAACCAAGAAGAGCAACAACATAATACCTACTTGTTTACCTCAAGATCTTCAAAAATCATTTGACCTTATCTTTTCCATGCACCATTAATTCATCACCATTTCAGGGAGGAAAGGTTAGGCTTTTCTTAACAAAGTGAAGGAATAAATATATGGAGTGGCAAGTTGAAGAAAGTAATAAAGCTTAACATAGATGGTTGAAGAGAAGAGGGTGTCGTCAATGATGGAGAAGAAGAATGAAGAAAATGAAGGACAAATGTAGAGAGAAGGAGAAGAAAACGTGTTTTGGTCAAAATGCAAGACAATTAAAGTTGTCTTGCAATTGATAAATTCATGGATAGGTGTGTGGCATGGCAAGTGACACTTTTCCCTTGCCACATGTCACCATCCTATGGTTCCTAATGGGTCTTCTTTATTAACCGGTCCATTTGTCACCAATTTCTAGTCCAACTGTCTCTCAAATTTCAATGACTATTGTCATTAAATCCCAATATCACTTTTCAATAGTTCTACTACCATTTGATATTTATTTATGCTACTATTCATCAATTGTCTCGCCACTTGACATTTTTCCTAGTCTAAAAATACCCTTAATTCTAGAAAATTCTCAAATTTCACCAAAATTCTAAATCACTAATTAAACACACCAACTTAATTTTCAAGACATATAATCCATAATTTACATTATAATCACATTAAAAAAATCACTTATACTCAGAAATGTCAAATGAGTGTATGAACAAAGTATTGTAATGGGTGCAATAATCAATTTCACGCACATAAGTGTCATATTACACATGAGTATGAAATGCATTTTTGTTTCTCTCATTTTTATTTCTCATTTACGATATTCTTAACTCTAACCCTTAATATGGGAATAGGATGTTACATATTATTTAAGTATATTGTATCATTTATGATTATAATGTAGAATTAGGATGCTTTTATCTAGAATCTGGAAAATTAAGTGAACTAGCTTGTTAATATGATGGATAAAAAAGAATTCAAGGTATTTTATCTAGCACAAATGAAGCTAACCTAAGAGAGATGGCTAAGGAAATCACCTTTTAGAGCGGTAAGGAATTGAGAGAGGTTGAGAAAAAGGAGAAGAGCAAGTAATAGGTTGAAAACAAGTTGAAATATGAAGAAGAAGCGAGTTAAGAACCAATGTAAAAGGAGGAAGAGGTTTATAGTATTTTGACATATTCTAGCATTTGTCCAACAATGCCTAGGATCCCTTATTAGTAAAGATCGAAGAAGAATTGGCTTGATAAGCAGTCTAGAAGGTTCTCGAAGGTGTTCAAAAAGTTGTACATCAAAATTATGTTGGAGTTACATAAATATAGTGCCTTGGAAAGTAAGTGTATTTACATATAACTTAATTTTCTTCTAGTTTCTTTTGTAATGAAAAATATTTATTATTAATAAAACAAAAGAGTTTGGTTTTGTTTGTATGAGCATTATATATATCTAGTTTAAGTTACCAAGATTCTTTTATAGGTAATATACATATATATGGAGATGTATGGGAAACATGTATATTATCATAATCTAAATTAGCTGATTCATGGTTAAATAATCAAGTTGGTCACTTGATTATGGTTTGGAATGTAGTGTTGCGATTTATCTCTGTGTAAGTAAAAGAGTTTACTTCAAGGGAATGAAGAGTTTCATATCATGATAGTAGTTGACTATCAATGATGGCACTATTAAATGAATCTGGAATCATGCTTTAAAGAATAAAGTGGGTCGTTACT
Source organism: Erythroxylum suave (assembly GCA_027563595.1). Classification (NCBI taxonomy): domain Eukaryota; kingdom Viridiplantae; phylum Streptophyta; class Magnoliopsida; order Malpighiales; family Erythroxylaceae; genus Erythroxylum; species Erythroxylum suave. The sequence continues at coordinate 13,270,056 of JAOSBN010000004.1, read as the reverse complement.
TTGATCTTAAAACATAGACCTTAGCTTTTTGTTATGACGAACCACAATCTTGATGGGTGGTGAACTCATATGCGTTTCATTATAATTCTTGATATGATCAGAATGGATTTGTACAAAGTATCAATCTAGTGTCTGCATGTTGGAAATATTAATTGAAACAGTATAAGAGAACATTTACTTAAATAAAGAGTTTATAGTGATATCAGCACTTTTAGATGTTTTAATTGAGTTTGGTGATTAAACTGGTGCCAGTAGTTTGATGGAGTAGCTACCCATCAAGTCTTAGCACTAAGATGAGATCTTGTGTGTTAATCACCATATAGAGTAAAACGGGAGATCTAGAAGGAAAAACCAACATGAGGGCAAAACAGTAATTTTACCCTTTATTGAGTGGATAGCTATAATATGGTTCATAATAAAGTTTGCAATTAGACATCTTATTTGAAAAATGTATTCTCATAATACTTAGTAATTCAAGAGTTCAACCAATTGTCTTTAGTGGAATGACATCTGATTAATAAGCTAGAATTAATTTTAATGAGATTAAATTAATTCTAAGGTTATTGGAGCTTGAATTATATAAGTCCAATTAGATTTCCCATTTGGCTTCTAGGAAGGTTATCAAGCAAAGTAAAAAAAATAAATAGAGGTTTTAAAACCCATGATTGATATTAGACTTACTTTATTTAGAAACCCAAATGAACATTTAATATTGGGCTTGACTTTGGTTTGATTTGATTAATTAAATTAAAACAAAGTTATTAAAGAAACAAGGAGGGCATGTTTCTGGTTTTTTTATACCTAAATGTGCAGCTGCACTAAGAAACAAGGAGGGCATGTTTCTGGTTTTTTTATACCTAAATGTGCAGCTGCACATTTAGCATTGAATTGCTAAATCAAAGATGGTTTTTATCATGTTTTATCATCATTAAATGGAGTAATGATCTTATCATTAAATGGTTTAATGGTTATCTTTTAATGGTGGCATGTAATGTAACCTTTTAGCATTCATTTCATTAAAGAAAGGAAGAGGTGCATTTGATGTATTTTTTCTTTCCAAAGCCGAAAATGAGAAGGTCTTATTTAGCTTATTGGTCTTGTCATATAGCCATCTTAAAGAAATAAGAAGAGTCTCATTTATTGGCTTTTTTATGATTGATTAAAGAATAAAGTGATGTATTGGATGCACATCACATCTTTCTTTCATGATAACCGAAATTGACAAAGGAGAGGAGGAAGTGTTCTTGCATTTTGTTTTTTAACTCACTCTCTCCTCTCATGCATGTATAGCCAAAACTTGAATGAGAAGAGTCTCATTTTTGGCTTCTTTCTTCTAAGGAAAATCTCCTCAAAAAATATTTCTTTTCCTTTCCCACCAAAGGATCTTGTTAACCAAGTTGTCCAAGAAGAACAAGTGGTAGATCGGATTGGTCGGGATATAACAAAAAGGAGAGGATACATTGACAAAGGAGAGGATACAAAAGCGAGGAGTCAAAGTTGTAGCAAGGAGTGGGTATATTTCTACCACCTTGTTCTTATGTAAATTATTTTCCCTATATCGTATCATGTATAACTGAAACATGTCGATTTGGTTATGTTGTTTCCGCTGTGTTTTTGATTTCGAAAAAGTTTTGAAATCTATTGTTTAACCAAGTCTTGCATGGTTTCGTTTTTGATCCAACAATTGGTATCAAAGCCATTTTCTTATACATGATTCTGGTTCCTTTATGTAATGCATTGGATGGTAATTACATGTTGTATGCTGCATATTTTTATGTGATAGAAATATATATGTGTATGTTTTGCTCTTTGGTTGTCCATATAATATAGTTTTACCTTGTAAGTTTTTCTTTGTATGGTTTGTAACAAGGAGGGTGGCCTATCATCATCATGTTTCCTCCTTGGTTTTAGTTTTCTGTTTTCTTTGATTTTGTAATGTACAAAATTCTGTAATATTGAAGATGGATCAACGATGGGTCAAAGAGAAGCACAGGTAATGGTTTCGGTGTATCCTTTGGTGTATTGGCTGAAAACCAAAGTGCTGGAATTTTGTTTTAACAAAGTTTCAATTTTGTAAAAGCCAAGGTGCTGGAATTTTTGTTTTAACAAAGTTTCGGTTTGATGAAATACAAGTGCTGGAATTTTTTTTGAGTGTCAATTTTACCAAAAACAAGTGCTGGATTTTTTGTTTTCATATTGCCAAGGTTTTGATTTTGAAAAAAACAAGTGCCACTTTTTTTTTTCAAAATGAAAAAATTCGATTATATGAAAATGCCATTACACATTTTTATCGAATAGGCCGGGTCATATGGATGAAGAGTTTGAAGAGGAAGATCCAAATCCAAGATTTTTTGTTTTGTTTTAGGCCTAAAAGCCTTGTAATTTTATTTATGTTCTATGATGGACATTCAAATGTGGCCTATTAGTTCATGAGATGAATGGATAAATGGATGCAAATAGTATGGCATATTATGTGATTGTATGCCATTTAGAAAATTGCCAACCTAGGCTTTTCCATGCATTCATTATGTATGAGATATATAATAAAATAATATAGGATGGGTAATAAATTACATCTAGACAAGATGGTATTTATTAAAAACTTAAAGAACAAAAAAAGATTAAGTGGGAGAGGGCACTCATGTGAGAGTCCACTATCTCCATACGATGACCCATTTGCATGTGGTGAAGTGTTACTTCCCATATGAGAACATGAATCCTAGATCTTGCATGGTTTGGGTCTCCTTAAGGATAAGTCTACTCATTAGTAACAAATGTGACCTCCCATTGAGGCATGGTTTGCAAGTACCTTTAGTGGATGAATCAAATGGTTACATACTCAACATATTTTATCAATAACCTGCCCACTGTAGCTCTGTTAGTAAAAGTATGGACCAAATCATGACGTTTCTCAAAAAGTTAGGATGAAGATGCTTGGTAGTTTTTTGAGTAAGAGGGTCCTAGTTTTTCTTTTAATGGATAAGATGGCCCACTGTCACTTAGTCTGTTATAAATAAAAAAACAACGGTCATATAAAGTTTTAATTTTTTAAGTTTTGCTAATTCTATCATCATGCATACATACATCATGATTTTATACAAAGTTCCAACGTTGTTGACTAGTATGCTCATGTTTTAATAATTTATATTGTTAGACATAATCAACCACAATATGAATCCACTCACTTTGCTCTTGAAAAATAACAAATTGGAAAATGGAGAGATTTTTAATGAATAGAGACGTAACCTTGAAATTGTTCTTTAATATGAACGAATTTCATAGGTATTAACGGACAATGAGAATACACCTCTGGGTGGTAATTCAACTTTTGAGTAAGTCCAACAACATGAGCGATGGTAGAATGCTAATAAGACTTGTAAGTGCTATATTCTAGCTTCTGTTTGTGGAATGTTGCAAAAGCAAATTGCTTGCATTAAAACTGCTAATGCAATGGTCCATCACTTATATGAGATGTTTGGTGTGAGGACTAGGTCTATAAGAGTGAAAGCTATCGAAACTTTTCATAATCTCAAACAAAAACCTGGTGAACCAGTGCGGCATTACATACTGGAGGTAATCTCTATGGTTACTGAGGCTGAGATGCTTGGGGTAGATATAGATGCGGAAACATAGATGATTATGATCGTCAATAGCTTAAACTTATCTTTTCAATAGTTTAAGTTAGACTATGAGCTCAACAGCAAGGATTACACCTTGAGTGAGTTGATGAATACCCTCTAGAGTACAGAGGAGATATTAAATATCAAGACTTATGGGCCAGAAGCTAATGTAGCACCTTCTTGTAAGCCCAAGGCTAAGGGCAAGCAAAAGAAGAAGGGTCCAGCGAAAAAGAAGGCCTAAGCAAGAGTCAAGATCTAACCTATGAAAAAGAAGGACAAAGTGGACACCGAGGGAAATGTTTCCAATATGGTGAGCAAGGTCACTGGAAAAGAAACTATACGGACTACCTTGATTCCCTCAAAAGCAAACAGGGTATGGGTTTCCTAACTTTGTTAGGAACTAGAAATATGGTAGATTCTGATTCTTGGATTTTAGATTTAGGAGCCACTAACCGTGTTTGCAATTCTTTGTAGGGGTTCCAGCAAAGGAAAAGACTACATAAAGGTCAGTTTCAAGTCAAGATAGCAGACGGATCCTATGTTTCAGTAGGCTCAGTGAGAGTAATTATCTTTGTTGGACCCCATTTCCGGAGCCCAACGTTCGGAGTCATCATAAAACGTGAGTATGCGTATTAACTTGGGGATTAGTTCCATGAATCCGTATTAGCCATATTCCGTAAGAGTGGTGTGCCCACACCAGTCAATCACCAAAATAATAATTGAATTTTTCAAAAAAATTGTAGCTTCAATTCTCTAGTTTAATTTGAAGTCAGAACTATCTCAATTGGAACTCTATAGAAGAAGTTATGGTTAAAAAGCCAAAGTATGTTCATAGCCCCTCTAAACCGACCCCTCACTATCTTTCCATCAGTCCTTTTCATATCAGAGAAAAAGGCTACCAATTTTTATTTAAGGATAGAAGAATGTTTTAGGAAACCATTACTTTAAGAATCAGTTCATTTGGTGGTCGGACGATAAAGTTATCGCCAAAAGATTGAAACATGTTTATATCCTTAATCATATTGTACCTATTATGGGAGAATTGGCATAACTTTCTCTAGAAATCTTTGAATGAGGCCATTCTGAGACTATTTCAAAAGTAATTCTAGATCTAAAATATGTTATGAAGACCACAAAGCAAGATTATGCCTCAAAAAGGGTAAAAATTGTAATTTACTGTAGTTGTCCTATGAATGTCCATTTAACGGACGTACATGTCCGCATACCGGACATAGATGGGCTTGGGAGCCATTTTTCACCTGAGAAGGTCCATTTAACAGATATAATGTTTGTTTAAAGGACATTGGTGATGCCGGGGTCCTCATAAACCTAAGAATGTCTGTCTAACAGACCTAGAGTCCGTCTAACAGATATAGGTGTTACCCAAACTCCTCTAAAGCCGCTCCAATGCTTCCTACATCCGTTCTAACGTCACATTCACTCATAACCTTCCCATTTTCACTTCTTCTAAAGCAATAACACTCCTTAAACATTCAATTTCCAACTCAGGTGCATTGAACTCCCAAAACTCAACTCACTCATCACATACACAAACTCTCATCATTCACCATAGCTGTCATGTAGATACCTCCTATGCAACATCACCACTTATAATGCTCATATCTCTCAACTCTGATACCCATTGGAAAGCTAAGAAGATAAGCTACAACTTTCCAGAAGAAAACTTTGTCTAGATCTATTTAGAATAGTACATTTTTCTCCCTGAATCTAGGACACAATTTCTACCCCTATGAAAAGCTTTAAAATGCAATATAAAGACTTTGGAAATCATGAACAAACCATAATATATATATTTCATTATCATCAAAACAAATAAGATTTTTACAACGCTTTAGTGGGCATTTTGAGCCCTCTTACATCATAATCCAAAATACAAAGTTTAAAAGAACTAGAATCGCTCAAAATACGACTAAAGCATTGTTTTACATAATCTAACTTCAAAAACAAAACATGCAAACTGGAGTGATGCCTTGACTCTTAACGCGATCACTCAATATCTTGTTCATCACCTTAAGAAGGGAAGGAAGGGGTGAGCTTGAAGCTCGTAGGTAACAGTCTTATAACTGGTAAGAAGCAAAAATCATTGAAAACTTTCATAATCATAGCAAATTCTCATAAAAATCCATAAAACATATATCTCATAAATTCTCAACTTGTCAAACCAATTCACAACTCATATAGGTCAAGCATTCATCAAACTTGTCAACACATGTAAACACATAAGCACATCATCATGGTTTGGGTAAGTCCATGAACATGATGAACTACACAATTCCACATAATGATCTTGTGTAGTCCTAAACTTGAGGGAGTCCATATAGGAGCTCTGTGTCACTAGCGGGTAGGCGGGAGAAGCCTTTAACTTGGTCAACATTCATGTGACATTTTTGAATGGATTACGCCAAACCCACATAACATGTAATTTATGAATTGTAAACCAATTGCCCAAATGGCACATGTTGAAAAACTTGTTTTTCATGAGCATGAACTATTTCATATACAATTCCATCATCATTTCACACTTTATCAACCAAAATCCTATAAAAATCATATAACCATTTCTCAAATCATCCAAAAGCCATAATACAACAATTATGGAGCAATTTGAAATCATTCTCATATCACTCAAAATTCATTCACGAAATTCATATACAAAAACATATGGAACATTCTCAAACCATTTTAAAGAACAATAAGTGCACATTTTCAAGGTAGTTGGAAATCATTAAATTTCATTTATTTGAAAGAAACTTTAATAGCTTATTGATTCAACTATAAGAATGTCACCCACCTTAATTTCGTTGCTTGAATACTTGGTCAAGGATGTTCCTCCTCTAGCTCCTCTTGCCTCTCTTACCTCCCTTCAACATCGACAAAATTCGATTCAAAATTCATTCCAATTGTAAAACCCAAAGAAACCTATGCATGAAATTGATCCTAGAATACTTATACCCATGCATTTCCTAAGCTCTTTGAACCAAAACTCCTTCAAAAAATCCAAAAGATTAAACATCAACTTACCTTGAATATTCACCAAAAAATGATTTTCTTGGCTCTAATGGAAGCTTTAACCTTCCTCTTCCTTTTTTCCTTCTTAATCACTCTCAAAATCCCTCTTGAAGATTAAGAAAAATTGAAACCTAACTTAGCCCTCTTCTTTCTCTCCAACAACAGTTTCTCTCGCTTCTTTCTTTAATTTCGTTTTCTCCCTCTTCCAAGTGCAAGACAAGTCTTCTTTCTCCCTTTTATACTCTTGATGATTGCACAATGTCCATTTTTCCCCTCCTTTAATGCTTTAAGGTTTTTAAGCTTAAGTGATCTTCCTAAAATACCCCTTATGTAAACTTACCACCTTAAACTTTAATTCCCTTAACCTATATCATATTATCTTACTCACATTAACATGTTAATTAACTCCAAGATAAAATAATCTAGCAAGACCCCAAAATAAAACTAATCATCCTTATTTATAAAAAATAATAAATAAATAAATAAAAATTTGAGGGCCAACATTTCTCCCCCTCTTAAATTGATCAGATGTTTGGACGATTCCAAACAATTATTAATAGACTGAAAGCTCTGGGAAGAATCTATGATAGTCAAGATCATGTAAGAAAGATTCTTAGAAGTCTTCCAAAAAGATGGAGACCCAAAGTAACAGCAATAAAAGAGGCCAAGGATTTAAGCAAGCTGAAGCTAGACGAATTGCTTAGTTCGTTGAAAATCCATGAAATAGAGCTTGATGCAAAAGATAAACCCAGAAGGGATAAATTTATTGCATTGAAGGTTGGTCAGAAGAATTACAAGATGCAGAAAAATAGAAGCACATCTTCAAAAGCATTAAAGATTGAAGAAATCAAGAATGATGATGCTAGTGAATTTGATCAAGATTCAAGTGAAGATGAAGATGAGCTATCCTTCATTTCAAGAAATATTAGAAGGATGTGGAAAAAAATCAAGGGAAAATAAAGACTTCTCTTTCAAAAAAAAAAGCAAAGATGATTCGAAGAATAAGAAAAGTTCTATCGTCTGCTATGAGTATAATAAACTAGGACATTACAAATCTGAGTGTCCGTTGCTCAAAAGAAAACAAAAGAAAAGTTAAGAAAAAAAAAGAGCATGATGGCAATATGTGAAGATTTAGATTTTTCTGAATCTGAATCCAACTCAGAAACATCAAAGCAAGCAAATATGTGCTTGGTAGCTGAAGGGGAAAGCAATGATGAGGTAATTTCTGACTTTGATGATCTTCATGATGCCTATTTAGAATTGTTAAAAGATTCACATGTTATCTTAAAACAATATAGGTTATTGAAAAAGAAATTTGTTGAAAATTTAAAGAACACAAAACTCCTAGAAGAAGAAAACATCTGCCTTAAGAAACAAGTAGACAATATGAAAAAGAAAGTAACTATAGATAGATCTGAGGAAATTAATCAATTAAAGGATTAATAGTCTTTTAGTAGATTTATCGAAATTTACAGAAAGTAAAAAATGGATGAATGACATGATTGGAAGTCATAGACATCCAAATGATAAAAGCAATTTAGGCTCTAATAATAGAAATACTATTCATAATAGTAATGTTGTTCATAATAGGAATTATGTTCCTAATACAAAGAAAAAGAAACAGTACTCTTATTATTCAAAGAAAAATTATAATACTAACCCCAAAGGACCCAAGAAAATATAGGTACCTAAAAAGGATATAATATATGCAGATCTCCTTTCTTGGAAGAAGCAACCACCACCAATGGTATTTGGACATTGGCTATTCACAACACATGATGGGCAAAAGGTTTGTGTTCATATAACTCCAATATAAGCAAGGAGGATCAATAACTTTTAGAGACAACAAGCAGGGCAAAATAATTAGGATTGGAAAAATTGGTAAAGATTCTCTTTCATCTATTGATAATGTTCTACTAGTTGATAGTTTAAAGCATCATCTAATCAATATAAGTCAATTATGCGATTCTAGATTTAAAGTATCCTTTAATCAAAATTCTTGTATAGTCAAAAACAAGGATGGTTCTATATTCTTTTTTGTCAAGAGATGAAATAATCTTTATAAAATTAACTTAGATGATTTAAAAAGTTAAAATATTTCATGTTTTATATCGAAAGATGATGAAAACCTGATTTGACAAAAAAGACTAGGTCATGTTAGCTTTAAACATATTTCTAAATTAGTTAGGCATGATATGGTAAGAAGTTTACTAAAGATAAGTTTTAACAAAGATTTCCTTTGTGAAAATTGTCGAAAAGGAAAACAAGTTAAAACATCTTTTTCATCTAAGAATATTGTAACTTTGTCTAGACCTCAAGAGCTGTTACGTATAGATTTGTTTGGTCTAACCAGAACAACAAGTCTTAGTGGAAAGAGGTATGGTTTTGTAATTGTTGATGACTTTACTAGATTTTGTTGGATATTGTTTTTACCATATAAAGACAAATGTCTTAAATTCTTTAAAGCTTTATCCAAAAAGTTCCAAAATAAAAAAGAATTTCTATTATTGGAATTAGGAGTGATCATAGTGGAGAATTTGAAAATGAAAAATTCAAAATGTTTTGTGAAGAGAATGGAATTTTCCATAATTTCTCTACTCCTAGAACTTCTCAACAAAATGGAGTTGTAAAGAGAAAAACAGGACAAATTAGGAAATGACAAAGACTATGCTATGTGAAATGAATCTTCCTAAGTACTTCTGGGTAGAAGTTATAAATACAACTTGTTATATTCAAAATAGAGTATTTTGTGACCTATTTTAACTAAAACTCCATATGAATTGCAGAGGGGAAGAAAGCCAAATATTTCTTACTTTCATCCTTTTAGTTACAAATGCACTATTTTAAATACAAAAGAAAATTTGGATAAATTTGATTCCAAGATCAATTCAGGAATTTTTTTAGGTTATTCAATTACTTCTAAAGCTTATAGAGTTTATAATCTTGCTTCTAAATCTATTGAAGAGTCTATGAATGTAAAATTTAATGATGATTCTCATCTAGATAAAAGAGACGATTCTGATGATGAAACTTTATCTACTTCCTTGGTTAATAACCTAGACGATTCACCACTAGACAATTCATCTTATAAAGTAATAGATAATTCTGAAAATATTAGCTTAAGAAAAGACTAGAAATATAAATCTTCTCACCTCGAAAACTTGATTATAGGAGAAACATCAGAAGGAGTGAGAACTAGATCTAAGTTTAGAAGAGAGGCCAATGTAGCATTTGTTTCCAAATTAAAACCTAAGAAAATTAATGAAGCTCTTCAAGACGAAGCTTGGATTTTAGCTATGCAAAAGGAGTTAAAGCAATTTACAAGGAATAAAGTCTGGTCTCTAATCCCTAAACCATCCAATAAATCTATTATAAGAACTAGATAGGTATTCAAAAATAAACTAGATGAATCAGGAAAAGTAACTCGTAACAAAGCTAGATTAGTAGCTCAAGGAAATAATCAATGAGAAGGAATAGATTATAATGAATATATGCTCCTGTAGCTAGACTAGAAGCTATTAGGATGTTTCTTACATATGTTGTTTGTCATAATATAAAACTGTTTCAAATGGATGTGAAAAGTGTATTTTTGAATGGTTTTATAGATGAAGAAGTTTATGTTAAACAATTGTCAGGTTTTGAAGACATTGATAAATCAGATTATGTGTATAAACTTCATAAAGCTTTGTATGGATTAAAACAAGCACCTCATGCATGATATGATTGTTTAAGTTTGTTTTTGATTAAAAATGACTTTATTAGAGGTCAAGTAGATAAAACATTATTTCGAAAAAATTTTAAAAATGATTTTATCATTGTACAAATATATGTAGACGATATCGTCTTTGGTGCAATTTCTAAAAAATTATGTTTAAAATTTGAAATTCTTATGAAAAAGTGAATTTGAAATGAGTATGATGGGTGAATTAAAGTTCTTTTTTGGTTTACAAATTAAACAAAGTGAAGAAAAGATTTTTATTCATCAACAAAAGTATATCAAAGAACTTTTAATCAAATATAAAATGGAAAATGTTAATCCAATGTCAACTCCTATGCATCCTTCAATTATCTTAACTAAAGATGAAGTTGGTAAGAATATTGATCAATCTCTTTTTAGAGGAATTATTGGTTCTTTGCTTTACCTAACTACAAGCAGACCTGATATAACGTTTATTGTTTGTTTGTGTGCAAGATTTCAAGCAGATTTGTGATAATCTCACTATATTGCTGTTAAAAGAATATTGAGATATTTGGCAGGTTCTACTGATCTTTGCTTAATGTATGAGAAAGTTAAATATTTCAAGTTAATTAGTTACTGTGATGCTGATTATGCTGGAGATAGGATTGGTAGAAAGAGTACAAGTGGAGGATGTCACTTTCTTGGTCATAATCTAATTTCTTGGTCAGGAAGAGGCAAAGTTCAATTGATCTATCTACTGTAGAAGTTGAATACATGTCAGCTGTAAGCTGTTGTTCACATATGTTATAGATAAAGTATCAGCTAGAGGATTATTCTATCTAAGAAGATCATATTCCAATCCTTTGTGACCATACAAGTGCTATCAATCTCTCAAAGAATCCAATACAACACTCAAGGGCAAAGCATATTGAAGTTAGACACCATTTTATAAGAGACTATGTATAGAGAGGCATCATCGATCTACAATTTGTTGATATGAATCAACAATGGGCAAATATCTTCACTAAACGCTTAAGTGAAGACAAACTCAAGGAAATAAGATGAAATCTGAATATGGTGATGTTAAATGACCATTCGTCTGAAACTCCATGATCTAGACGATTCGTCCTGAAGAAGCTGAAAAGTCACAAGTTTTCAGATAGAAACTGTAACTTTTCAAGAGTGCATATAAAAAACAATATCTACGACACTTCACACTTTAGAATTTTCATGAAAAAAAAAATGAAACCGACTTGTTCAAAATGCTCTTAACAAAGACGATCCAACACTCTACTCTAAACATCAAGCTCTTCTTATTTCATTTCATATCTTTCTCTTAATATTTCCTATATACTAACCTCGCTTATTAAAGAGAAATAAATTTCTCTGTTTAGTGTTTATCTTTTACAGATTAGAAATGTCGAAATCTCTTGACTATGGAAGACTCATCGATTTCACTTTCTTGAAGAATGCTCAGATAAATATCGAACCTAAGATTGAAGCAGTTGGATGGAAGAACTTCTTCAGTATCCGAGAGACGGTGTATCTGAATGAAATATATGAGTTCTGGAAGAATGCAAAGGTGGTAGACAACTCCTTAGTAATAATATATGGATACATTTATTATGCAGACATCAAATTAAAATCATGTCTTTAAAAATTGCAAAGTTTGTTATGAAGTTGGGAACTTGGTGTAGTACATTGGATGAATGTGAAAATTGATGTTCTATATTTGAGGGAAAATCTGAATTAATCTAGCCTGATCTAGGTAAATGTGCCCTCTAGAAAGTTGTAGATAATTCTTTTAGCTTTTTAACGATATATAGCATGAAATTTTTGGACCTCTGAGCTGAAGTTATGGTCCTTATAAAGGAAGATGTATCTTCTGCTTTTTGCTTCTTCTGTGTTTTGTTTCTTCTACTTTTTATTTCGTCTACTTTCTGACAAACTTTGTCTACTTTTTACTTCGTCTACGTTTTGACAAACCTCATCTACTTTTTATTTCGTTTACTTTCTGACAAACTTCATCTACTTTTTCACCTGGCCTATCTTCTATCCCATTTTTAGCCCTCCATAAGATAAAATATCTCTTTTAGTTCTTCATGAAATTTGTAGATCTTGAAGTCCTATTTTTATTCATATAAAGAAAACCATAATCCAATATCTGTAGAAAAAGTTATAACAATTTTCCCATTTCATCTGTCTTTTTCCACTAGTCTGCCTTTTCATTTGGCTTGTCTGTACCTATCTTCTATTCCATTTTTGACCCTTTAGATGATAGAGTCTTCTTTGAAGTCTTTAGGAAAGTTGTATATCTTAAATTCCTCTTTCTAACCATATAAAGAACACCTAAATCCGATATCTGTATGGAAAGTTGTACCAAATTTCCCATTTTGTCTATCTTTATCCATTAGTCTGCTTTTTCATTTGGCTTCGTCTATACCTATTTTCTGTTCCATTTTTGATCTTCAAAAAGATAGATTCTATCTTTAAGATCTTCAAAAAAGTTGTATATCTTGAAGTCTTCTTTCGAACCATATATAGAACACCTTAATCTGATATCTTTAGGTAAAGTTATAACAAATTTCCCCATTCGTATGTCTTTTTCCATTAGTCTGCTTTTTCATTCGGTTTCATCTATACCTATCTTCTGTTCCATTTTGACTATTCAGAAGATAGAATCTGCCTTTATAATCTGCTTAGAATTTTTATATCTTGAAATTCTTTTTGAAATCATCCTAAGATGATTTTAATCCAACATCTCTAGTGAAAGTTATGCCATTTGTCCCGAGACAGGTTCAGTATGATTGAGGACAAAAACATGTTTGATTCTTTTGGCCATAACTTCTTCTCTAGACACTCAAATGACTTGATTTTCGAACATTGGACTCGTAAGACATTGATATACATCTAAAAAAAGCCATATCCATCTGAAATGAAGTGAGAAAGAATGAGTGAAAAACGTGGGATGGGTACAGTGTGTGTGTTCTTAAATACTATGAACTGATGTTATTCCCCTGAACATACTTCAATATTTTGATGATTTCTGGACCAGTAGAGCTCCAAATGAGATGATTTCTGATTTTTGTAAACTAAAGACATGGAGCTACAAATGGTATGAAGAAATTGGAATCTAATTCAGTTTATAATATGTTTAAATTTCGGATAGAAGTTGTGCAGAGTATACTGATTTAGACAAGAGCAGTCTAAAAATGTTTGAAGTATATCTTTCGAATCACTGAACCAAATTGAATGATTTTGGTGTCATTAGAAACTAAAGACATAGGGAACATTTTCTGGAAGAAAGTGTTATGTTAGAATGTTCAAGGGTACTGTTGCCAAGAGACTTAAGTACAAAAGACATAAGACATAAATGGAAAGGCAAATGGGACAATTCTCAATCATTAAGGGCATAATTGGAAGAAGAAGTGTTGTCTTGCTTATAAATGAAGAA
>JAOSBN010000004.1:13216656-13230927 GCA_027563595.1 Erythroxylum suave | reverse complement strand
CTCATCTTATCCCTCACAAATAAAATTTTTCGCCAACTCCATAAACTATTATAGGTGGGTTGGGCATTCCAAAAGTTGGTTCATGCCTCGCGGGTGCCAGGGGTCCTGCCATAAAAGAATAGATATACCATTGCCAATCCTAAATCTGTACTGGTTCCTCATCTTATCCCTCACAAATAAAATTTTTCGCCAACTCCATAAACTATTATAGGTGGGTTGGGCATTCCAAAAGTTAGTTCGTCTTAGGATAATGGTGTGCACCCACTTCACCCACAACGCCTCCCTATCTACAAACAGATGCCAAATTTGTTTTCCTATCAAAGCATGGTTCCAAGTGGTCAAGTGTTTCACTCCTAAGCCACCCTCCTTTTTGGATCTACTAATATTGTTAACCTTGGCCTGAGATTTTGAATCTACCCTCCCAACCCTTAGGAAGTTCCTAAGCTTCTTCTCTATACCCTTAAGAATGGAGGAAGGAAGAATAAAATGGGAAGACTAGTATACTTGGAAGGAAGACAGAACGGAGATAACCAATTGAATTATGCCTGCATGTGAAAGACTTTTGTGAGTCCAACTATTCATCCTATTGTCTATTCTATCCAAACCACATTCATTTCAAGTGTGAGCGGCAAGTAGGCAAGAATTACGTATTCTACGACTTTTAAGTTCAGACGATCCCATAACTTCTTTATCTTTCAGTCACGTAAATAAAATATATCAAATAAATTGATTTGATTTATATACCATTACTTATATAAAAATATTAATATGTAATCATAAATAATAAAAAATTCATTAATTCAATATAACAATAATGATAATCAATTTCTTATAATTTACAAATAATTAATAACTATTTGAATTTTTTTTGCTATTGTAAATAAAATTATAAAACTTCTTATTACCTTATTAGTTTATTATATTAAGTACTTAATATTTTATTTTACTAATAATTAAAAGCTATCAATTTATTATATTTCTAATAATATATTAATCAATTTAATATTTTATTTACTATTAACTATAATAAATAAGATGATTAATTTCTTACTTATTTTTATAAGTAAATAATAATTAATTAGATTGATATTTTTACTATTAACAAATGAATTTATTTATTAATTTGTGTCATTCACTCAATATATTTAAATAATAAAATAACCTTTAATATTAATGATATTTTATTGTGTTAGTAATTAATGAATATTAATTTATTATATTTTATTAATAATTGGTAGTATTTTACTATAATAAATAACATAATTAAAACTTTATTTGTTAGATAAAAATAGTAATAACTCAAAGTTTTTGATAAATACATAAAATAAATTAATTGTAAATAAATCAAGTATTTTCATAACATAATTTTAGTATTATTTTAAGAATAAAAATAATTATAAAATATTATAAAATATAGTAATCTTATTATTTATTATATATATATATATATTATAAATGTAATAAATAATAAGTGATGTCTTATTCATTTGAAAATAATTCATCGTGTTTATGTTTCGTTAGCATATTTGAACAGTTGACACATTATCTATTTATCCATATTCTGACCACGTCGACTCATTTTCTTGACCTCCTGGAAGTACTGCTATGTTTGTACAAAAACAAATAAGCAGAGGTAAGCGATGTCGTATCCATGAACGCTTTTTGTGCGTTGACGAAATTACCCACGTTAAAATTCAAAATCCATTAGATGTACAAACCTCCTCAGTTGGAATCGCCGTCCAAAACGACGCATCCTCAATGGTTTCTCGTGGGCGTGGCCGTTACACACCGGATGCCGATGGCTCCCCAAACTACCACCACCGTGGCGACCGCCGTAGCCCGTCCTACAACAGCTACGACGAGAGCCATCGAGATGGCGATCGCTTACGTCGCCGCTCAAGCTCGCCCGATTACCCTAGTCCAAGCAGAAGAAGAAGAAGCCCAAGCCCTAGGTGCAGAGAAACCCTAAATTCTCTGCCGAAACGCTTCGGTAAGGGACGAGATGGTTATAGAAATGGTCGAATGTCTGAATCGGAGTCCGATGAAGAGTTGAAGGGATTGAGCTATGAAGAGCGGAGGAGGCTGAAGAGGCAGAAGATGAGGAAGTCAATGACGTATTGCTTCTGGAATGTTACGCCGAGTCCGCCACTGCACGAGAAGGGGGAGGAATTTGAAGGTAAGGCCGATGAGTTATCGGAGAAAACTGATTCGAGTGAGAAAGAGAGAGATAAATTGAGGAATGGAAATGAGAAATCAGATATTGACTTGGAGAAATCTACAAGTAGTAAGTCGGAGAGTGAGTCTGAGTCTGATGATTATAGGTTGAAGAAGAGAAGAAGCTCAAATTCTAAGCGGAGGGATAGTGAATCAGATGATGATGAGAATGAGAGTGAATTGGATTCTGAAAAAGAAAGAAAACGGGGGAAGGGGGAGAGAAAAAGGAGTGGGAGAAGCAAGAGTAGTAAGAGGAGAAGGAGAAGGAAGAGTAGGCATACGTATTCTGACGATAGTGAGAGTGATGAGTCTGATGACGAAGGTAAAAGGTCTGAGAAGCGGAGGCGTTCTTCGGGTTCGCGCAGCAAAGAAAGGAGGAGAACTAAGAGGTTCGAAACAGAGAGTGAAAGTCAGGTGTCGGATGGGAGCTCAGGTTCTGAAGTGGATGGAACCAGTAAATCAATGGCGGATGAGGCTAGAAAGGCCGAAATTGATGAGGAGGCGCTGAAATTTAAGGAAATGATCGAGGCGCAGAAGAAACCTGCATTGGACAACGAACCTGTTGTTGGACCAATGCCCTTGCCCAGAGCTGAGGGCCATATTAGCTATGGTGGGGCGTTGAGGCCTGGTGAAGGTGATGCCATTGCGCAGTATGTGCAACAAGGGAAGCGTATTCCTCGTAGAGGTGAAGTGGGTCTTTCAGCTGAGGAGATTCAGAAATTTGAGGGCTTGGGGTATGTAATGAGTGGTAGTAGGCACCAAAGGATGAATGCTATTCGTATTAGAAAGGAAAACCAGGTGTATAGTGCAGAAGACAAGCGTGCATTGGCCATGTTCAATTATGAAGAGAAGGCAAAGCGTGAACACAAGGTTATGGCAGATTTGCAGAGACTGGTGCAGCGTCATATTGGGCAGGATGTTGGTCCTACTCATGATCCTTTTGCAGCAAAAGGATTGGATGGTGCCGATGCTTGATGTTCGTGAGATAGATTTAATTGTTTTTGTACGGAAGCTTTCTTATATTTAATGGTGGTACAACTGCAATAGCACGTAATGTTTTTAACTTTTTGTCTGGATATAATCTGGATTAATCGTTTACACATAGCTTCTTTTTCTTTTTTTTTCCTACTTCCATCGAATTCCCTACACCATCTTACTGACTCTTGCACATCTGTAGAAATGAGTAGCCGCATATCTTTTATTGTATTAGATGCGGATATAGAGTGGCATTTTGCATAGGGTATAAATGATGAAATGCTTTTGATAGAGTAAGGAATGAAGACATCTTGCTAGGTAGAACTAATCACCTGTTGTACGATTTAGAACTGTATAAGTTTTCCATGTAAAGACTCCTGTTTTACGTGGTTAAATGGCGGTTGAATTCTCAAAGTACCTTCTTCGCCTGACTCTGTTGTGATGAATTTAATGATGTAGTCTTGATATAGAAGAGGAAATATTACCCAAGTTGATTGTCTTACTGTGATGGGAGAATATGAAGCCCAATACTAATGTCTATAGGTGATTGGCAAATTTTTGTGGACAAAAAAACCTTAGTTTGATTAGTAGAAGCTTCTGCAAGGTGATGTACCCTGATATTTAAACTGTACTTGAAGGACAAAAAAAGCATAGTTCAATCCAGGACTGATATGAATAGGCTGATGTTTGGCAGAAAGCGTTGGGGATATCAGAAGAGTGGGGGAAGGAAGATTATTTAGTAAATGTGTAAAGTAGAAGGTTT
The DNA here is from genome assembly GCA_027563595.1 of Erythroxylum suave. Lineage (NCBI taxonomy): Eukaryota > Viridiplantae > Streptophyta > Magnoliopsida > Malpighiales > Erythroxylaceae > Erythroxylum > Erythroxylum suave. The sequence goes on along the minus strand of JAOSBN010000004.1, from coordinate 13,226,975 downwards.
CCATCTAACGTGGCTTAAGCAAGGATGGAAACTGTTTCTAAATGAAGAAGGTTAATCGGAATCAAATGAAATAAGAATACTAAGTTATGAAAGTCCAGTGGAGGTTTACAGAAGCGTTCATTTTCATTTTTAGGACTGGGACTTGTGCTCCGTACTTGCAGCAATCTTTGTCACTTCTAACGTGTAGAGACAATAGAGTGTAAATTATGTATTAGGGGGTTTCATAAGTTTTGAACGGGAGTTCATCATGAAAAGTGATAATTTCTACTCCGTAGCTGAGGTGTCGAAATTTTCATCCATTATATTTATTCGAGGAAATCTGCAGTTTGTTTTCTTCGGGCAAATGGTAAGAGTTGGAAGAATATTTATTGTTTGGTATTGTTACAATTTGGAGTCAAATATATGTTTTGTACACCGCTTTTTCCTTTTGCAGAGCAGAGGGATAACAAGGGCTACTTCTTCAAATGGCATGATTTTTTTTATCAATATGATGATGTAACATCATGATTTAGATGGTAAAATATGATGATGTAACACCTCCATAATAGCACGGACGACTTGACATGGATCTAACGTGCAAGTCTTCCAGGGGATGCTGATTGATTCAACAGTTTTGCATCAAAAGCCAGTATTTCGCAGCTAGAATTTCATGGGCTTTGGTAGGGGAAGAGCGTCTGTATCCAATTCACATTGGCTATACGTATAGAACATATGTTTATGTTGGATATACGTGTGTTTCTCAGTAATGAGTGTAAGGCTTGTTTGCAGTTATCAGAGCCCTTACAGTTATGAAAGCTCACTCTGGGACTGCGCTGTCGGCTGGCTTTGATGCTTCAATGTAGTATGGGAGGTTTGATGTGGCAGAGGTGGCGGTTACGTATTGTCTTAAGCTAGCAAGGAAGTTACACCTCAGCAAATCTGCCCCTTGAAAAGTTATAGCCACCAAGCGATATTTTGGTCTATGTATGGGCATTTGCTAGAGATGGTGGTAAAATTTTCATTGTGTTTGGTTTCTAGCTTGTTCAATGGGAATGAAATATGGCAGCACGCAGTATTGTGAAATCTGGGTTTCAATTAGGTCTTGTTTGGTAGACGGGTCGCCACCAGATAAACAGCAAGGGGTTATCCCGAGGTATTGCTTCTAGTGAGACTTCTTTAGATTTAAGACATTCCTAGTCACATGATTTAGAAGCAAGAAGCAATTGCTTCTAAATCATGTGACTAGGAATGTCTTAAATCTAAAGAAGTCTTCTAAATCATGTGACAATGTCTTAAATCTAAAGAAGTCTTCTAAATCATGTGACTGCTTCTAAATCATGTGACTAGGAATGTCTTAAATCTAAAGAAGTCTTCTAAATCATGTGACTAGGAATGTCTTAAATCTAAAGAAGTCTCACTAGAAGCAATACAATTGCTTCTCTGATGAGTATTAAGCAATCAGCAATTTTGATTTTCCACTCCTGAAGGATTTTGTTTATAGGAGCAAGTTTCTGTATCCAATGCATATTTGGGTTTGAAGCCACCTTCCCCAGTCCCAGAGTAGGTAAATGGACATTGAAAGAGCGACTTTTTTGGCCGTTCTTTGCAAGCTACTTGAACTGAGATTGCCATGACCAATTCTTTTTCTTTTTCTTTTCCATCCAGAGCAGATCGGTAACATGGTGGTCTAATTGCATACTAGTTTTCGTCTGGTCTTATAGCGTGCATTTGACTGTATATCTCCACCACACTAGGCAACACATCATCATCATCATTATCATCATCCAGTTTGAAATCCCGCAATGACGCAGAGTCTGGGAAAATCTGATGGTACGCAGCTTTACCCCTATATAGTAGAGAGGTTGTTTCCGGTAGACTCACAATGCAGATGTGATATGGAGACCAACTAACCAACCAAAATTGTTGATATGGAGACCAAAATCGTCGTGAGTTAAGACCAGTTTAAAAGAAAGGTTATTATATATATATATAAAATAAGAAAAATAATTAGAAACGCTGTAAAGTTCTGTTCATACCTGTTATGCTGCAAACGTCTGCTCACCATTCCTCGAATTGTGCAAGTCAATATTAAATAAGGGTCATGCAAATCTGCTCTGTAACTTACTAATTTTTATCATATGTCCTCATGGGGTCATATGATTAGGCGAATCACCTTATTTAGTTTAGTTGAGCTATATACCATCTGTGAATGATGGTCACTTGAATCCCTTGAAAATAGACACGTGTCCTTTGCTGTATCAATTTCCATGTCCGTGTAACCGTTCTCGGGTCTGAGAAACTCTAAAATTATACGAAAATTGCAAGTTAATGGAATGGAAGCTGTGACCGTGGTTATGTTGGTTTTATGTCTGAAGAATATGTAACTTCTAGGGATTTTGGGGTAACAGTGATTTGATAATCACTTATTTCATTTCACGCTATTAAATGGTATTTATACCATCACTGTTTGTTTAAAAAAAACGACACTAAAACATATACAAAACGCAAACACCTATTAACAGTTACAGTACACCGCTTATTTACAATACAATACTCTAACCTATACAATATAAATATAAAGTATTCTAAAAAACAAAATAAATAAATAGAATTAGAAAAGTATATAAATAAATAAAATAAAACAAAACCAACTAAAATAATTGATATGGAGATCAAAATCGTCGTGAGTTAAAACCAGTTTAAAAGAAAGGTTATTATATATATATAAAATAAGAAAAATAATTAGAAATGCTGTAAAGTTCTGTTCATACCTGTTATGCTGCAAATGTCTGCTCACCATTCCTCGAATTGTGCATGTCAATATTAAATAAGGGTCATGCGAATCTGCTCTGTAACTTACTAATTTTTATCGTATGTCCTTATAGGGTCATATGATTAGGCGAATCACCTTATTTAGTTTAGTTGAGCTATATACCATCTGTGAATGATGGTCACTTGAATCCCTTGAAAATAGACACGTGTCCTTTGCTGTACCAATTTCCATGTCCGTGTAACTGTTCTCGGGTCTGAGAAACTATAAAATTATACGAAAGTTGCAAGTTAATGGAATGGAAGCTGTGACTGTGGTTATGTTGGCTTTATGTCTGAAGAATATGTAACTTCTAGGGATTTTGGGGTAACAGTGATTCGATAATCACTTATTTCATTTCACGCTATTAAATGGTATTTATACCATCACTGTTTGTTTAAAAAAAACGACACTAAAATATATACAAAACGCAAACACCTTTTAACAGTTACAGTACACCGCTTATCCACAATACAATACTCTAACCTATACAATATAAATATAAGCTTATAAAGAACAAGGATTGTTATAAGGAAAGAATAAACCTGTAGACGGAGACTGTTTCAAATATTTGAACACATGAATGGCAGCCAGCCAATGTTGCTCAGTAGGAGCTTGAACAAATTGACTGAACTGCTGAGTCGCATGAATGATGTCAGGTCGGGTAAAACCAAGATAAAGGAGATGTCCAACTAGCCTCTGATATCGATCCGGATTCTCCAATAAAGGATAACTAGCATCATCAAACCGACAGTGAGGAGATAAAGGTGTGGTTGCCCCTTTTGAACAAGTTAAACTTGCATCCTTGAGAATATCTAACATATTTGCGCTGATTCACATATAAGCCATTAGATGACTTAGCAAGTTCCAACCCAAGAAAATATTTTGCAGACCCCATGTCTTTAATAGTAAATTGCTCATGTAAAAATCGTTTGACTTGATTAATACATGCCTCCGTTGGACCCATGATCAACACATCATCAACATACACAACAAGAGCAATATAATCATTCCCTTCTGATTTAAGAAAGAGACACGGATCATGAGCAAACTGCACAAAATTCTGTTTATAAAGAGAAATAGTAAGCTCATGATTCCATTGTCGTGAGGCTTGCTTTAGGCCATATAAAGACCTCCTCAAACGACAAATTTGATTAGGAGCAGCCTTGGTATATCCTTGAGGAGGTAACATGTACAATTCCTCATCAATATACCCATGCAAAAATGCATTATTCATATCTAATTGATGTAAAGGCCATCCTTTAGCAGCAGCAACAGCTATAAAAATTCTCACAGTAACCATTTTAGCAATTGGAGAAAAACACTCATTATAATCCACTCCCTCAATTTGTTTATAACCCTTTGCCATTAACTTAGCCTTATACCTATCAACAGTTCCATCAGGTTTGAGTTTAACTTTATGGAACCTATAGCCTTCTTACCCTTCGGTAAAACAACCAAATCCCAAGTATGATTATTATCAAGGGCTGCCAACTCAGCCTCCATAGCATTCAACCAATTCAAATTAGTTTTAGCTTGTTCAAAAGAACTAGGTTCTTCAATATTAGACACATTTGCCAAAAAGGAATGACAATCAGATGTAAGAGAAGAAGAGAATACAAAAGGATATGTAGGAGGTGTATGAGAAGAATTAGGCACAGTTGGGACAACAACAGGAGCAATATCAGTAACAGATGTATGTGAAACAAAATCATCTAGCCAGTTAGGCCATCGGGTCACACGAGTACTCCTACGAATAGGAGTTGGACTCTGTGCTAGATCAGTGGAGCGTGGAGTATCAGAGGAAAAGGGAGCTAAAACATCCGAAGAATCTACACCAACATTTTCAGCTAATGAGGATTCTTGAGACACAACAGATGGTAAAACAGATGGATTGGGCAGAGGAACTGTTCCTGAGGCCAAGGAAATGGACTAAAAAGGAAAATTATTTTCATAGAAAACAACATCCCTAGAAATGAAAATATGATGACTTTGTAAATCATAAAGTTTGTAGGCTTTTTGCCCTGAAGAATAACCAATAAAAACATATTTGAAATCCCTAGGTGCAAACTTGTCTTTATGAGGAAAAGTATTAGAAGCATAGCACAAACAACCAAAAGTTCTCAGGAAACTATAATTAGGTTCTTTATGGAAAAAAATAGAATATGGAGACTTCCATTACAGGACAGGAGTTGGAAGCCTATTAATGATGTAGGTAGCAGTTAAAATTGAATCTCCCCAAAATTGTTTTGGTAAATGGGATTGAAACATAAGTGCTCTAGTAGTTTGTAACAAATGCCTATGTTTTCTTTGAACAACTCCATCTTGTTGTGGAGTATAAGGAGAAGTTTTCTGATGTACAATACCACAGTTGGCAAATATTTCCTGACAATTATGACTTAAAAATTCTATCCTATTATCAGTTCGAACAACCTTAATTGTAGCATCATATTGGTTTCAGATTTGTTTAAGAAACTTTTCTAAGAAGGTTGAAGTCTGATTTTTGTGTTTGAGTAGGTAAGTCCAGGTTGTTCTAGAAAAATCATCCATTATGGTGAGGATATAGTGTGCTCCACTAATTGACCCTTGCTTATAAGGACCCCAAAGATCCATATGCAACATTTCAAAACATGCAACTGTACTAATACTGCTCTTAGGAAAAGGAAGTCTAGTTTGTTTTGAAAGATGACATACATCACACGGTTTTTCAGAAAAATTCATATTATTGAAAGAATGTTGCAACTGTTTTAGTACGTTGAGAGAGGGATGGCCCAACCTTTGGTGCCAAGAAACATCATCAACAACACTACGACAATGTATTGGTTTATTTGTACTACTGCCTAATCTTGTGATGTAAGACAAAATGGTATTTTGATGAAAAGAAGATTTATCAAGAACATAAAGTCCTGCAATTACCTTCCCAACTGCTAAGACCTCATCAGTCACAAGGTCCTGCAGAACACAAAAGGTGGCATAAAAGGTGAATTTGGTAGAAGATTGACAAGCTAATTTGCTGACTGAAAGCAAATTATATTTGAAAGAAGGTATAAGTAAAATGGATAACAGACTAAGATTATCACAAAGAACAATATTCCCTGTAAAATCTACTGTCTTAATTGTGCCATTCGGTAGGTGAATAGGGGTGTATTTGGCTACGGGTATAGGTTTGTCAAACAAATTCATATTATGACACATATGATTGGAAGCTCCTGTGTCTATTATCCAAGAACCACATTCAATTGGATTAACTAAACTAAAAGAATGATTGAGAGTGCTACCTGCAAAATCATTGTAATGTGCAAAGTTGATGACATCTCCTCCCTTGTCCTTTGTTTGCATCTGCTTCCCTTGACTTTGCATAAAACTTATAATCCCTTGTTGAATCATTGTTGCCACATCTTGTCTCCAGGCTGGTTCCTTTGTATCTTTCTCCATTGAGTAATCCAAAGGTGAATCACTCATATTTACCAACTCCTTATTCATGTCTCCCCCCTTTTTATCCTTCTTAAACCAATTCGGATACCCATGAATTTTGAAACAGGTATCTCTAGTGTGTCTCCTCATTTTACAAAAATCACAATACATGTCATCCTTATTCACCTATTTCTTGGAACTACCTCTACCAACACCTTTCCCACTATTGTCACCAGAACCACGCACCAACATTGCACTGCTCATATTATCAACAAATGAAATATTCACCTCCCTCTTTTTTTCAACCCTAACAACCATCGAGTAAGCCCTATCCACATGAGGCAAAGGATCCATTACAAGAATCTGACTCCTAATAGCATCATATTCCTCATTCAAACCCATCAGAAACTGTACCAATCTATCATTATCACCAAATTCAATCAATTGTTTAAGAGACCCACACGAACATTGCTTTAGAACTCCACATGATCATTGCCAAATGGGAGCTAAGCAATTCAACTCATCCTATAGTTTTTTCAGTTTAGTAAAATACCTAGAGATAGATAAATCCCCTTGTGAAATTGAATTGATCTCCCTCTTGAGTTGATATAGCAATGCCCATTGCACTCTCCATATCGCCTCTCTAGGTCATTTCATAAGTCCCTAGCTGAGCTCGTATACAAGAACGACTCGACGATCTCCTTGGAGATGGCATTTAGTATCCACGATGTCACTATAAAGTCCACCTGACACCATCGATCATAATCTGGTGAATCTTCCTTTGGCCTCTCACACTTGCCAGTGACGAAATCGAGCTTCAACTTCGTTAGAGCATTGAGAGGACCTTTCCCTAGTACGAGAGGACCGGGAAGGACACACCTCTGGTGTACCAGTTATCGTGCCCATGGTAAACGCTAGGTAGCCAAGTGCGGAGTAGCTTAGTGGTAGAGCGGTCGGATGTTAACTGACTGGTCGTAGGTTTGAATCCTACTTGGGGAGATTTGATTCATTCCGAATTCAAGAATTCGGAATGAAAGGGTTTGCTTTGACCGTTAAGAGTAGGTAACCCGTTCCCTTTGTCTTTCTTTCTATTGCATTCTATCTCATCATATCACATTCTGTTCTGCGATATTTGACATCGCACGACTCCACAATAGGTAATTATTCCCAGTTAACGAAGTCGTGACAAGCACCATGCCTGGATGATCTGAGTTCTGTAGGAACATCGGATTATCCTCTCTAACTAAGTTGTTGACCATGACAACTCCGTGGATCTACCCAGAAAGCTCTGATACCATGAAGAATCTGTAACTTCTAGGGATTTTGGGGTAAAAGTGATTCGATAATCACTTACTTCATTTCACGCTATTAAATGGTATTTATACCATCACTGTCTATTACAAATAAAAACGACACTAAAACATAAACAAAACACAAACACCTATTAACAGCTACAGCACACCACTTATCCACAGTACAATACTCTAACCTATACAGTATAAATATAAAGTATTCTACAATGTCAACTCAAAATTACTCTGGAAGTTCAAAGTTAGGGTTCGTTTTGACTTTAAAAAGGCATGGTTACGTTTCCTAAGGAGAGGTGGGAGATTAATGGGAAATATTGATGGTTGATGCATTTCACGTGGGATTGGAATAAGATACTGAATATTAAAGTGGGCATAGGTTCGGTGATTAGTGAAGTTTGGAAGATGGAAGGGACGCGACTCTCATCCCACGGCGTGGTCTTTGCTCAGTATTAATAGTGTATGTGAGGAAAAGCCTTGTAATCCATTGCTTTACATTTATGACTAGAAGCAGTATCCTGTATGTATGAGTCTTATTAAATTTTGATGCCTTCTCAAGATCTAATAAAAAATAGTTTTGTAATTGAATTGATGGATACAAGTCACGATGATGTTAAAAATTCCATTAGCCCGTCTCACTGATGGTTGCAACAAAAACCATAAGTCATGATGGCATATCTTTTGTATTGCAAAGACCTTTATAACCCAATTGATGTGGGCAAAAGCATAAAAGATGATGTCTTATCGAAACTATAAATGATGTCATATAAGGACTTGAAAAAGATAAGGTGAAAAATATTGGATATTATTCAATAGTGGATTGGTATAGCATATTCAATTATCTATTTCAAGACGAGAGAGATTCCTAACAAATGCCTCTTTGATTAAGAGGCTTGTTAATTTAAAGTTTCAGGACTGGAAAAGCAATGTCTGAGCATCTTAGTAATTTTCATATATAGTCAAGAAGTTGATAACAATAAAGATAATTCTTAATGATGAGCTCCAAACCTTGTTCTTGTTGAGTTCCTTGTCAAATAGTTAGGAAACACTGGTTGTGATCATCAACAACTCTACTTCGGTACTTTATTTAGATATGATCAAAGAGAGTATGTTCAATGAGAGATTAGAAGAGAGGAGATAAGTGTTGATAATGTGCTAGGTCTTGTGGTGGAAAGTAGAGGAAGAAGTAAGAGTAGAGGTTCCAATGGACGTGCTAAGTTTAAGAATCGATCAAAATTTAGAGATGACAAGGAAATCATGACATGTTATTATACACTAAGCCATGTCATATAAAAAAATTCTACTACAAGTAGAAAAGAAACCAAAAGGAGCAAGACCACCAGAAAGATGGAGATAACAAAAACATTATGACGATAACTTTAAGCATAGATGATGAAAGTCATTGATTTATGCAATTAGTAAGTTTCTTCATGTTGGTCACTCAGGTTCCGAGTGGTTTATTGATACAAGTGCTCACTACCATTATGTTTCTAAGAGATAGTACTTCACCAGTTATAAGAATGGTGACTTTAGGAGTGTCAAGAAGAGTAATTAAAGTTCTACTATAATCATCAATATGGGTGACATTTGGGTTCATATTGATGTTAGGTTCATGCTAATTTTAAGAGACGTATGACTAATTTTTAACTTGCGCCTTAATTTATTATCTAGTGTTGTGCTTGACCAAGAAGTTTATTAGCACACATTTGAGGATGGCAACTGGAAGTTATGTAAAGGAGCAATGACAGTTGCACGTGATGAGTTGTATTGTACACTATACAAGACAGACTTAAAGGTATATGATGAATAATTATATGTCGTAAAAGAAAACACTTCTCTAAATTTGTGGCATTGTAGATTAGGTAAGAATGAGATCAAGTTGTTGGTGATAAATCTCTTATTTTGGTAAACATTATTGCCCAATCCTTTGGCTCATCTTTCAATGAGAACAGAAAGGCTGTGAGATTGATTTGCTCTTTTGTTACTCCTTGTGGGTTCATTTTAGAGAAACAACATGGAATTCTTTTAACTGTATGTTGATCTTCACTTGCAAGGCCATGAAAGATAGGGTGTAAGTGAATTAAACTAAAATTTAATTTCAAATCTACCTCAACATTTGAAAATCTTATTCATAAGCATTGTTGATTCAAATTTGTTACAACTAACTCCCACAATGTTCTAATATTAGGATTTGTTATCTTTTCTTCAACTTCTTGGAAATTAGACTTTTTACAAAATTGTTAAATCTATCTTAACTTTCACTTTTGAAGGTGAATGACTTTTTCTTTGCTTAATCTGTTTCCTTAAACAACATGCTATCTTCTTAATCTTTGAATTATATTGTAATTCACATGTGTAAGATGAACGAGTCATACAAGATAAGAAATTAGTAGTAAACTATAAAATAAAGCAAAGAAACAAAGGAAAAAATAATTCCCTAACAATGATGTCAAAATTTTGAACAGATTATTTAAGCCCTCAAAATTAATTCCAATTCCTAAACTCTTATAATAGTTGTGGAACCATGTCAAATCCTAAAAGAATTATATTGGCCCCCGAATGTTTTTTTTGTTTTTTAGTTAAGCATGATTTAGATAATTATGAGGCTTGGATAAGTGAATTTTTGGGAGTTAAATTTTTTTTATTTTTATTTATGTCTATGTTAGTAGAATTTATTTCATGGGTTAGTTGAATTAAAAGTGGTAAAAAAAATTCATAAAGGGGTATTTTGGGTAGTTTACTTAAGGTTAGAAGCACTAAGGCATTAAAGGAAAGGCAAGGGGGACTTTTCTCATTCATTAAGGGTAAAA
>JAOSBN010000004.1:13193102-13216556 GCA_027563595.1 Erythroxylum suave | reverse complement strand
CATGCCATTATCATAGGATATGTACTTGAATATGCTTAAATGTTTGGGTATGTATCTTGTGGTGGTGGGATGTTGCACCTTCCATCTAAATCTATTTCCCAATTATTTTATAGTAAAACAAATAAAATCCACAATAAATAAGAAGCATCGCAAGAAAGAAGCTTGATTTCTTATGGCTGCAATCTTAAATGTTCTTGATGAATTTGAATGGAGCTTCTTATTCTTTTCTAAAATCTCTCTCTTCTTAATCCCAAAAAATTTTCCTCTATATTGAAACTAAATTTCTTTCCTTTTAAATTTCTCCTTATCGATTTTACTCTCTTCATCTATTTAAAAAATCATAAATTTTTTACCAATATGTTCGAGACTGTTTTAGCCTTTTATATTGTTTAAGCCCCCTCTTAGCTTCTTTTCAAAATAGAACATCAAGAATATAGGTTTGGACATAGAGCTATATTGTCAGAATGTTATCAAATATGGTCGTAACATAGTAGGATGTTGCTAATGCCTAAAGAAACAAAATGCTCCATTATTAAACACTACTACACATTAAAATTTGTTAGTGTCATATTAGTTAGTGGATAACTCTCACTTAAACAAAATGAGTGTCATTTATACATACAGTAATACATTACTATGTTGGCATCGTATTATGAGTCTTTTTCCTAAACGTGTGCTAAAGTTACTTCAATTTGACGTAATCTTTATGAATTCATTCTTTTTTCCATTGAGATACTAAAATAAGAGTAAACTAAATATAAATCATTTAATTACAAAATACAATGAAAAAAAATCAAAACATAATTAAAGTAATCTCCAAAATTATGATAAAATATAGTGCAATCATCAATTATTGTTTTTGGTAGTGGTAGATTTGTTAAAATGATGGTGAGATCAACTTGAAACTATAGCCTTAATTTTCTTATTGATGTGATGACAACTATCATAACTTTTTCTATTTGTTTATATCTAGCTTTCGGTCTTTATAAACCAAAAAGAGGCAAATTGAGATGAATTAGAATCTCACTAAGAAGATTAGAGTTCCAAAAATAAGTTAGAAAGCTATGTTCCTTAAAATGCCAACAATTTTTATAAACAACCTTTTAATATCCCCATATATCAACACAATTAAAATCTAAAGAGAGCTTTTGATAAAATAGGTTGACTTTTAGTCTAATAACATGTCAAAACTTATTTGTGAATGTCTTTAAACTCCTTTTTATGTTGCTAAAAATTCACCTATTTCTTTCATCTCATATGGTGAGATTAAGGTAAGATAGAGTAATATAGAAACACCATTTAATGTCTCTACTGATATGTTGCAAATCCAAACACCAAGTGATAATTTATTCCTAATCATTTGAGGCATTGCTAATAGCACACTTGTGTAGTATTAGCCTCCATACTTTCATAGTATAGCTGCATTTGAAAAATTGATTAAAGAAACTCTCTATTGGGCATTTATAGAGAATACACCAATTTGTCATATATTTATACTTGATCAGTCTCTTAATAGTAGGTAATCTATCTTTAATGGCTCTTCACAAAGTAATAACATGTCTAAGGCAATTAAACTTGCACCAAACAAGTTTAGGCCATAGAACACAACTTAGATTTTACTGAAATAGCTTTCTACACGATGTGTTATTGAAAATGTAATTGCTAAATAGACACTACCATTTTCTATCTTCCATGTTCTTATATAACACTAGTATGTTAATTTCATTTTATATATTCCTATCAGAAATTCTTAACATAATCTCATTCTTGTGTAGTAAAACATTTGCAACATTTGATTTTCATATTGTCTTCTTTTTAGAGTTGTAAATATCCTACATTGATTAGAGGTCCTCCTATAATCCAATTATCAAACCAAAGAAAAGTTGAGTCCATTACCAACTTTCTTGCTAATGTGGGTTCTGATTGTGATTTTAAAATTAAGAATCTCTTTCAGAGTAATTAAAGTATTCTTTGATAAGAGGCCAATTTTCCATATGTTGGTACCTTTGATGTAATAGTCATGTACCCATTTGTTCTATATAGATTTATGATCATCAATTAACCTCTATAATTTCTTGATAAGCATGCATGTATTCAATAGCCTCAAGGAGATTATGTCTAAGTGTCCATACATTTTCGTATTACAGACCTTAAGCCACTTGTTGGCAGCCCTATATTCACCATTATTTGCTTCAAAACATTAAAGTCTTTGGAGCATTTTTTCAATCATCTTATACATAACTTAAGCAATAGTCAGATTTGTAGCCCAACGTATATTTCTTAAGTTGAAAATAGTTGAGATTAACTAAGCTCTACTAGTTTGTGATAACGTTTTAAAATTCCATCCAAAAATTTTTGTTTGTATTTTTTCCACCAATGGTTTAAAGCTTCCATAACTCAATCTTGTGGAAGTAATTGGTAACACATGGTTAGTGAAATATAAAGGAAGACACCTAAATCTAGTAATGCCTCTCACCATATGCTCCTAATTATAGGCACTTTTGGAAATGCAGAAACAACATTTGTCAATACTAACATGAAGTCTAGACAACCTAGTAAACATCTTAATGACCTTCATCACTACTGCTATTGAATTTCTTTCAAATCTTGTTAATATTATTAGATCATCAATAAAAATAAGATTAATGATGCCTAATCTTCTTCATTTTGAGTGAAAATTAAAGTGCTTAGTTCTCTTCATAATTCTCTTCAAAAGTTTGTTAAAATTTTTCATAAAAAGAGCAAAAATGTATAGTGAGGTGGCTTCTCTATTACTGAGTATGCTAAATATGGGAGTAGTAAAACATAATTTCATCCATTTTGTGAAACTTTCTTGGAACTCTAGAGCTTTTTTAATGTTATAGAGGAAAGTCCAATCCTCATTGTCATATGTCTTTTTTAAATCCACTTTTTGCATTCAATTTTTTCCACTATTTCTATTGGAATATCCCTTTATGAATTCTTAGATGAGTAAAATGTTTTCACGCATCCTTTTATCAGGTATGTAGGTCCTTGTATAATATCAACATGATTAATTAGAACTTCCTTAAGCTTATTTCCAAGATATTTGATATAATTTTATAAATGAACTTGCAATAATCAATATGTCTAAAATCACTAACGTGTTTATATTCTCCACCTTTGGAAATTAAAGTGATGAAATTCCTGTTAAATTTTTTATGTAGTTTCCTCCTTTCAAAGAATTCAAGAACAACATCATGTACCATGTCTTTGGTGATTGTCCAGGTTTTATTGAAGAGGATATGTTGAAACCATCTAGTCCTGGTGCTTTTTTGAGGATTTAAATTTTTAACCACTTGATCGATCTCTTCTCTAATTACTAGTTTGGATAGAGTTTTTACCTTTTATATAAAGATATAACCTTCCATAATATTCTTCATCAAATCATCTAAAGACTTAGTATTAGTAGGAGAATTCATAGTACTAGAAAGATAATTATAGGCCTTTTCAAGTAATAACTCTTGCTTAGTGATGGTTTTGTTATTTATCACCAAATTAGAAATTCTATTTGATGGGGGAGTGATTCATTTTAATATTTTGATGCCGTGAAACATCCTCCTGATGATCACTGTATTTTTCTGTTGATGTGATTGATCCTTTGGTACATGAAATGTTTAAACTAAGTTGCAAAGATCATTTAGAAATAGTCTTGACTAAGTGTGTGAAAACAAGAGTCAACAATGATGTTAAAGTGGGAGAAGGGTTAGTTGAAATGGCCGCTACATTAGAATCATTAAGGAAATCTCCAAAAAGATATAATTTGGCTTTTATAAAACTATCTGAATCTTACCAGAAGTTGTTACCTTCTGATGTGTAGGCATCAGAATTAAAACTGAAGCCACTCCCTACACACCTTAAGTATTTTTATTTAGGAGATAAGAAAACTCTCCCAGTTATCATTTTTGTGGAGTTGACTTCGAGTCAAGAGGATAGGTTGGTTCAAATGTTGAGACAGTATAAGAAGGCCATCGGGTGGATGATTGTAGATATCCAAGGGATAAGCCCATCTATATGCATGCATTGCATTTTGTTGGAGGAGGATACAAAGTTAACAAGGCAAGCTCAGCATACGTTGAATCCTCTGGTGATGGAAGTTGAGAAGAAAGAAGTGCTAAAGCTTCTCGATGTTGGGGTTATTTACCCAATCCCTGATAATAAGTGGGTAAGTCCTATCCAAGTGGTTCCAAAGAAATCTGGAATCATCGTTATGACTAATCAAGAAGGTGAGTTGGCTCCCCCAGAGTGCCAACCTAGTGGCAAGTTTGTATTGACTATAGGAAGTTGAATTCTGCAACTCGTAAAGACTACTTTCCCCGTCCCTTTATTGTTCAGGTGCTTGAGAGATTAGCTCGCTATGATTATTATTGTTTTCGAGATAGCTTCTCAGGTTATCTGTTGACCCCTAAATGTTTTTATTTATTTATTTTTTGTTAAGCATGATTTAGATAATTATGAGGCTTGGATAAGTGAATTTTTTTGGGAGTTAATTTTTTTATTTATGCCTATGTTAGTAGAATTTATTTCATGGGTTAGTTGAATTGAAGGAGGGAAAAATCATAAAGGGGTATTTTGGGTAGTTTACTTAAGGTTAAAAGCACTAAGGCATTAAAGGAAGGGCAAGGGGGACTTTTCTCATTCATTAAGGGTAAAATGGGAAAGGAAAGGTATTGTTTTGTGCTAGAGAAGAAGCAAAAATGTGAATGAAGGAAAGAAGGAGAAAAAATCAAAAAAAGAAAAGAAAAGGAGAAAGAGAGGTTTTGGTGAAGCTGACAAAACAATAGAGTTTTGGGCTAGGTTACATCTTTTCTTAGTCTTAAAGAGAGAGTTTGGGATTGCTCAAGATGGGAAAAAGAAAGAGGAAGGGAAGAGCTTTCTTTAGAGCTAATAATCTCATAAATTTGTGAAGATTCAAGGTAAGTTTGATTTTTATTCTTTGGTTTTATAAAAGGTTTTTGGTTCATAAAGTTTAGGAAATACATGGGCTTAAATAATCTAAAGTCAATTTTAGTGAATGTACGTTATGGAATCTCAAATTTGAATTCCTATTGAATGAAAATTTTGTCCTTTATGAAGGAAATCAAAGAGAGGTTCAAGAGAGGCAAGGGGAGCAAGAGGAAAGACATCCTTAAGCCAATACCTAAACAAATATTTGAGGTGGGTTTCATGTTTATAATTGGATAATGAGCCATTGTGTTTTCTTTTTAGTCAAGAAAATAAAATGATTTCTTCATTGCTTTATAATTGTGGCATTTGTTTCTTTTGAATGATTTGAGAAATTACGATATGCTTGATATTTGAAATTGGTTGATTAATTGTGAAAAAGATGATGGAAGCGCATATGAAATATTTCATGTTCATGAAAGACATGTTTTGGATATGTGTCATTTGGGCAACGTGTTTACAATTTATGAAATGCATGTTATGTGGGTTTGGTTTGGTCCCTTAAGTATGTCAAGTGCACTTTGATTAAAGGCTTCTCCCGCCTGTCCGCTAGTGGCATGGAACTCCTTCACGGACTCCCGTAAGTTCACAGCTATGTAAAACCATTTTGTGGGAATGCGATAGTACGTTCTATTCATGGCTACACAGGACCCTTAGGGGAAATGTGTAGTATGTTCTGTTTTGGACCTATCTAAACCATTTTGATGTGATTATATGTTCATGATATGTTGACAAGGTTGATGCATACATGGTTTGTTTTATGGTGAATTTTGGTTGAAAATTTAAGAATCATGTGTTTTATGATTCAATAATAATTTTTATGACAATGAACATTTTGAAATGGTTTTGCTTGTTATTCATTATAAACTTGTCACCCATGAGCTTTAAACTCACCCCCATTCCTCCCTATCTCCAGGTGACGAGCAAGAGATCGAGTGAAAGAGAATCGAGGCATCACTCCAAAATTTGCATCTTTTGTGTTTTAAGCTAGATTTGTAACCATAAGGCTTTAGTTGCATTTTGAGCAAATTATTGTTCATGTATCTTTTTGTATATTGGGCATTTTGAGATATTGATGTATTGTGGCTGAAAATGCCCACTAAAGCTTTGTAAAAACTCTTATATTTTGATGTTAATAAAGTATGTTTGTGTTTTGTCGATGAGATGTCAAATTTGTTCATTGCATTTTTCAAGTTTTCCATAAGGGTGAGAATTTGTATTCTAGTTTCGAGGGAAATACTGTATTGATCTAGGCTGAATTGTATGAAGTTGCCTTCTTGGAAATTGTATATCATTTCTCCAGATTTTCAATGATATATGGTATGAAATTTTTGGACATTGGAGTTGAGAGATATGATTATTAGAAGTTTGGGATGTTGCATAGGATGGACTTTCAGGACAGCTACAGTATTTTGAAAATTTGACCCAATTTAGAGGCAAATTTTGTTTTTGAGGTCTTTATGGAAGTTGTAGATCTAGAAGTCTTATTTAAAACAGTCTTTGAGTGACCTTAATTTGATATTTTTAGTGGGAGTTATGCCCTTTTTTCTAAAACAGGTCTGAGGAAGAAAAGCAAAGGAGGAAGAAGGGAAGAAAGTCGCGACGACTTTGCGGCCGCGCCGTAGGTCGCGATCGCGACTTTGCTGGTTCTCAGACATGAACACCTCTCACTTTTTATTATCATAACTTTGTCGTCTGACCTCCAAATGACTTGATTTTTGAAGCATTGGATTCGTAACACATTGGATTAGGGTTATTTAACCTCTCAAATCAACACAATGCAGATTATTTCTATAAGCTTGATTATGAATCATATCTCTACCACTAACAAATATTAATTTATTGTATAAATCAAAGGTTTTTAATAATGGCTTCTACTTGGCTTAGGTAAAAGTATAGCAAACAAGGAGCTTTTAGGGTTAACAAATCAAGGGAACCTTATAAAACTTATTCACTTAAGTTTTAACTAAAATTGGTTCGAAACTCACTTGTTTCAAGTTGCATACTCTTAATCACATCATGATCATTTTTTTCTTTTTTCTTTTTTACATTTTACATTTTATTTATTTACATTTTCATTTTCTTTTATGTTTTTTTTTAGAAATAAAAATATCATAGAGGAGTTCTTTTTTACTTTACTTCTCCTTTATTCTATAAAAACTGAGAAATCGAAATACTGTAAATTGAATCAATTGATTTTTTTAATGGAAAAAGACAAAATCTTATACAAATAAGCTTTATACAATTATTTCAATTTAAAGCTTAAAATTGTTAAGGAAATCAAGGAAAAGAAGGGCTTGTCATAATGTTAATATGTAAGAAAAAAGGTCAAGGTCAAACGCTAGGGGTGAAAATTGAAGTGAGCTTTTATAGGTAAAAAAATAGTTATACCTAAGTGCCCCTATCATCTCCATACACAAATTCATGAAAAATATGCTCTTAAAATGTATACAAGAGTTGGTTCTAGCATAAACATGTCATGTTAACACACACCAAAAAGAAAAATTTATAAGTACCAATGTAATAAATTACTCTTAAGCTACAAAACTTACACTTGTATCAAAATGCATCAAGTCTTGCACATATTTATTCAATAAAAATAATGAGATATTTTAAGTAATTTATTGGAAAACATTAATCATGCTTGCCTCTCTCATGCATTAGAACTCAAACAAAAAAAAAATCTTAATTTAAGGACTATTTCTAAACAACAATAAAAAATTTTAGGCTACCACAGGGAATAACTAATCTATGAATCATATTGTTCGTGAGTTTAAGCACAAAAACATATTTTTTAAAAGAAAGATAACAGTTATTCAATCATAATTGGTCGACAAAATCTGCAAGTGCACAGAGTCGTTCCTAGTACTTACACATCAAGTATTCCAAGGTCGTATCCGACGAGGACTAAAATACTCACTACTAAATTAATCTTAATTACTTGAACCAAAATGATAAGAAAGTTAAAAGACGATTGGATTAGAGTGAACAATTATTTGTGACGAATATGAATAAACGAGCAAGAGAAAATTTTGATGTTGAGACTTAGGGCTTTGAGATTCACCAATTTAAGAGATTGATCGATAAATTATGAAATTGATTGAATGACAAGTTATAATAACAACTGGACAAATTCACTTATATTCTCTCTCAAGACATACAAGAATACCCAACTAATTGATTACCATTTCTCAATGTGAAACCTAACTAGTCAAATTCATTAAGAACAAGCAACCCTAAGTTATCACACTAGTTTAGGATATCCCTATCTCTAAATCTAATGTGTTTATCTTCCTAATGCCCAAATCACACTTCACCTCTCAATCCATCATATGGTTCCTAAGATTGTCTCTATGGTTATCAAGCATAGAAACAACAATGAAGCTCAGGAAAGATAAATATAACCCAAGAACTTTCATTCAACACCAATCAATACATAAAACATCAATCAATCCACAAAATGGGCTACATTCCTAACCCTAAATGGGGTTTAGTTCCAACACATGATAAAAGAATCAAAATACATAGAGACTATCAACATTCAAGACAGGGTAGAGAGAGAGAATAGAGAGAGATGACAAAACAAGCTTACTTCCAATCTTGATGCAATCCTCCTTCTTCCTCCTCTTTTACTATTTTCGGTGCCTCCAATCTCTTTATCTCGTTTTCAGTGCCAGACCCCCTATTTAGGTCTTCAAAACGAATATATATATTGTCCTAGGATCAAAGAAACCAAGTCTTTGCTAAACAAGGGAATAAAAATCGTGTCTGCACCATCAATGTCCGTTAGGCTAACCTTCTCGGGTCTCTAGAGTGGTTTGGATAGTGAATGTCTGTTACACTGAGCATCTTCAGAAATATGCACTTTTGACCCTGCAGAAAGCCAAATCTCTCCTCGGGGTCTTCATGAAGGTTGTAGAGCTCAGAATCCTCTTCAAAAATGTAAAAATTAACCAAATAAAGTGCATAATTCACGTGAAGATAAGTCAAATTAGTTCCAATTCATCCCAAAATCATATATAAATAATTTGACTTTTGAATAATTCTTCCCACTCCTAAATCATACATTCTCTCTAATATCTGCACACGATACTCATATCTAACAAAATTATGAATATAAAATAAGTGAAAGATTAGAATATTTCTTTTAGTTGTAAGCATAAAAAAACAAAATGCATTATAATATATGTGCACATGGAGGTGTTAAGTGTCATATAATGGAATTGAATTTTTTTCCTAATCAACTGTATCCTTTAGTTATCCAAACTCGCTTCTAATTAATACTAATGGTCGATACAATCCTGTATTGGTTTTTATAAAATAAAAGTCATGAAGCATCGCATAACAATATTTGAACATGAAATTCAGAGATTATTTTAAATATAACTTTGCATCAGAACATAACAAACAAATGAACATATACAGAATTGCCTGCTAATTTCTTCAGACGTTGGTAGCGAGAATAAAAAAGAAGATACCTATGATTGGTATCTACAAAAGAGGCAATAGCCTTTGAAACAAAAGAGACTTAAGTCTCCGAAACAGAAGGCACTGTAATGTCTTAAAATATAAGCAGTTGCAGTCCCTTCTAGGCATGTCTATTTAGCCATAACTAAGACTTGGCAGGTTAAAACTAATTATCAGAAGATCATAATTACATTTCAAAGTCACATTAAAGAGCAACAATTCATAAGATACAAATTCATTTCCTTATTCTTACAATTATAATTTGAAAATGTTTACCATGCTCATTCGTATTTAATATGCTTTTACGATTATATTCCTTTTCGATAATACATCAATGAAAGCATTAAAGTATATACACATTACATGTATGATGAGTCTCATATTACACTTATACTGGGTTTGCTAAGCTTTCGTGACATCCAAAATGGTTTAAATGAGATATGGTAAACATCAATAAATGAAAATAATGTCCTAGTTGTGACAAAAGACAGGGTTACGATCATAACACCCATGTAACAATCGCGACAGATACTCACCATTCATACCTCAACTTGTTCTCTTATATTCATATAACAAATGTCCGAATTAGTTTTTAAGGTCTTTTAGACATTTGTTCTTTCTAATGGAATAAATTTCACACAATTTGGTTAAGTATTTTGAGAGTTGTCTCTCCAAAACATTACAGGATGTTTGAAAACAGGGACAACAACCATAATTCAAAACTCTTAGGTCTCGTTTGGTAACTAGTAATGAAGAGATGGGAATGGGAATGCAACCTGTATTCCTATCTTTTAGTTGTTTGGTTACTGATAATAGATAACATAAGGAATGTCAAAACTGGAATGAATCCTAAATAATTCCAAACTTTTATTCTTTAGGGGGTGTGGATATATGTGGGAATGAAAAATCGGGAATAAGAGATAAAGATATTATTAAAATATTATCAAGTTGTTATCCAAATATTATTAAGATATTGATTCTTATTAGAATATTATCATCAAAATTATCTTTTATATTAATTTTTTAATAATTATTTTGTTTTGCTTTTTAATACTTTTGTTCTTATCGTAATAATTATTCATACTTATTGAAAAATTATTAATTTATAAATCATTAATTTTTTGATTAATTATTTATAAAATATAAAATATTATAATTAATTGTGTAAAAATTATGTAATAACTAAATATAAGTAAAA
This sequence comes from Erythroxylum suave, assembly GCA_027563595.1. Classification (NCBI taxonomy): domain Eukaryota; kingdom Viridiplantae; phylum Streptophyta; class Magnoliopsida; order Malpighiales; family Erythroxylaceae; genus Erythroxylum; species Erythroxylum suave. The sequence goes on along the minus strand of JAOSBN010000004.1, from coordinate 13,205,929 downwards.
AAACCAAACACTGGTATAACTATTAACTTCTATAATCCAATTCTTAGTGCTTGTATACCAAACACACGTAATCAGTAATTATATTCCCATTCCAATCCTCACTTTTTATTCCCATTCATATTTTTTTGTTTCATTTCCTTCGTTATTGGTTACTAAACGAGACCTTAGAGGCAAAATTAGATTTCGGTTCCTTCATTAAAGTTTTAGACCTATGTCTCTAGTTTAATATCTAATTGAAAGTATCCAATTCGAAAGCCTACAAACCAAGATATGGCCAAATTATAGAAGTCTGTTCAGTGGAACCTATCTATCTAGTGAAGTATTTATTCTAAATCAACCAACTTCGACCTTATCATGTAAGAGCAATACAAAAACAGATCCAATTTTAACCAAAAACATCTCATCAACAAATAGGATACTTCCTATTCTAAATCAACCAACTTCGACCTTATCATGTAAGAGCAATACAAAAACACATCCAATTTTAACCAAAAACATCTCATCAACAAATAGGATACTTCCTTTACCAATTCCCCTCACATCACATTCAGAATCCAAGTAAACATATCAAAATTCCAATACCTCCTGAAAAAGTGATCAAAATCCTTTTACTTCACTCTACTTGCTTCTCTTTGCCTTTTCCTTTGGTCTTCTCCTCTCTTACACATAACACACCTATTAAAAACTCATCTTCAACAATTATATATACATATCTCAACCCTAAAGGTCTTCCCTCTCTCCTCTCCTTATGCCCATTCATACACTTCCTAGACTCGCACAAATGTTTACTTACTATTGGACACACATACTTAATTATTATTAGTCACATATGTCTTAATCATATTGGTCCATTTGTTAACTTTAAGCAAAATTGAACATTGATCCTTCTTCTTTCTTTAATTCTTACATTGGCACATAATCTTATCAATTAATTTCAATCTCATCAATATTTCACGTCTAAGTATGTATATTTATGTCAAAATGCACAAATTACTCTTTTATCCATGTCTTTTATATCAAATACCATTATGTCCTTTGCTATACTTAAATGCAGTTAATTGTTATGTTCAATTCTTATTATACCCTAGACATGCTATATTACTTTTAGGGAATACGTTGGGTCTTTTCAAATAACAATGATAGAATTTTGACATTTGTCAATTTAAAAGTTATGTTATGCATTTTTAGAATATTATATATCATATATTTAATTTTAAATTAAAATTCATTTAATACAAGTATAAAAGACAAAATTTTACGTTAGCTTTTATTTTCTCTCGTACTCTTCTGTTGTGTCTTGAAAAGACAATACGTAGGCAAGTACATCCGCTTAACGTATGAGAAGAGCGGACTGCACGTTAGTAGGATTTGTTTGGTCAACAGTCTACTTAATGAGATTAGATGACTGGCAATTAATGACTAAGAAAATAGTTAGGACTTAGGAGTTAGAAAATACGGAAAAGGAAATGAATGGACGACGAAGCGTGGGGCTCAGGTTTACTCAACCTGCCAGTGTGAGGCAAATTCATGCGAATATCACGCCCTATCCTCTTAAAAGCGGGAGCCATGCCTTTTCATTTGGACGTTCAAGATATTTTACATTGAGAGCAGATCAAAAACATGTTTTATAATAAAACTAAAATGTTCTATAATAAATTTGTATTGGTCTCATCTAAATTTAATAATAAAGTAATTTGATATTATTTTTATAGTTCAAATATAATTAGAATAATAAAATAAATAAAATTAAAAGAGAAGTTTGTATCATAAAAATAAGAATTTTCTTTGAGTGGAGGAGATCATATACCTACTTAGTTTTGCAATGTGTTTGTGTCCTCCTTTATATTTGTAATAACTATTACCGTATCCAAAAACTATCAGTACTCTGTTCATTTTCACAACATAATTAGTGGATCTAACTAATCTGTTCCCTTTTTTTCCCCCCTCGACTAATCTTTAGGTAATAGCTTTACGGGTAAGCTTGCGAGGTCTTTGTGAGATTTATTAGGAGGTTCGTTGGTTACAACCGATAATTGTGGTTTAAGTGGTGGGGCGAGGGATCATCACACCTAATCATCACCCCATTCCACACCTGACCTTCAATTCTATTGCTCTTTTAACTTATATCATCTCAGGTTGACTGACAGGGTTCTTTAATTTTTCCCTTCTCTTTCTACAGGCCAAGGATGACTACGACTTTTGCTACCCATATTTGTATATTATTACTATTATTATTAGCTGGTCTAAATAAATTTAAAAAAAATTGTCCCTTTCTAAAGACCATGTCTCCAAGTAGGCCAAGCTACGGATTGAGTGCACATGATTCACTCTATCTTAGGCCATGATACACACGAAGCAAGGGGAAAGCGATCCCTTCCCTGTACTTATCCCTTACGAATTAAATTCACAGAGGAAAATTTATGAATCCTTGTCATCTTCAACGTGTTATTTGGGAGTGTTTATTTTACTTGGTACCGTCTAAAACGTTTTATTCAAGTTCCCAGCCTCTGGACAAGACTATTTAACAACATATTATCCAGTATCAACTACATTTTCATTCTGAGTTGTGAAAATATGTATCAACGAATACACAGCTTAATTGCATAGTTTATCAAGCATGTTAAAACCGAAAATTCAATTCTATTTCGTTTCGGTTTTTTCAACTGGCAGCCATTGCAAAAAATTACAGCATCAAACTACATACTTAAAATATGACTTTTCATCATTCCTATTTCGTCAAATTACAAATTTCAACCTATACTACCAACTCTGATGTTCTCATTTGTCTTTTTAAATCCGAAACGGATAAAAAAAAAGAAGGCGGACGCCATAAGTAAACAAAAAAATAATTAGAGCGAGAAAGTGCAAGATTTGAAAAGGTGAAACGGAAAAGAAAATGCGGTGCCAAGCTTTGATTAAATCAGCTCTAATTGCGTTACATGTGATGTGGTGTGGTCGTGTCACTTAAAGGCACGGCCTATCGTGATTCTTTCAATCATGCACAACTCCTTAATCATTAGTAATTTTCATGTCTGTATAAACAGAGTTGTGCATAATCTATGTTTTTTCCACCCCCAACCAGCGTACAGCTTCCTTCTTTTGCTTTGCCACTCTCTTAAATGTGACCCAAGTTTCTCTCTCTACCCCCCGCTCGCTCTCTCTGCTTCGCTAGCTCTCTATAGGTTATTTCTTATTCCTTTTGTGCCCAGGATTTTACTATCTGGGCAAATCTAAGATCTTTCTCTCTCTATTTCTTACTCTTATCCTGCTCCGGACAGCTGAAATCACACAACCAGATCGAGTTAAGAGCATAAAGAAGCTAACTTTGGAGCATTTTTTAAAGTTGGGTTTTGGCTTTCATCTTCAGTTTGACTAGTTGAGGTACTAATATATCGTGTTCTTTTGTTCCTGGCTAGAGAGAAGTGGTGTAGAAGAGTACAAGTATTGTATTTTTGTGGGTAAAATGAGGGACTTTCCTTCTTGTTTTGGTGAAAGTGGGGTTCAAGTTGCTGATTCCTCATCTTCAGGGGCCAGTAAAGCTGCTCAAAACTTGGTCACTTGTGTCTATCAATGTAAATTGCGTGGTCGTTCTTGCTTAATTACGATTGCCTGGACCAAGAATTTAATGGGTCCAAGCTTTGGTGTCACGATTGATGATTCGTCCTGCCAATGTCTTTGTAAGGTTGATATAAAACCATGGTTGTTCTCCAAGAGAAAAGGGTGCAAAAATGTTGAGGTAGATTCTGATAAGATTGATATATACTGGGACGTATCGAATGCTAAATTTGGTTCAGGGCCTGAGCCTCTGGAAGGATTTTATTTAGCTATTGCATTTAATCAACAAATGGGGTTACTTCTTGGGGATATGAAGAAGGAAGCATACAAGAAAATTGACGTTCTTCCAATGCGTGCAGGTGCAATTTTAATATCCAAGCGAGAACACATATATGGGAAGAAGTGTTTTGGTGCAAAAGCTCAATTTTGTGATAAGGGCCAGATGCATGATATCATAATTGAGTGTGATACTATCGATCTTAAGGATCCCTGTCTTGTGATCCGAGTTGATAGTAAGATGGTAATGCAAGTCAAGAGACTGAAGTGGAAGTTCAGGGGCAATCACACAATATTGGTGGATGGGCTACCAATTGAAGTGTTCTGGGATGTCCACAATTGGCTATTTGGTAATGCTATAGGTAATGCAGTTTTTATGTTCCAAACTTGCCTTTCTGCGGATAAATTATGGTCCAGCCAATCCATTTTTGATCCCTCAGTGTTGACATGGTCTCACTCTCAACTATTCAAAGATTACCAGTTACAAGGTCTTGGCTTTTCCCTTGTCATTGACGCTTGGAAGAATGAATAGGTGTTGCATTTGTGCTGGATGTTGAACAAATACTTCTGTAAGTGTTTTTCAAGATTGAATTGAAAGAGATAGCGTAAATGCAATTACAAGTTTACTCACCTGTTTTCTTTACATCTCTCTTAGTAAAACATCTGACATGATATGCACCAAAAAATCATCGCTCTTAGTTGCTTTCATTTAGGCACGGCCAATGAGTCAGTCATGTATCAAGTGTTGTGAAGAACCCCTTTGATTGCTAATTGCATATTCAACTCCATCTGCGGAACAACCTTACTTGGAGTATGATAACCTGTTTCTGTACTCTTATAGCTCAGGTTATCAGGAATTTATGAGCTTCCTGTTTGGAGGAAAGAAGGTTTTTTTTTTTTTGGGTCTAACTTTCAATCTTGTATGTCATATGATGCATCCATGCAAGAATATTTGGTTGACAAGTTTGTGTGCATGCAACTCATTTGTTACTAAATCTGTAGTTCTTTTGCTCATTTGTGTCATGCTGACCAAATTTGTGCTAAAAAGTATTTGACGTGCTTGCATCGAAGTTGACAATGAAAGATTGGCATTATCTGTGATTGACTTAATCTCATCAGCACTGATAATGAAGTATAACTACTTGGCCTTTTGGTCTAATGGTTTTGCCACTAAAGTCTATATGTTGGGATTTAAATCTTCAACAATGCTAGCACTAGGTTAGCTTAATACTAATAAATAATAATTAGTGAAACTGTCTTTATGTATGGAAAGAAAGGAGTTACCCGAGTGAGAATCCAAATTTGTCACCAACTTGAAGATTGAATTTCTCGTTTGTACAACCTCTTAACTGAAAAATATCTAACTATTTTAATGTTCTTAGGAAATTTTAGTAAAGCTTCTATTCATATCCATTGTCTTGAAAAGATTGAAAAGATTGAAAAGTTATTCCGAGCATTTTCCAAATGTTCAAGTCAGTTTAGGTTAGGTCCAAGATAAATTAGGAGCAGTGTGGATATCGAAGAGGCCTCTCTGTTAAGTGGCAATGGTTGCTAGATGAACTTATTGAATTGGTTTAAACCGTGATATATGTTTGTCAAAATATGTAGGAAGCACACCTATCTCCTCCATTGTGAACCTGCATCTGACAGCAATTTAAGAACTTTCATTTAATCCTGCATTGCTACCGCAATCTCCATCTGACCAGGTTCCTAGGACAGGGAAGGTAAAAACCGTAGACCTTGTTAAGTTGGGGACTTCGGAAACTGAGACAAGAACTTAGCTTAGAGATAGTTTGTCTCCTGAAAGCGGATGGGGGTTAGCATTATGCCGAAAACAGGGATTTGTTATGCCAGTTGTGATGAAATGTCTGATAATCAATAAAACAAAATTGCACGAAATTTCCCGGCGACAAGCAAGGATAGCTTCCTATAGTCGATACAGGATTAGATGCATGGTATTTTAGTACCTGTTGGAGGCAAGTTTGAAAAGCGAGACACTTAGTTCAAACCAGTCATCAATCAGCTTAATGGCATATAATTGGGTTTTCTAATGGGTGGAGTGCCCATGCCTGCTAAATATTCATCTTTTCCATGTCTGAGACCAGGTCCTCGGGTACAGAAACTTCGTTTATTCTACATCGAACCTAACCGTCCAACTGAGAGAAACAGACAACGATAATCAGAACCCTATGGCCTATCCTGAGTACTGCCCTTGGAAGTACATAATGCTTCGACCACATGTTGGAACGATTTCCTCTCAAGCTTTGCTTAATACATTAAATTTAAGATAAGAAACAAGAAATAGATGTTGTTTACCCTCCCTTCCCAATGGTTGCATGTGACCAAGCAGTAACTGTGCAGTAGTCTTTGCTTAAAATCATAAACCAGCGTTTGTTATGCGGCCCTTCTTTCAAGTCCAGTTCATTAAAACTCAGCTTTTGCTTTATGATTCGTTCACTTCATTTACATTCGCTTCACTTGAAATGAAAACTCAAAGATCTGGCATAATTTTGATAGTGAGCATGTGAAATTAACCAGTTCGACAAAAGTGATTGTAAAGACAGGATATACAGAAAGAAGCAGGATAATGCCTGTGAGTTCTTCAAACCTCAAGGAGCAAAGTTAGGCTGCATGATAATGCACTTACCCCATTCTGCTATTCTCCACTAAGTTTCAAAACACATATACCAGATTATTCTGTTATTCCCATCAACATTTTGATGGTGTTAACTACTAAAACTGTTGTTTGGTGAAACATAAGAATCATACTTCATCACAATTCTACTCAGCTCAAATGCCTGGAAAACGATATCCCCATTGCTCACATCGCATGCCTGCCCTCCTAGTCCTAGACTTTTCTACTCCAAAAACCGAGTCGGTTGGTCATTTCAAGGTTCCCCATTTCTTCCAGTTTTCTCAAGATCTTCCTTTTATGTAGACATCAATTGCATCAGCATGGATTCCATTTCACAACCCGACCCGACTCATGCCCACCCGAATTCGGATTTACTTTTATTCTTGTTCACAATCCTATAATACGAGTCTGTCACGGACAAAAAATGAAAAACTCTCACTCGCTGAAGAAACTGAAAGATTTTTTACATTTCGAAGAGAGAGATGGGGACGTTATCCATATTGCCCCTTTCTTGTCCACCTCCAAGTGCCTTTCACTCTTCTTCCTGCTTCAGAACCCATCTCTCCAAACCTATCTCAAGTCCACGCCTCACCTTCGAAAATCTCCAACCCACCAATCTTCGGACCAAAACTGTGGTTTTTGGTGCAAGTTCCCGTGACCCGGATGAGTACTCTCAGTTCTTGGATGAGAATGGTGAGGTTGAGGATATGGATGGTTATCTCAATTATCTGTCACTCGAATACGAGTCTGTCTGGGACACCAAACCTTCATGGTAGCTCCTGCCTTCATCGCTATTTACTTTTTACCTTTCCATGCTGGTGGATTCTTTTGCTATCGTGTTTTCTTTCTTTCCTTTTTTTTTTTCCCCCTTCTATCATGTTTTCTTACATGAATGCCGTCAAATTGCAACAGTTTGGAACTTTTAATTATGGATTTACTTTTATTTTCTGGTTCATGAATTGGGATTTTGTTGGAACTTATACACTGGTTGGTTGCAACAGCTTTTGCTCTACGGACTTCATTAATGCAACATACTAGGAAATTTGCTTAGAATGGAAGTACATAAACAGGAGTGAGAGCAAGTTTGAAATGATGAGCCGCTGGGTCGCTTATATAGTTTTAGTAACCTGAACGTATGAGATCATCTTAAGACTGGATTCCATAACTATAAGAATTACAATATAAGATGATAGGTTCAGACCTGCTAGTGTAGTACGGACTTATTGACCTAACTAGCTTCCTGGAAAGAGCATGACTTCTCTGATGGTGAGACAGCTTCCGTTTTGTGCAAATTTACCCCGCATTGTCCAGTGGATGGTTTTATTTTGATCGAACTCGAGGTTATGCTTGACCCATTATCTTTATGGACAAAGTTTCTTCTTTCTTTTGTCCATCTTGTTTTGTATTTGAGAAGTAAAAATGGTGGTTAAAGTTGATTGTTTTGGTCTCCGAGGAAGATTTAATGTTGCGGTCTTACTTGTATGAATGACATTCAGGAATTCTTAACTTTTGCCTTTTCTGCTTAAATTATGATTCATTAAACTTTGTCTCTCCTGATTGATTTATTTTTATCCTCTTGATTGAGTTATACACATGAATTTAACACATTTTGGCATCTTTTACGGTTAAATTCGTTTTTGTCTCTTCTGCAATAAGGTGTCAACCATGGACTATAACACTGACCGGACTGTTGGCCATCGTATGTAGCTGGTTAACATTGCAATCAGCTGTGGTCACATCAATTGTAACCGTATTAATATGCTCCTGGTGGTATATATTTCTCTATTCATATCCCAAGGTACACATCGCTTACTATGTTCATTGTCAGTTTTTCCTTGATATTCTCCAAATTTTTTATTTTCCTATAATTCTTTGTTGTTGCACTGTGTTTTTAATCCTTACAAGCGTTTGGAGGATTCTTTTTAGAAGCTGTTAATGGATCAGAAGATTCGTATTATCACTGTGCTTTGGAACTGGAAAAAACTTGAGTTATGTAAATACTTTAATACAAGGGAGTATGTATTTCAAATATTTTTTTACTTGTTGCAAATTCAGGTGGATTGGCATGCATCTCGTAACTTATGAGATAGAAAAACTGAACCTTTCTGAGTATTGCGGCTCCAGGGATGCTCATGGTTTTGTAATCTCTGAAGTTTACAAGACCTGTGGTTGCATTGTTAAAATGTTTGCTTACCAGAAGAGAAAAATTTTACATCCCCTCCCAACGAACAAAAACATCTTAGAATGTTGTGGTTTTAACGTGACAGGAATATTCAGCAATGATTACTGAACGAAGAAAGAGGGTGACAAATGGGACTGAAGATACATTCGGCCGGAGGAAGAGCCAATGAGTTCATTACATACGGATGAAGATTTTTTTTATTACAATTTGTCAAAATTCTTGTGAGTTCTGAAAGAATCTTTAGTTTGCGTAGGGTGGATCCTGGAACTGTACATGATGATGGGCGGCTTCATGTATAAATCGGCACTTTTTTTTTCTGTACTTACTACAGGCTCTGTTTGTCGTTTGCATTGTGATTACGTCACAATTGCAAAAGTGCGCAATATGTTAGTAATTTTTCATTCCGTGGACAATGTTTAATTGTAGAATTTTTAGATTTTCAAATACTTATCGGTTAAGTTACTTAATTTTAATTTAGATAAAGATAATAAAGTGACCCGATAAATAATTAATATTAAAGGCCGAAGTGTAGGAAAAAATGGACCGTAATTAATGTTAATCGAACCTATATAGAGTTTGTGATGAGGAAGCCCGATATGAAAGCTATGTAAAGATGTTAAACTATATCGTAAGCATTAGGATTTACGAATCCGTTAGAAGAGTTTACGTTTTAAGAAAGCTGTAGAAAGATATTGATCACGTCCTTGTGAAGAATTCTCGTGAAGGTCCTGATAGATCGGAGCTTGTTTCAGCCTCAGAAAACTCCTTTGAACATGTGATAGAATCGAAAATAGGTATTTCTATATTTATTTTGTTTATTTCCCTTTAACGAATGATCATGTATTAGGGCTCTTGTTACGTGTTACACATTAAATTTAAAAAACACCAAAGCATCCGAACCCAAAACAGTTCATCCAATATAATAACTATTTTGGTTAATTGACTTAAATATTTTTATGATTTTTACTAAAATTTAACTTAAATACTAATACTTAGTAAAGTTTAAGGAATTCTAACATTTATAAAAGATATTCTGTTTAAATTCAATACTGTTAAATTTTATTTATATTTGAGTTTTGTCTAAATTAAATATAGCATTTTTATTATTTCACATAAATCTCAGTTAGCATTTATTTGGCAACATAAGTCTCACCTTATTTTGCTCATTTAGGATAATTTGCCTTGTATTGTTTCAGTCTCTTCTTCCTCTTTGTCTATCTTCATCCTCTTTGACAAAGAACTATATGAGACAAACAAAGAGGATGGTTAAATCATAATACTTGCAATGCAATAAAATTGCGTTGAAGGAGAAATGCCTGCTAGAAAATTAGGGTGGGATTCGATCTCTTACGTAGCCAAAAAATTAATTTTTTTTGCATAATTTCTCGAAAGTTAAAATCACTTTAAATTCTATAAAATGATTAACTCATAATTAATAATAAAATATAAATCTTAATTCACACCTTATTATAAAGCTTGATTATTTTTTATCGTTTTCCTAAAACCATTTTTGAAGTTGACTCATCTCAACTACCATATCTGCACAAGTATTTGGGCTCTCTACGGTATCCACAAAACGTGTTAAGAGAACACTGCAACTATTACAAAGAAGGTTAGATAAGAAGTGATAGATCACTTGGAGCCAAAGCCTATAATAGTCTTTGGATATTTTTTAATTTAATTGAAATTAAATTCTAATTTCAATTAAATTTTAGTGATAATTCTAACTAAATATCAATTATTTCTAAATAAGATGTAATACCTCACATTGATCTTTATTTATCAAATATCTTATATTTTATCATAAAGTTTTTTAAACTTTACATTTAAGTTCAACTTGATTACAAGACTTTGTCTCTCTTCAGTTTGTTCTTTACATGCCTCATTAGGTTCTCAAATATTTTGACAATAGATATAAATTATAACTCTGAATCATATTTAGAATTAGATAAATTAAACTTCTTTAAAATATATTTAATTTTCTAATTAAACAATTTATATCTATGGATCAAGAGTGGTATATAGTAATACATAATAACCACCTAAATATTTAAGAATGTCAAAGTGATCTTGTGTGCTTGATTTTTCTGTATTATTTAATCATTTCTTTATACAATGTTTTAATTATATATAAAACATGAAATTAATGTATACTCTATTTAAGTCCAATCATGTTAGCTATTTACCATTAGTAATTGATTCAAGTAATGACATCTGAAAACAATTTTGAAAGGTTAAAAACAATTTTGAAAGGTTATTTCACCTTGTCAAAGGAATTTTTAAATCAATAGTAATAGAGAACAACAGAATGTTCTCCCAAGTTACTTTAGGGTAATAAATTCTATATTGATCACTTAACTATCTGTATATAGTTCATTTTATATCTAATGACTACCAACTAGGCTACCTTTGACTAGAATAGGTTATAAGTAAGATCAAAATATAGCAACCCCCATATAGGATACTTTAATGATCTTAAATCAAAGAATCATCTATATAATCATCGCAATGAGAATTTTCATAAACGTACAAGTAATATTCTAAATATAATTCTCATATGGAGTTAATTTAGTGATGAATATATTCTCTAAAGTAGTTGATCCTGTAGACTAAAGTGTGAAGATACTTAAATAAACATGAGTGTTTGTTTAAGTATCTTCACACTTTAGTCTACGAGATCAACTACTTTCATCTTAAGAATTACATGACGTATGCTAGTCTTTTTATGCTTCATTAATATCTCAATAAAATTATGACTAAGAATAATTAGGAATAATAAATAAATGAAATAACAGACTCAAAATTATGATCTCCATAATTTCATTTACAACGTATAATTATCCCATAGACTAATCTAAATATTTATAAGATAAAGAATATCTTTAAATAATTGTGTCACTAAAATATAACCAATCAATTGGTGGTAGGACATAAATCAACAATCTTCTACTTATATGAAGCCAATCGTATAAATATCTCATGCAATATCTTTATATGATGATCATGCTACCACTAAGGCAGTGATTTAATGAAAGAATTCTACCAAATTATCTATAATAAACACTTACTTAAGTTTTACAACTTTTATCTTAATTATCATCATAATTAAGTGAAACTACCTAAATATATACTTGGATCTCTGATGAGACCTTAACTCCTTTTACTTGCCTAATGACTTTAATGTTCTTCAGTACATTACTTTCTGAATAATGCACGGAATTATACCAAGTTCATTAAAGATCTCATTGATCCTTTTAATTATTTACACTAATTAAAAAATGTATTATAACCTGATTAGCAATTAATGTTATATTGGAATTTCAAATAATAAGAAACATATACCTTAACTAGGATTTACTTCTAAAGTTAATATCTACATAACTTTGAACTCAAATATCAACTCATAAATAGAATAGTGAATATTTTTAATACTTCAAATATCAAATGTCTCTTTCTTTATATATCTAATTACCAAAATTAGATTGTTACCTTTACATATCCGATATGAATTGTTCTTAGATAATCATATTTTAAACTATTCAATATACAAATTATTATTCTGTTTATGAGTAATATATCTCTCATACCCTTATTAAAGAGGGTAGTTAGACTCTCATTAACCTTCTTATGGGCATGATAAATTCACAATTATCTCTAAAACAAACTCTTTGTGCTTATCATGAAAAAGAATCTTTCAATGTCTTGTATACTTTCAATTATACATTAAACGTATCAACAAAAGCACTAGTTCCAATTAAATGTATTGTCATAAGATTTGAACTTCTCAAATTATCTTACTCCTACAACTTATCTTGAAAACCATTTTCCTATAAGTATACATTGAAACAAATAATTTGTTCGATGAGTTTATAATATTATATCCAATCTTTTAGATATCTTATATCCTTTTAATATCTAATTTAGTTCTAAAATTATTAAAAAATATATATGCTTCAACTAAACACACTACAAGAAATTGTATTTTTAGTGAAAGCAAAAGTTATCACTAAAAGTAATAATATTAGTCACTATTGTTAATAGTGTCCAAGTTTTGAAGTCGTCACCTCCCATCACTATTGTTACAATATCGTTGTCACTAAAAAAAGATTATATGTTACAATAAATTTATCACTAATGTGTTTGTGTTTGTCACATCCTTTGGGCAATCTTCCTTCACAT
>JAOSBN010000004.1:13181838-13191939 GCA_027563595.1 Erythroxylum suave | reverse complement strand
TAATTAATGTTAATCTAATTTACTCAATTTAAGCTAATGCTGCTTAATTAAAAAGAAAAGTTTTGGGGCTAACATTAAGCTTGAAGAACAACAAATCAAAATCAATAAATTTATGTAGCAGAAAATCAAAGTTATAGGTAACCAACTTTATTTAGTTTTTAGCAAGATAACAATACCTACTTGAGGAAAGCTCCACTTAGCACAAACTACATATCACTTAATATTTTTATATTGATTTTTCAATTGTTGGTTATTGCTGAAAATTCTACTCTTTATACTTCAACAAAGCATTAAGTTGCACATTCAATGAGTAATGAAGATATGAATAAAAATGGAAAAACTTAGTTAAACTTAGTTCTCATTCCAATCTTGTGCCACTATTTTAGGCTTTGACCTAATTCATTCCTTTGCAATTCCTTTGCTACATATATGTTGCTCAGGTATGTGCTTGCAAATTCCCTATTAAAGCGATGCAAACTCAAATAGCATGTAACTGCTTACCTAAAAAATTGAAATAGTTCAAAAGAAACTTTGATAAAGACATTAACATATTATTTCTTAGTGACTGATCAATCAAAATATGGGGATATGTCAATTTGTTAGTGTCCTTCAATCCAAATCTTTTTCGGTTTCTTTTTTTTTGTTGATCAACGATTAGAAAAAGCAAGAAGGTCATGAATGGTGTGAATAGATCTCTATAGGAATCAACAATAAGACAATTTGAAACTTATAGACATTGTAACGACCTTTGGCCTCATTCCAGTTATTTCTTTTAACAGTTTTAGCACTAATTAATATTAAGGCTTCTTACTACTACTCAATCTTCTCCATCATTTGTGAACTACAAAAGATATAGAGAAGGGAAAAGATAATATGTAAATGTTAGACTTGATCTGCAACACTAAGAAATGATCTATACATGAACACTTCCATATTAGTTTGTTAATGTGGACGGACACATCATTCAATGAGATAATATTGACACAAAATGCAACAAATGGTAGTTTCAGATCATAAATTTGGCATTAGAGGTTGACTAATGAAAGATGAGAAGATGCATAACTAATAGTAAAGAGAATCTCAATCATGGAAAATGCTGAACTCATACATCCTTTATACTGATATCACAAAACTCAACACAGGTTATATTCATATGTATTTTAGGTTTACTGCTATGGATACTACTCCTTCAATAGATTTATCTTAGTCCTACTTAAATTTCATAGCACCATGTGAGTCACCATATTTCTATCACACCTACAAAGTTAGAGACTTAAGGAGGGACTCAGAATCAGACGATAGCTAAGAACATCTTAGCAGCTACAAAGTTATGGTTTTTTTTCCTTCATAGACCATAATATTATCCAATAAATGTGCATTATAATAACATTCAAATTAAAGAAATTTTGCACACACATGCATAAAAAAAGCCAGCAGAGTACATTCAGTGCACAAATCAGCAAATAACCTACATAGCTACAATAAGGGAAGAGCAGCATCTATGTAAGAAACCTTTCTAAAGCCTGCCCTCTTACTAACCATATATTCTTTGAGCACTTTAAATTCATGCTCTACCAAGTACATTTTATGATCCTAATAATACTTAACACAATATGAATACCATCAATTCCACTCACTCAATCAAATCCTTTATCACAATTAGCTTTTCATAAATACTTCTAAAGGATCAAATATTTCATAACATAAATGTAATTATAGCCACAACAGAGAACCCAGTCTATAGTGCGGTACTTTTTATCACCGAGAAAGCCTTGTGTGGGCTTTAGGTTGGAATTGAGAGACTTAAGAATGAATCTATGTAACCTTTCTAGTAGTGAGAAGATCTCTATGAGATCTCTTCCATAAATCCAATGATCAAAATGCTCGCTACTTTGTGATTAAAATTGGATTTCTATATATCATAGAGAGCAAAGACTCTATAACCTTAACCACAGGAACAACGTAAGTGAACTCACGTGTGAATCTACATCTTTGCCACTTAAATGGCCCTATCAATAAGAATGGAAGTCCAAAGTAAGACTAATGATATATGCTTAATTGTTGATACATCTAATCCTTATCTCTTTGTGATTAATACTTTAAAAAGCTTAAGACACTCACTTTAATTCATATTTGATCTCAAGTATAATTTGGATGCATAGTAGCTAAAGTGAACGGAAAGTAAACTCGTTGAGCCATCGTTTTGAGATTCACAATCAATTAGCTTTATGGAGCAAGAAGGAGAAGGGTTAGAATGAAGAGGAAGCAAGAAAATACCAAAAGGAATGGAAATATGCATTGTCATGGTTATGGAAGGTGTCTTATGACCATGGAAAATTTTTCATGGCCGTGAGACTAGTGTCATGGGCATGATAGCCCATTTCATGCCCATGACATATGCTAACAGGCATGACAAACTAAGTCACACCTGTGAACTTGCCAATTGTCCACTGTAAACCTATTTTTGACTATAAAAGCAAGGTTTTTATGATGGCGAACTCATTCTTGGAAACAACATGACTTGTCTTCATTCTCTCTTAAATTTTTCACAGTTCAGAGGTTATTATGGGTCTTTCTTGGAGATTGATGGAGAAGATGGAGGGTTAACTTTCCTGACGCTGGTTCAGAGGTGTAATTGATGCCAAGGAGCATATTAAGCTTTGTATCATTGTATATTATTTTCTTCCCCTCTTTTTAAATTGTTTACGCTATCTTGTATTTATTGATTAGGTGTTATATGAGAATGATTTTGATGTTATATTGAATTGTTTTTCATGAACACACATTGTTAGAACTTGAATATGATACTTGATAGCCATGTTTGAAGTCGTAAATGGCAACTAACGATATTAAATCGTTAGGGATAAGGTAACATAAGTTAAATATTCCAAGCTTGTGTGATTATTTCTTAGATTGGTTAATTTTTTCTCACATGTAATGGACTGCTTGGATAAACTTAAAGAACAAGGTTTCTCGATATTTATGATTAACTAATAAGGTCTTTTTAATTAACTACGGCCTAAGGAAAAACAGGATTAATAGAGCTTGTTGTTAATTTATGATCAATAGTCTAAAGAGAGGTCTAAGGATGATAATTCAATGACATATGTGAAATTGTGCTTAGGCCGCGATTAAACCAAAGAACCAAATTTCAAATCATTCATCAATTTTATCACTTTATTGCTATTTAATTTGAGTTGATTTTGTAGATTCAATTTTACTTTGTTTTCTTATTTGCATGAAACCAAACCCCCCTGTTTTATATATAGGTATAATTTAGGAAAGTAATTGGATTTAATTTATGTAGGATTGACCTAGATTTACCACTAGCTATAGTTTTAGGTCTAGTTCATTTTGTGTAGTGTTACGATGTGCTACCAAGTAACTTATCACATACAAGCACAATGTCAATAAGAAGTGAAAGAAAGCAGCAAGACATAGCTAAAAGATAGAGAAACCAAGGGCTTATCAGTGAACATCAACTCTTGTGTCTGAAAATGACATAAAAGAGTAAAGAAAAAGATATAAAATTAAGAATCAGAGAAAAAAATACCCTGATAGTAAAGGAAACAAAGCTGGTTGGTAGAAATATGAATCTTGGAACTAACTAGGAATAACCAAGGATAGGTTAAAGAAGCAGGCACCAACCAAACAAGAACACTACGGAAGACTACTCAAAGGTAGTAAGAGAGAATGGGTAAGTGATGACTATGGAGCATTCGAGGGCCTCAAGAATGTCAGAGGTCAAAGTAAGCTTAGAAGTTGGATTTCCAATCTATTTTTAATTATGCTACAGTAACAATATATTTATTTTCAATTATGTTATAGTAATAACACATTTTTGTGAGATTCTTTGAAGGCTTTGGTGAACTAGTTGTTTATAGATGGAGATGACAAAGTATTGGAAGAGAAGGTAATGAAGGTGGTAGGTTTTGTGATGACTTTTAGTTATAGAGAAAATTTTGAAGGCAAGGAACACGAAGAATGGACAAAAAATCTTGTTTTTAAAACACTCAAAACATGATTTTTAAGTTTTTGTAAAGTTGTGATTTTCTTATTTTTAAAACCAAAAAATGGAAACAATACTTAACCAAATATGTTAGAACAAACTATTTCTTTATTTTATGACAACAACAAAAAATGGAAGAAAAATAGAACCAAATAGGCCCTTAATGTTTATTTCATGTGACTTGGGGTTTTGAGTTTCAAACCGTGGCTTATAGTTTAATTCTTTTTAGAAGCTAAGAGGGACATTATTTGATTTTTCTAGAGTATTAATTATGTTTTTCCTTTTTAATCTTGTATAGAAAACTCATTTAGCTAAATTATTAAATGTGGTTTCAATATTTTCACGTTGAACTTTTTAGATTTTCATAATTTAATCTAATTCAAACTTAGGGTTAATTCATCAATTTTAATTCCAAATTGAATTTAAATTTTGTTTTGGGGCATTAATTGAAACTTTTTTATATTTAATAATTTATTACAAATTTTGCAATTTAATTCTAAACTTTGATTAATAACTATCAAACAATTTTAAATATATTATAGAATTAAAAGATAACTCTAATTTGGAAAATTAGGGTGGGATTTGTTCCCACACAGAACAAAATAATAACAAAACTTTTTTTATATGATGTTTAGCAATCCAAGGTCACTTTAAAGTATGTAAAATGATTAACACATTAATTATAATAAAACATGAATCTTAATTTATAGCTTGTTTTTTAAATTGATTATTTTCTTATCGTTTCCCTCAAATTGTCTTGGAAACTAGCTCATCTTAACCTGTGTAGCCACATAAGTGTTTAACCTTTAACGATATCAATAGAACATGTTGAGATAATACTGCAACTATTGTAGAAAAGGTTAGACAAGGAGTACTAGCTTTTTTTGGAGCTGAAATTAATCATTTTAGTAATATAATTGAAATTAAATTATAATTTCAATTAAAATAATAAAAATACATTTAATTCTGATTAAATATCAATTATGCCTAAATAAGATCAAATATTTCATATTGATTTTTATTTTTAAATATCTCATATTGATTTTTATTTATTAAACATCTCATATTTACTTATAAAGTTTTTCAAACTTTACATTCAAGTCAAACTTTATTAAAAGATCTTTTCTCTTTTCAACCTGTTCTTTAGATGTGACCTATTAGGTATTAAAATATATTGGCAATGAATATAAATTATGACCCTAGATCATATTTAGAATTGATAAGAAATGATTTAGTTGTGGTAACTGAACTTATCTATTTTGTTTTGGCTTAATTTTGGTTTTAAATAAGAAAATCAAATTTTATTATGTTTTAGGAGATGACAAGTTGAGATTGGATTAAATTGGAGCATTATTGGTCAAAATCACAAATTTAGGAAAAAGTGAACATATTATTATAATGGATAAGGTGAGATTTTGATTCAAAGGGATTTAAAACTCTAATTGTAAATCCAGATATTCTGATTCAAGTAAATTCAAAACTTTGGTTGTAATCTTAGGAGGTATTGTCCTAAACTTATATTTTATTTTAATTCAAGTATTTCTTATTTTTTGTTCTTATATTTCACAAGTAATCAATATTGTTTGAAAATTTTATTTGATGTTGATTATTCTATAGCTATCCATAAATTCAGTGATTTGTAATTTTAATGAAGGATTGTTACAAGTAACAAATAGGTTATTTATGAATTTGCATATTTAACTTATGAGAAACAAAAAAACTGAATTGAATAGTTGTAGTTATCTCAATTATTTAATTTATCTTTTTCATTAGGCTTTTTGCTATCATTTAACTGATATGGAATGTTATCATACTAATCAATTTATGGTAAGTTTTGGTTTGAACGGGTTTAGACTAATTAATTTGGGAAAATTTGAAACTTAATATGGCTATCCTACTAAGTTTCAGACTAACTATTTGAATTATAAAAATTATTACTTTTTGACCAGTGATCAAAGTTACAATTGGATTAGATCTTTCCCTTGAATCGGGGTTAAATACCATTGAATTTCTCACTTTAATAATTAGTTGATGATTTTAATTCTTTCTTAATTTTAGGTCATTACTTAATTATTAATAAAACCCCATTTTGTTTGGACAATTTGAATTAGTAATCTGGTTGTTAGTTTTCTTAGAATTCGATTTGATTCTAAGATTACTACAAAAATTTAGTGAATCAAAATTAATTTTTAAGGGTTTTGATAACCTAATCAAGGATTGGATAAATTAAACTCTTTAAAATTATCTTTAATCCTCTAATTAAACAACTTATATCTATAGATCAAGATTGACGTCTAGCAACGCATCATGATTAACCAAATATTTGGGAATATCAAAGTGATTTTAACTAACCTTTTTGTCTATGAATATTTTGTATAATCCAATCCTTTTATCATACAATGTCCCGATTAGTTTATATGAATCAATATCTACTTTATTTGAGACCAATCATGTTAGTTCTCCACCATCAGTAATTGATTCAATTAATGACATTTGAAAGTTATTTTCAAAGTTTCATTTTGCCTTGGACAATATTTTTTGAATTAATACTAATAAAAAATAATGAAACGTTCTTCCTATTCACTTTAAAGTAATGAACGCTATAATGATTAATCAACTACCTCTATATAGTTCATATTATATCCAAGGACTACCGACCGAGGTACCAGTGGTTAGAATAGTTCATAACTAGTATTAAAACATAGAAATCCTTATATAAGATACTTAGGTAATCTTAAATCAAAAGATCATTTATACACTCATCACAATGAGAATTTCTATAGACATACATGTAATGTTTCAAATGGAATTCTCATATGCACTTTAATGAACTTGTTCTCTAATAAGCATATGAATGTTTGTTTAAGTATCTTTATACTTTACTCTATAAGATCGATTACTTCCTTCATAAGGGAAAAAACATAACGTACGTAAGTCATTTTATGCTCTATTAATATCCAATGTCAATAGAATAATGGCTAGGAATGATACCTAAATTCAATATAATTCACATAATTATGATCTCATCATAATTTCATTGTAATGTGTAACTATCCAATGAATTAGGTTACATGTCGCAAGAGTTACATCTAAGGGTGATGGTTGGCATGGATATCTAAAGATTGATTCCAATCATTTTAACATTTCCAATTATGTAGATTCTCATGTAAAAATTGGGTAATAATGATATATTTCATTGTGAATAGAACTAAAAAGAAAGCAAAAGACTCACAAGTCTATCACATTGCAAAACCTTTAAAAATGTCTAGCTAAGTTGAAAAATATGTATTTAGAAAGATAATTAAGGGAAGATCTACGTCTTATTAGGCAGTACTTAGAGCTGGATATTAAAATGTTATGCTTGTGTGCAATGAGCAATTATCAATTCGTAAAGAACTTAAAACCAGTACTCTCTAATTTTATAAACAACAACAAAAAATGTAAATGTGCTAAAGAGTGAAAAATACATATGTTAGTAAAGCCGTGAATAGATAGAACGTTCTTGACGGTGTAAAAATTCTTTTTGAATTAAAACATAAAGATTTTCTATAATTTAAGAAAATTTTTAATAACTCTTTAATCTTTAATTCTTTTTTAAAAATCTTTATAGTTTAAAATTTTCTAGAAAACTCCTTTTTTAAGACTTTGGTTAAAAATTAACAATAAAATACACATGACATGAATATCATATTTATACCAATCAAATGTTACTTATTTGACAATTCAACGAAATTCTTAAATTCAAACCAAACTAATTCAATCTGATTAAAAATAATAATTTATTATAATTATCTTTAATTATTAATTTAAATTAAGTTTAATTAAGTTGAATCAACTTTAAAAGCTGAGTTGAATTACCATATTAATGATAGTTAATTAGTATATATCTGAAGTTTATAACATGTGTGCTTAATCATTATTTTTTAATCAAAGTATAAGAGGAGATTTTTCTAGAAAAATGAAGACTAAAAGGACTTTTTTTATATAATTTTAAAGATTAAAGAAAATTTCTAAGATTTCTTAAGCTATAAAGGAGGTCCAAATTTATTTTACTTTTCACAAAAACAAAGTTGGAACAATTGTAATAAAGAAAGTGGAGCTATATTAAAGGTCTTCATGATAGCATGCTTCATCACCCTGAGATTAAAAATTTACCTTTTACATCGAACTTTGTTGTATTTTGGATACATGTTAATTTAACACACTCTTGCTATACTATTGTAGATAAACCCAATTCTGAAACTTAACCCATAAATCTAAGCCTTAAATGCAAGAACTTTCTCCTGTGAGCAATCCAACATACAACTCAAAATATCGAATGATGTTATAATTATTGCAACTTTTAAAATTAAAAAAGCACAAGAAACTTCATTTCTTTCAAAAATTTCACTAAACAATTGTTTGGTCATAAGAATATTGTCACATTTCATATTATATGATAGGAAAATGTTTCTATAATTAAAACTGTAATATTCCAAACAATATTTCAAGCCTAGAATTCTCCCAAAATCATCTATAACATAATCGATTCAACCCATTCACTTAGGATTCATACTATAAGAGGGAGAAAGAAATACTAACCTTAATCCATGTTTTATATATGTCAACAATGATAGATCTTTATTTTTTTTATTGCAAACTCCTTCTCTATACAAAGAATTTATCCACTCTCTCCTTCTCTTTTCTTCATCCTTTTCCAATAGTGTAAAAACATTGGTAACTGTTAACTTAGTTGAAGGGACAAGGAATGGTTGTTATTAATTATAATAAAACCCTAGTGATTCTAATATTCTCTAAAAGCCTAATAACCATTATCTTAGGCCCACCTTATACTATAATCAATCTAAGTAATATTGGCCATACCCTTATGATTATTAACTTAATCTAACAATCTCCCACTTGGCCCATATTACGACTTGATGATCCAATAATATAAGTGTTTACAATATATTGAATCTATCAAGTCGTCAAACTTGAATGAATTGAAATGATGAGATGATGACAGTCATAACCTTTTATGTATCACACAATCAAATCAACTCAAAATAATTGTAATCGAGAAACATTATAATTATCAACTTTAATTTTTTCTTATCATTACAATAAAACAATGCGAGTCACAACATAATGTGAAAACTAACAAATAAGCAAAAACATACATTTAATTGAATTTATAAGTTTTAGAATAATAATAGCAAATAACCAAACATATGTGTATACATAAAATGATCTCACGCTTACAAGAACTTATGTATAATGCCCATCCTTTCAACATGGCTAGTAAATGTTTCAAGTGGAAATCCTTTAGTTAATGGATCTACGACCATTTACTCAATTCCAATATGCTCAATTGACACTTTATTCTTTGGAACTTCTTATTGGACTGAAAAGTATTTTAGATCCATGTGTTTAGCATCCTTATAATACTTGTCATTTTTAGAGAAGAAGAAAGCTGCAGAATTATCATAATAAACTCTTAGTGGTCTAGCTATACTGTCGACAATTCTTAGCCCTAAGACAGAGTTTTGCAATCGTGATGCTTGAATAGTAGCCTCAAAGCATGCCATAAATTCAACCTCTATAATGGAAGTAATAATGACAGAATGTTTTCTACTCTTACAAGAAATTTCCCCTCTTGTTAGTTGGAATAGATAATCGAAAGTAGATTTCCTTGAATCTACACAACCAAAATATTTTGAATATGAATAACCACTCACTTTTAAGTGATTTCATTTCTAATATGTGAGCATGTAATCCTTGTTACCTTATAAATACCTAAGTGTTTTCTTTGCAGTTTTCTAGTGATCCATTCTAGGATTACTTTGATATCGGCCTAACATTTCATTAGCAAAATTGATATTCAGTCAAGTGTAAGTCTGAATATACATCAGACTCCCAACTACAAATGCATAGGGAATATATTCCATTTCCTTTCATTCCAAATCATTCTTAGGACATTTCATGTTACCCCCAGAATTTTTTTTATGATAAATCAAGCATGATTAGATAAATGGAGTAAATTAATATGGTATTTAATAAAGTTAGCATGAATTAGCATATGACATTAAATGAGTTAGGTAATAAATAAATGT
>JAOSBN010000004.1:13157660-13181738 GCA_027563595.1 Erythroxylum suave | reverse complement strand
ACTCACGTCTTAAGTATGACTCCGAACGTTGGACTCCGGAAGCGAGGTTCCAAGAGATGTGGTACCAGAGTAAGAAGGTGAATCGATAACGAACAAGAGTTGGGCTCCGGAAACGGGGTCCGACATTTCATTTCATTAAATTTATCCCCTTTCTTAATTGGAATTATCCCTGCTAATCATTTTTCCATCTTAAATCTCTTTAATACTTTACTGGTATATATTTTATAAAACAACTTTAATATTCCTTGTGCTCTGTCACAAAATATTTCTATTCTAATCATATAGGATGCCTCACCCATATCCTTCATTTCAAAGTTGCTAAAGAGAAATTTCTTTACATCATGTAACAAGCTCAAATCATTAGCGACCAAAAGAATATCATTAACATACAGTACCAAAATAATGAACTTGCTCCCATTAATCGTCATATAGATACAACTATTAATAATGTTCTTTACAAAGCTATATGAGGTAATGTTATCACTAAATTTAAGATACTATTGTTGGGAGGCTTATTTTAAACCATATATAACTTCTTTAATTTCCTTTTGTTTGGTCCATATAAACATCTTCTTCAAAGTCACCATTCAAAAAAGCGGTCTTCACATCTATTTGGTGAAGCTCTAAATCATAATGAGCTACTAATACTACATCAGTTCTTAAAGAGTCATTCTTTAAAACTAGAGATAAGGTTTCTTTAAAGTCAATGTCATCCTTTTGAGTATAATCTTTGGCTACAAATCTGACTTTATTCATTCAATATTACCTTTCGATTACCTTTTGGTCTTAAAGATCAATTTACAACCCACTTTGATTGAGCCTTCAGGTAACTTAATTATCTCCTAATCTTCATTATCATCCATATATTTGAACTCTTCTTTTATAGCATTAAGCCACTTTTCATAATTGTTACATTTCAACTTATTTAAATGAGACTTGATCTTTATCAATGCTCAAGTCACACTCATGCTCAAATGAATACACCACATAATAATATGATATAGTTGGTCTTTTCTCCCTTATAAAGCTACACAATATTGTTTCTTATAGCATCACTTGATCATTTGTGACTTGCACATTATTTACTAGTTCATTATTGACATTCTCTTCTTGTGGGTTTGGAATATTAACTTATTGCTTTGATGTGTTGCGTGATTGTGATATAAAAAAAGGAACAACAACTTGAGAAGAGACACTAGGTGAAGGATTTTCCACTTGAATCTCTTGAATACCCACTTTTCTTTGTTCCCCACTCCTACTGATTTGTCTATTTTTAACGAACCTAGCACTACCAGACTTAAATATTCTTGTACTATGGTTAGGATAATAAAATATGTATACCCTTTGTACTTTTTAAGATAACTGATGAAGTAAATATTAGTGGTTCTTACATTAAGTTCCTTTCATGAGGATTTTATAAATCCTTATTTCTATTGTATAACCCCAAACATGTAGTTTCCTTAAGCTAGGTTTTCTATTTGTCCGTAATTCATAAGGTGTCACAGGAACTACTTTACTAGGAACCCTATTATGTAGATATGCAACTATTTTTAATGCATAAATCCATAAAGATAATAGTATATTAGTGTAACTTAACATACTCCTAACTACATCCATAAGAGCATGATTCCGCCTTTCAGCTACATCATTCTGTTGTGGTGTGTTGGGCATTATATACTGTGCACAAATGCCTCAACTTTGAAGAAGTTTTGAAAATAGACCTAGACATTGTCCATTCTCATCATATTTACCATAATATTCACCACCTATATCAGACTTTACTACTTTTACTTTTCTATCTAACTGTCTTTCCACTTCATTACTGAATACGTTAAGATCCACTAATTGAGACTTTTCATGCAGTAAATCGAGATAATAATAACGTGGATAATTATCAATAAAAGTGATATAATACTTTTCATTGCCCCAAGGTGGAACATGAAATGGATCACATATATCAGTGTGTATAATTCAAGTAAATTAGTACTTATTATGGCAAAATTCTTAGATATGTGTTTTGTTTGCTTGCCTTTAATACAATCACTCACACACATCCCATTCAGTAAAATCTAGTTAAGGTAAGATTTTACTTTCACTAACCTTATTGACCGGTGCTTTGTAATACTATTCAAATAAAATAACTAAACCACTACTATAGCAGTGGTGAGCCTAAGTCGATTCCACAAGGAGTGTTTAGTTAGCTTATCAAATCATTTAATTGATGTTGGGTAATGGCGGGATTTTGGATTTAATAAGAAAATAAAATAAAATAAAATAAACTTAATGAAAACAAATTAAAGAAAACATGTGAAAAATGATAAATTTGGGAAATTTGGTAGGGATCCGGTTCTTTGATTCAATCTCCGCCTATACCCTAATTAAGCATAATTTATTGATTTGTTGTTCTTTTATCTCTTTTAGCAATTATCGGTTGTAGATTAACAACAAGTTTTATTAATCATGATTTTTCCTTAGATCCTAACTAATCACGAAGCGCTTGTTATTTAATCCTAGCTCTCAGGAAACCTAGAATAAGCTTTCTAAATTTATCCAGAAAACTGCCTTACGAATTAGAAAAATAGACCAATCTAGGCAATAATCACACAAGCTCAGATTATTTAACCCGTGTTATGTTATCTCTAATGATTTGGAGATATTAGTCGCTACATATGAATCAAGAATACAATGATTACATATTGCATTCGATTCTAGCAATGGGTTGAAAACAATTTAATAGAGCATTAAAATCATCATCATTTAAGTACCTAATCAATTCAAACAAGATAACATAATCAATTTTTAATGAGAGAAAAAAACAACAAAATAATAAAAATACTTAACACAGGTCGTCAACATCGATGTCTCCTTTGAATTGGCATTGAGAACTTAGCCTTCATGGATCTCCTAAAAAATGCTTCAGTCCCATGAAAATTTTCGTAACTAAAACCCCCTTTAGTTCTCTTCTCACCGTCGCAAGCTTTCTTATCTTTACTATTTACTATTCACGATTTGACAATTTAATATCAATGGATCACCCACTATTGATGTCTTCCTTCTTCTCTTCTCTGCCGCTTAGCTCTTTTCGTTTCTCTTCTCACTACTATGTTGAATTGACAAATTAATAAGTTGGACCACCTACTTTTCACTCTCTTCTCTTCTTTGTTTCATGCTTCTCATTGTTGCCACTTTCTTCTCTTCCTTCTTTCTGCCTCCTGTGCTTAATGTGACAATTTAAGATCAATGGTTTTTGGTCTATGCATACTATTTATGTCTCTTATTCACTTAACCCTCCAATGTTTGTGAAGCGTAGCTTCTATCTACCTTTAACGTAGACGTTTGTGTGAAATGCAGTCATGGTCTGGGTTTTTCACACAGATGTTGGATGTCTTGTCATTTTGGTGTTTCTCAGCTTCTCATCTATGTTGTCGTTTTACTTGCCTGGTTATTTCTTCATTTTTCCATCAAGCACTTTTACTTTTTCTTCTTTGTATTTTGATTTTTTTTCTTCTTGACTTTTAATTTTCTTCTTCTTGCTCCATAAAGACAAGTGAAAATTAAGCTTCAGAAAGCAGTACAAATGTAGTGCTTTCAACTCACTTTAATTTCTTTGGTTCCAAATTGTTCCTAAATCATATATGAATTAAAGTGAGTATATAAAGCATTTTTGTATCATTAATCACTAAAAATGTGTGAACAATTAAACATATATCAATTTCCCTCACACTTAGCTTTTGGCCGTCTTCGAGCAAAACATCCAAATTAAGCTCAAAGACTCGAAATATTTACTCAATTCCCATATTTTCCAAGATTATATATTCATAACCAAAGATGAATGACTTTTAAAAATCACAGAAGTAATTTAACATTCAATGCTTCTACTCATGATCAATCAACAAGCATCATCTTTGAAAATTAAGCAACCTAATGGTGGACTTGAAAAATGTGTTTAAGTAAAATATATCTATAGGTACAATCAACACCATTTATGATCATGACAATCCATAACCTTGCATATTATTTCATTTCTCCACCATTATAATTCACATGAAAAATTATGAATCAAAAGACTTTTTAGGGTTGTAACGTGGGTAAAGGTAAGATGAGATGTATTGAGGGCAAGTACCATAAAAGTCGTCAAAGCTAGTGAAACAAAAGTAACACTCATAAAAAACTGGGTATCGTTAGCTATAATGAATGCAACATTTATATTTCACAACTCATTTCAGCTCTCACATACAAACCACATGAATCATATACCAATAAAAAAGAATCACTCATACAATTTATGCCAACAACACATTGAAACCACAAGAGTGAACCTTCCAAGCCAACATCTACCTCATATTCAACATACCTAAATATCACATTCATTACAACTCTAGGAAGATGCATTAATCATGAATAACTTTGCAAACTCATATGCACTTCCTCCTTGATAAATTCATTTAAACAAAATTTTTAATTTCTTTTTCTTTTTCTTTTCGTTTCTTCTCTTTTTATTTTTTTCTTTTCTTTTTTTATAAAATTAAAAGAAGCTACATTAACATGAGAATTTTAATGATAAGACATAAAATAACATCTCAATCATTATAGCCAATCCACACATATGTACACCCCCCACGTTTACACTTTTGCATATCCACAAACTCACCAATCACAAATGCT
This sequence comes from Erythroxylum suave, assembly GCA_027563595.1. NCBI lineage: Eukaryota > Viridiplantae > Streptophyta > Magnoliopsida > Malpighiales > Erythroxylaceae > Erythroxylum > Erythroxylum suave. The sequence continues at coordinate 13,177,073 of JAOSBN010000004.1, read as the reverse complement.
CCAATAGCTTTATGGCTTAGGTAGGACATTTGGTTAAGTATAAAGCATGTAATGTGGTTGATACAAAAAGAAAGCTATAAAGCTTAAAGCGGTTTATTAAGAGAAAAATCATGTCAATAGGATAGGTTATTTAGCTAATGTAGTTTATGAAAAACAAAGAATGCCTAATTATATCCATGTTAATGCATATGATAAAAATGTGGTCTCGAATAGAAATTCAACACTAAATCGAGATGTACATGTCATGAAGGTTACACATTATCAAAAGACATTGAAACTGATATGAATGTGTTAGTCTAATAAGGCTTAAAATCTCACTGGTTTTGTCTACCATTAGTTACTGCTTTTCTAAAGACAATGCATATCAACCAATCACAAAAGCAAAAGTACATGCCAAAGCTACTATGAAATTCTCTAGTCAATTCATTCTCTACTCATGATTAAATAATCTTAAAAGCCATAGAAAATGAGAAAATGTTTATTTCATTTGTTTTATTCTTTCTCTCATTTTGATTCAAAACTTAAAACAAGCAAGAAATAAACCATCAAAGAACACACATACATATAAAAAGAAATGTGAAAATATAAAGAAAAGAAATTTACTTCCCTTGGGTTGCCTTCTAAGAAGCATCTTTGTTTAGGTTCGTTGGCTTTACTCCTTCTTCCCTTCATGGGACAAAATTGTGATCTTCAGGTATTACAATTAGCGCCACTTCCACGCGAGGTTGTTCCGGATAGGGCCTTAGTTGATCATCATCCCCATTCAGCGCTTCCCTATCCTCAAATTCTCAATTTAGACTGAGTTTATATACTCCAGAAAGATCTCAAATGTCTCTTCACCTTTTTCTTCCTCATTTAATTCCTCCATTCTGCTATGTAAAGGTGAAGAATCATTCTTAACAATAAAATGGAACTCAGTACTTACCTTTGAGCTAAAAAATATGTCTTTTTCTACTTCAAGCTCCTCTTCTGCTTCTTCTACATAAGCAATTCATTGAGGGTTGACCTCAAAATTCTTAAGCTCCTCATCACTTTGTAAAGTTTCGTGCTAATATCCATCAAGTACTCCTTAGGTTGATATGATTGCGTCTCTTTGCTTGTGATGTTAGGCAGTTGATAGCTTCCATCAATTGATCCATCTGGCTTGTTAAGTTTTGGATTTTAGAATTTGTTTCTAGCTGGAATTGTAAAGCGTTAGCAATGTACATATTAACTGATTCTTCCAAGGATGTACCTGAGTCTTGATAAGAAGCTTCTATTGTGTACGAGAATTGCTGTGTTTTTTACAAACTGTTATGGAAGTAATTCGGCTGATTATCCCACCCATAACAAAAGTTTGGCTGATCAATCCATACATTGTTATAGGATTGAGAATATGAATTAGAGAAAAAATTACTTCAATCCATATCAAAATTCTTTTTCACAAACACGAAACAAAAAAAGGAAAGATCATGAAATAACTGAAAAGAAATCAATTACAAACAAATATATACAAAAAACTAATTAAAATCAATAACAAAAACTAAGCACTGTATTCCCCGGAAACAGTACCAAAATTGATTGGTGCATCATAATGCTAGTCAAAATAAAATAACTAGGCTACTACTGTAACATTGATGAGTGTAGGTTGATCCCACAGGGAGTGTTCGACTAGCTTATGAAATGAATTTAATTGATGTTTAGGTAATGGAGAGGGGTTTTGGATTTAATAAGAAAATAAACTACAATAAACCTAATGAAAACAAATTAAAGAAAACATGCGAAAAATAATAAAATTGGATAATTCGGTAGGGATCTTATTATTTGGTTCAATCTTAGCCTACAACCTAATTAAGCATAATTCATTGATTTGTTGTTCTCTTATCTCTCTTTGTAATTATTGGTCGTAGATTAACAACAAACTTTGTTAATCCTTATTTTTCCTTACATCCTAGTTAATCATGAAGCGCTTGTTAATTAACCCAAGCTATTGGAAAACCTAGAGTAAGCTCTTTAATTTTATCCGAACAACTGCCTTACGAATTAGAAAAATAGACCAATCTAGCCAATAATCACATAAGCTTGGATGATTTAACTTATGTTATATTATCTTTAATGATTCAGAACCATTAGTCGCTACACATGAATCAGAAATAAAATAATTACCTATTGCATTCGCTTCTAGCAATGAGTTTTCATGAAAAATGGTTCAATAAAGCATTAAAATCATCATCATTCAAATACCCAATCAATTCATACAAGATAACATAATCAATTTCTAACAATAAAAAATAATTAACCTTGGTTGTCAGCATCGATGTCACCTCTAAACTGATGTTGAGAACTTAACCTTCCATGAGTCTCCCAAAAAAATGCTTTAGCCTCATGAAAATTTTCCTAACTGAAGCTCCTTTTGTTTCTCTTCTCATCGTTGTAAGCTTTCTTCTCTCTACTGTTCACTATTTACGATTTGACAATTTAATATCAATGGACCACGTACTATTCACGTCTGCCTTTTTTTCTTCTTTGCCACCTAGCCCTTTTGCTTCTCTTCTCACTACTGTAGCTTATTTGACAAATTAATAAATTAGACCACCTACTATTCACTCTCTTCTCTTCTTTGTTTTAAGCTACTCATTGCCGCCACTCTCTTCTCTTCCTTCTTTCTACCTCTTGTGCTTGATGATTTGACAAATTAAAAAGTTCAACCACCTACTGTTCACGCTCTTGTCTTCTTTGTTTCATGTTACTCACTGCTGCCACTCTCTTCTCTTCCTTCTTTCTACCTCCTGTGCTTGATGATTTGACAAAATAAAAAGTTCAACCACCTATTGTTCACTCTCTTGTCTTCTTTGTTTCATGTTACTCACTGCCGCCACTCTCTTCTCTTCCTTCTTTCTGCCTCTTGTTCTTGATGTGAAAATTTAAGATCAATGGTTTTTGGTCTACACATACTATTCATGTATTTTATTCACTTAACCCTCCAACATTTGTGAAACTCAACTCCTATTTATGTTTAACATAGTCTAGTTTTTTCACGCAGACGTTGGACATCTTGTTGTTTTGATCTTTCTTAACTTCCCATATGCGTTGTCATTTTACTTGGTTGGTTATCTCTTCATTTTTTCATCAAGCACTTTCAGATTTTCTTCTTTGTATTTTTTTCTTATCTTTTAATTTTCTTCTTCTTGCTCCATGAAGACAAGTGAAAAATTAATTTTCGAAAAATGGAGAAAATGTAGTGCTTTCGACTCACTTTAATTTCTTTGCTTCCAATTGTATCTAAAATCATATATGAATTAAAGTGAGCATCTTAAGCATTTTCATATCATTAATCGCTAAGTGTAAATGATTAAATGTATCAACAATTAAACACACACTTATCACTTTTTCTCTAGATATATGAAATAACCTTTGATGTCACAAGTAAGCAAAGGGTTCATTAGTGCATTACGTTTATTACCATTGTTGTGTTCAACATGAAACAGGGATTTAGAATAATTAACTTCAAGGTTAAAACGATATAAAATATCCATTAATGTACTAGATCCATAATAGTACTGTCGTTTATATAAAGAAAAAGCACCATTTCTAACATTGCAATTAAAACCTATCTTATCCAACTTATTAACCAAAAATAAATATCTAGTACATCTAGGAATGTAAAGACACTTTTTAAGATCTAGACTACAACTAGTGTCTAAGATCAATCTGTACATCCCAATTCCTTTTATTCATGCTTTAATTCTGTTACCTATATATAGGAACTCTTCAGTTCCATTTATGGTTTAGATTAAAAGGAATCCCTGTATAACATATGAAATTTGAGTAGTTGCACCTGAATCTAACCACTAGATATTATTGGGCATCTCAATAAGGTTTGATTCAAAACATACTGAAACACAATACTTCTCTTTTTGAACTAAACCTTTCTCTTAGAATAATCTTTCTTCTAGTGACTAGCTTTCTTGCAAAAAAAAAAAAACAACATTGCTTTTTATGGATTTGGCCCTCATTAACTTTCATTAGGGTTTTGTCCTTCTTTCTTAGCTTTCTCTTTCTGCTACTAGCTTCATTATGTACTATAAGATGAACAAAGTGTTCCTTCATTTTCTTTAATCTCCCTTCCTCTTATGCCAACATGACCTTAATTTCTTAAAAGTTTCATTTCTCTTAAGACAAATTTAGGAGGAAGAGAGTTGATGATGAACTGTACTAGGAAGGATTCTCTCATATCTATGCCTATTGATTTCAACTTTGTAGCTAAATTTGGCATGCCTGTTACATTATTATGGATAAGATGAGACCAATCAAACTTTTTGATTGTCAATTCACTCATCAAGGTTCCTACAATAAACTTCTTAGTTATGTCTGATTGTGAGTGCTCTTTGATTTTCATCATGAATTCCCTTACGTTGTTTGTATTAGGAATTGATGACTTAACATTTCAGCCATTGTTAATTGCATAAAGTTTAGATTAAGCTTATTAGACTTTTACTAAACTTCAAAATATGTCTTTTTGGCTTGTGTACTAGTCTCAATAATGATTGCATGCTTCTTAGGAACTAATGTTAGGTCTTTATATATAATAGCCCTCTGAAATTGAAATTGCTCAAACCAATTGGCATAGTTGAGCCTATTAAAGTTAATCAAACCATTGCTCGTAGCTAACAAATTATTAGAAGTTGTAAAAGTGAAACAAACTCATACATTAATTCTTTGAGTACAATTAAAGGATCAGATAATAATAAAGTTTAATATGTATATTTAAGTTCACCTTTAGGTGATACTTAAATACATGTCCTTAATTCATAATGATACTAACAACATATATATATACACTTTAACAGACAGTCAATCTTATTCAAGCTAGTATGTATGTTATCTTTAGATATACAAATATATTCACCAAGAGTGTCAATAAGCCTCTTAAATATTATTAATTATAAGAAATGATCCACCTTTAGGTGATATCCTATCATTATAATTAATAATTTCAATTAATTTGTTCATTTTTAATGTCATCTATTAGCATTATATAACATGAAAATTGAAAAACTGCATAATTAAATATCTAAGTATCTTTTCAAGCTGGGTCACTTTGGTGACCGACAAGCTCTCTATACAGTAAAAATTTAATTAAGTATATATAAATTTGAAAATTTAACTATAATATTGAAACGTTATATTGTAAAGTCCAAAAATTGTTAGGGAGCTACACTTCCTACATTAAATGACCATTTTTTAGGCTTTTTTTAGCAAATAATTAAGTGTAGGTTTGAAGACATAAGAAGTGCACTTAGGTGCACTGTGTTGACACTGTATTAGCACTAGCAATATCGAAAGATGCTTACTTTTTTTCTCTTGGTCCATGGGACAAAACATGCAAAAGTTGGCGAACATCGGATTTCCAATGGTTGGAGTTAGTAAGAAATGCACATGACGATGCGATTAACGCCATAGTTTTTCAAATGAAGGGCTTGTTTTTACAATTTTAGCAGATAACAAAATCAAGGTTTGAAGTAAGCAAGCAAGAGAAAAGAAGCATTACATTGGTAGCTATAATAGAGGGTCATAAGTTTGTTGTCAATGCCTTAGCTCTTAGTATAAGAAATATCAATAGTTATCATGAATCCTAAGGTTAACTTTAATGCAAATCAAAGTGTCATAATTTTAACTATAATGTTCTAAATAATATTTCAAGTCTAGAATTCTCCCAGGATCATCTATAACACAATCGATTCAACTCATTTAATTATGATCCATACAATAAGAGAGAAAAAGAAATACTAACCTTGGTCCATTTTTTATGTGTCTACTGTTGAATCCCGTTTCCGAAGTCCAACGCTTGCGGAAAATCATAAGACTCGAGCTATTTCCAATAGAAAACACCTTAATCATTATCAGTTCATTTTCTTGCTTTGATACCATAAGTGATGGGACTCCGTCCTTGCGAGTCACGTGCCTGACGTTCTAAGTGACATCTAGACGCGCATCCCACAAAGATGGCGTGCCCACACCAGCCAATCCTCAAACAGAACTCACTTTACCTATTTTCGGACATATTGGTGGGAAATCTCTAAGTGGAATTTCAATTTGACCTCTTCAGAACATTTTGTTATAGGCATCGGATCAAGTTCCTTGTTAGCTGGTTTGAGAGAGGACTTATAGGTCTATAAGTTTCTTGAAGATCTTAGGAACAAATTCTATTGTCTAAAGGGTAAAAAGTGAATTAGATGATACAAAATGAATAGTGTACAGAAGAAGAGTTTCTGTCCTTTAGGCAGAAAGCAGACGAATGCAAAAGTAGACGAAACAAAAAGTAGACGAAACAAAAAGGTAGACGAAGCAAGAAGGTAGACGATTTAAAATTTTTAAAATTTTAAAAAATTCGTATAAGTTTCAAATTTGTTTTTAAAATAATTGCCTTAAACATTTTGTTAAAAATATCGAAACACATAAAACATGAATAATAAATATCGACCATGCAATTCTTGTTAAATATATCGATACAATTTAACCATTAAACTCCATCATAATTTATTGAATTTGATTTAAATAATGAATTTAAGATAACTACAATAAATTATTAATTCGAGTTTGAGTTTAATTAATTTGTATCATGTTAAAAGTTGAAGTAGGTCTTTATATTAATAATATTAATTAATTTATATGTAATATTCACGTAATGAATAGTAATTCTTTATCAAAATTATTTAAAAAAAGAAATTTTCTTCAAAATTAAAATTTATAAATAAGTTTAAAATATAAATTTAAAACACAAAGAAGTCACGTGTCTTTTGCATTAAAAATAATACAAGTTAATCCATACTCTTTTGCCGAATTTTCTATAAAATTAGAGTTGATAGTTTAACCCGGTTAAGCTCATATTATTTAGCCTTAGATTTTTTTTAAATCGGGCCTTAGATCGGGTTCGGCTGGTAGTGTTGAAGCTTGGCCTAACTTGAAACTCAATATATATATATAATGATGTCATTTTTTTATCTTAAAAATAAAAGTTTTTAAAGCTGAATTGGACCGGTTCAAATCAAGCTTTGGGCTGTCTATGTGCGTTTGAACTCAAACTCAGTTCAGGTGCCTCGAACCTGAGTCTGGGTAGAAACTGTCTGGCCGAGCTCAGGACTGGGCGGGCCAGAATTGCATTTTTTAAGCACAAACGATGCCTGCCTGAATTTATATCCAAGATTCTACCCGACCCGGTAAACCATCGGCCGCCGGTTTGTTTTAGATAGATTCAATTGAGCCCACGAAAACCCAATATTGATTATTGATTCCTCCTCGCGCCTGATCGGCGACGAATTGAACTGTGAGACCGTCTTGGTCGAAACCCTCAATGGATCTACTCAAGCAGGAACTCCTGAAGAAACGCCAATCTCTGGCGCAAGAAACAGGCGGCAAGCGAGTCTTCAAGCGCTCCGAAATCGAACAGAAAATGATCCAGAAAATCCGCGAAGAAGAGAAGCGCGAACTGGAAGCCAAAGTCAAACGACATTCCACAACCCTCGCCGACTCCGCCGACACATCAACCGCAAAATCCACAACCTCCGCAGCAACAACCGCGGCTGCCTCCACTGCCACGTCTTCCTCCAAGTCCCTAACCGACGAGCAAAACATCGACAACCTCGTTCTCCCGAAGCAAGAAGTAATCCGCCGACTCCGATTCCTGAAGCAGCCTGTCACGCTCTTTGGCGAAGACGATGATGCAAGGCTGGATCGGCTGAAGTACGTCCTGAAAGCGGGACTCTTCGAGGTGGACAGCGACATGACTGAAGGACAGACCAACGATTTCTTGCGCGACATTGCGGAGCTGCGAAAGAGGCAAAAGAGCGGGATTTTGAGCAGCGAGAGGAAGAGGAAGGATAGAGAGGAAGGTGTTGTAGAGGATGGGGACGGAGGAGAAAGGGAGGGAGAGATTAGTGGTGATGGAGGGTCCAGTGGGGTTGATGCTGATAAGGATTTGAACCGAATGAAAGCAAATTTTGAGGAGTTATGTGAGGAAGATAGAATCTTGGTATTTTTCAAGAGGTTGTTGAATGAGTGGAATCAGGAGTTGAATGAGATGGGTGAGGTTGAGAAGCGGACTGCTAAAGGGAAACAGATGGTTGCTACCTTTAAGCAGTGTGCTAGGTACTTGAATCCCTTGTTCAAGTTTTGCAGGAAAAAGGTGATTCTTATTTTTGGGTTTAATTGTAATGATTTTTGTGCTTTTATTTTTGTTGCAGTGATCATATATCTAGTAACTGTGTTATTGATCAAGCGTCAACGTGGACCAGATATTCTTTAGAAGTAGAGATTTATCTGGATTTAGTTGTTTTACTACTATTAAGAGCAAGATGGTTGCTTTTATAGCTTACGGTGAACCCACAAATCTCATTGAGCTAAAAGTTTATGACTTGACAGGAACAGCCTACATTCTGATTTCTGTTTCTTCTAAAGAGTTATTGTGCACTCAGATCCAATCTAATTCACTGCCTATGTCTGACTGTTTAAGAAAGCTTGAGTTTCATACAAATCATCTATTGTGGAAATTGCCTAAGGATATATTTAATGGCCATGAATCCTTATGGCTAATGGATACCGAATGACTTGGCCATAATAGCATTGAAAATACTTGCAGTTTGCATTTTGGAGTTAGCCTGAAGCAGTTAACATGGATGGGGCATCCTTTGGTTACACAGGAAGTGCTCTCATGCTGTAGTTTTCTGTTGTTTAAACCTTTTTGGTGTGCCCTTAACATACGTTTGTTTTCCCCTACTGTTCCTTTTGTGTTAGGTGTTGTTTGTTTCCTCTATATCATTTATCTTAAGCATGATTACATCCTGAGTCATTCTTAATTGCTTACTCTATGTCATCCTTTGTCTTTCCTTTTGATAATGATGTTTTCTCTTTATACACTCCAGTGATACTATACACTATGGGGAATACGATGACATATATATAGTCAGAAATGCTACAGAAATGCTAGTGCGTTTGCTGTCAGATTGAAATGCCAAAACATATCTTAACTCATTATATATTTCTTGATATAGGTTCTTCCAGATGATATTCGTCAAGCATTGCTAGTGGTGGTGGAGTGCTGCATGAAACGGGACTACCTAGCTGCAATGGATCATTATATTAAGCTGGCAATTGGTAATGCACCTTGGCCAATTGGTGTTACTATGGTTGGTATCCATGAGCGTTCAGCTCGCGAGAAGATTTACACCAACAGTGTGGCTCACATTATGAATGATGAAACAACTCGCAAGTACTTGCAATCAGTTAAGAGATTAATGACATTTTGTCAGCGGAGGTATCCAACTATGCCATCTAAAGCTGTGGAGTTTAACAGCTTAGCAAATGGAAGTGATCTGCAGTCATTACTTTCAGAAGAGAGGGTTCTCAGTGGTCAGCCATCAGAGGAAAGGCTTCGGTTAATGCCTGCTCAAGAAGAGAAATAGTAGCTATCCGTGATTTTTTACCCTGATATTTCTTTGGTTGTCCCTTTTGTCATGTTTTCGGACTGCTTTCTAACTATCTGCATCTTTTGGCCCTATGTATACTTTCTGATTGATTATTATCAAAAATGAATTACTTGTCCTTTGTATAATTTGTGGAGGGTTAGCACCTGGCATCCATAATCTATTTACTTGTGCATATTAAGAATTTCAATGCAAGCTGATAGATTGAAGCTCTTGAACTTTCGTGAATACTTGGATTTCAATTTTTATCACAAATTCACCAAAAACAATGTTTGAGTTCGATTAATTTTCTTTTCCTCTTCAAGCTGTGCCTTATAATTCTTCTCCCCACAGGTTTATTACAGAATTTAGCTATGGAATCGTTCTACGTATAAAGTCCTTTTTATCGCAAAATCGATCGTTGTTGGACTTGCTTTTACATGTTCCGTTTAACTGGCAGTAGGGATTTATTCTAAGATCTACCTCTTCCCTTTTTGTTATTAATTTGATGTGGATATGATGGAAGTGAACACTTCCACTATGTGTGCAATGAAAGCACTTATAAGGCTAAGGATTAAGGAGTGAAATCCGTCCAAGGGCAAGTTCCATCTTACAAATAAGGTATTCTATAGGTGCATCATATTGTTCAAAAATCTATTTAACTAGCGGAAGAAGATATAAAAGTAAAATCAAACTCGTTAATTGTTGTCTTCACTGAAGGACAAGTATCATTGTTGTTCACTGGCCTTGGAGATGATGATTTTCATTTTTAACGACCAACTATCCCAAAATATATATGAGAGAATTCGCTTGCTGCTTTTAAGTTGTCAATCAGGGTATTTATTTGCTTGAAGGCCTTCTATTTTTGACTTTCCAATTTCCTGTACTTTTACCCAAATTACAGAAGCTCCACCATTTTATAAATGAATGAAGATGATTTATGTGAAAGTATTAGATGATTGCGAGTTGTTCAAGGCGTGGGAGCACGGAGGAAACATTTAAGTTGACCAAATCCACGCAAAGTAGGAATGTGATTTAAGAAATAGGTGGTTGTTTGAAAACTTTTAAAAATTTAAAGAACCTAAATAAATTGAAATTTCGAAACTCTTCGCTTAAAAAATCACCCGCTTTGTCAAATTTATTAATTTGAGACGTAATTGATCAAAATATACTTTAAATATATATTTTATTAAAAATTTTATGAAAGGAACTTTTAGAAAATAATAATTGAGAATTCTTAAAGTAAATAATTCAAGTAAATATTCTTTCAGTAAAAAAAAGATTTGATATATCCATTTTTATAATTTAGGCCTTTTTAATTAAAATTTTAAATTCAATATACTCAACTGTTTCATTGTCAATTTCTTTTTAAAAATTTAACAAAAATCATAAAAAGAATGTAAAGGCAAAAGATTTGATTGAAGGGTTGCAAGAGAAAGTACTCGGACAATCTGAAATGGGGGCAATAAGAAAGCAAGAAAGATCTCTGAAGTTGGTAAAAGAGATTGAAGTTACTAATGCCTAATTTTTGTTTCAACCAAAGGGGATACCATGAGTCATGAAAGTGGGAGATTTAGAAAAATAAATGTTATCATCCAAATAACTATGAAGCTTGAAGAAGATCCCTAATATTCAAGTTTCAAAACTCTCAATGCTTATCACAAGAGAGATTGAGCTAGGAATCAAAACCAAGTGTTTAAGACTGAATACAAAAGAAAAAGAATACATTCTCAAGCACACTCAAGTTCCAATGCCTAAAAATTTGAATGAAATTGAAGTCAAATAACTGTAGGAGCTCAATGTTAAACCATTAAGTCTTAATTATGGAATCGTGTGACCATTGTATAGCCTTGATCAATGTTTGAAACTTGGGATGATAGAATAAGACAAAGACCTGTGAGTAAGCAAGCAAAAAGGGCATTTTCTATAAATTGACATATATTGGTGCATGTTAGCGAAAATCTTATGATGAGATGCAAGATTCAAATGTGAGACTAAAAGGTAGCTTTAGATAGACCTTGGGTTAAAGGTTAATTGGATCAGATGTATGAGGGAGACATGTGAGATCTCTAAGGACTTAACGTATGCTGAAATAGACAGATCATGATTAATGAACTTGATATGGATAAGTATTGTACTAGACCAAAGTACTATAAAAGGCTTTAGAATTGGATAACCCATCATTAATGGATATAAATCAAGAGGAAATCTTAGATGATGTGGTAGATAATATCACAATAGATATATATATCAGTTCCAAAAGATAAAGTCCATGTGAGAGGATCATTTAAAGATAGTATAGTTCTTCATGGATATGGAAGTATTATTCCTAGTTAAATGAAATCCCTTATCTTGTTAGTTGTGATGTAACTAAATCTTAGATAGAGACCGATTTAGATGAGAGTGTCATCCAATTGATTAGTGTGACGTAATCTGTTAAGGAAAGAGGTTATCTAGTTAGTTTAGTTCAATTAGGATTTTGAATTATAAAGCCAGATCTGCATATAATGGCTTACTTGAGTCTCGCTCCTAGGAAGAACATACATCACAACTAGAGGGGAAGGCAACACATTGACATAGAGCTTTTTTTTTTTGGTAAATCAGTTAGTGATATAAATGAGATTAAAAATTTATGTACAGCAAGTTTGCCAAGGATGGTAGACGGGCACCTATCTTTAAGGTGCTACTAAAAACATAAGGGACCCTGACAGTTCCACAACAAAAGAATACAAAAGCAAGCTAAACCACAGCGTTCGCCAACATCATATCACTAAGCAGCTAATCTAGTATACACCAATGCCTGCAAAGACTCAAGCAACAAAACCAAGACAGAGCCTAATAAACGTCTCCACTAAGAGATGTAGTGAGAGCATCCGTGTATTTCTGAATTAGTAGGGGGGCCACACCTGGGACACAGAGGATGAATATTGCTGGTTAGGGAGCAAAGTTTTGTTGTCCACACTAAAGTACATACTTGCAAAAACAGAGAAATAACAAGAAAACAAACCAAATTTACTTTCTCACAGTGTTTGAGCTGACTTGTTCCATTACTAGGAAGATCACGTTAGTAGTAATGTTGCCCACTTCCATGGTAGCATTTTGGAAGGTTCTAAGGTTTCTTTTAGACCATACAGTGTAAACAGTAATAGAGAGAAGGATACTAAAAAGAGAAAGGTCAATGGGGTTGTAGCTTTGATTAAACCAAAGTAGGATGAATTGGAGGTTTTGCGGGTGTGGAATATTTAGATGAAAGTGGCTAAGGCAGTGGGACCACATGGAGTTAGCGAAGGGGCATTCAAAGAAGAGGTGATTGGTAGACTCATTATCCGAATAGCACAGGGAGCAATGATTTGGAATGTAGGTATAAAGGAGCTGATCCCTAGTCTGCAGCTTATTAAGGATAGCTAACCACAAAATAAAGGCATACCTTGGGTTTGAACCCTTATCCACACTAATGAATACCAAGGTAACTTTGGTAAAGGGGGTCTCATCAGGGAGTAAGCTGAAGCATTGGTGTAGATCCTGGCAGGGCTTGCAGTCCATTCTAAACGATCTTGCTGAGACCAATTAGGTTGGTATGACAAAGGTTCAAGCATGCGAATGGTTTCAACTGTGGCATCTTGCCAGCACCACCTATTGTCTCTGATCAGATCAGCGACTTTTGCAGTTATTGGAAGTTCGGAGCCATTGATAGCTCTAGGCGTAGAGAGATCCTTAAGGATGCCTCTCAGGTGCCAAGGATCTTGCCATAAGAAAGTAGAAATTCCATTGCCAATCTTAAATTTGAAATGGTTCCCAATAATATCCCTAACCTGAATAATTTTCCTCCAACTCCAGGAACTATTATGAGATTGACAGAGAGCATTCCTTTGTATAATAAAGATTGGTTTTTTTAACCATAATTTTTGTGTTTTTATTTTTGCCTATGATTATTTAATAACGTCATAGTATTCTCTCTCAATTGTGAGAGTTAAACACTTTAAAGATTGTGAGCTATTTAAGGACAAGGTTTTGTTGATCAACGATCACGTGGAAAGGTTGAGTCTTACTTAGACGGACGTAAGTGAGATTGCTGTGTAAAGGAGTAGGCGCGAGTTTGGTATAAGTTTAGTGTCTAGGAAAATATTTGTAACAATTAGTATCAGAGCCAAAATATCAATATGGCAAGGGGCAGTAATTTGACAAAGCATGTTAACAGAATGGAGGAACACATAGGGTCAAATCCTTAAGGGGAGGAAGAGATCAATTCCTATTCATTTCAATTCGAGAATTTGGAGGCTTAGATCTAAGAGTTGCAACATCAAATAACATATTTGATAAAGGCACAAGAGGATTCTAAATTGAAGATCAAGATTCTAAGACGTGTTGTCGCAAAGCAGGATCTTGGGTATGCCGAAAGCACTCTAGTAAAGGTGTGATAGCCTAATGTTTTTTATGGCAATTAAAGTGCTAAGGAGCTTGAAATTTTTTTGTGGAACATGGAGCAATGCTTTGTAGCAACAAAGGTGTTTAATTAAGAGAACATGTTAATCATGACTATGTATATAGTAAAGGATGCAAAGTTGTGATAGAGAATGAGAAGCTCCAATGACATCAGTGCGAGTAGACCTCTCATTGACATTTAAGAGAAAATGAAGGAGCTAACAGAGCAGTTCCTCCCCAACAACACTTTATGGCTTGCAAGGGAAGCTTTGAAGCATTTAAAACAAGACAACTAGGTGTGGGAGTATGTGAGAAATTTCACATCTTTGATGTTAAATGTGTAGAAAATATTTGAGGAAGACAAGTTGTTCAATTTAATAAGTGACTTACAAGGTTGGGCATAAATAGAGCTTTAGAGGCAAAACGTGAAAGACCTCCCAAGTAAGACAGTGGTTGTGGATGCCTTGGTGGATCTCCAAATGTCACCACTAATTCAAACTAGCAATACAGGTAAGAAGAATGATAAGATGGGAAATGGCCCAGAGAAAGGCAAACAGAAGACATGCTAATCTTGTTAATGTAAGTCCAAAAAGCAATCAAAACGAGATATTGCTTGTTTCATTCATGAAGGGCTGCACTTTGCTTATTAATACCCAAAACAGAAGTTAGGTAAGGAGCAAATAAATTCCATGGGTATGGAGGTTCAAGGAAAAGGAGGGGATGACTCGATAAACGAAGTCTATATTAATAATTATTCTTTATTAAACACAATGAGCCTTGTGAATAAGCACGCAAACAAAAGCAAGGATCAACTTGATGGAGAGGAAATATGACACATTTGAAATATGGCAATGATTAAGGAATTTTTAAGGGGACCATATTCAGAGGAGTGCCCATAAGTTATTTTGACAAGGGTGTTAAGTTCGTCTGGTGAGCATGGTTTGTTAGACAGTTAAGTCATAATTGTGGAATCGTCCGAGCGTTGTGGAGCCTTGACCAATGCTTGACAATTAAGGTGATAGAACAAGGAAAAGACTAGCCAATAGGCAAGGAAAATGGACGTTGTCTATAAGTTAGCATGCATTGGTACACATTGGCAAAAATCTTTGATGAGATGCAAGATTCAAATGTGAGACCAAAAGATAGCTTGGAGCGAACCTTATGTTGAAGGTTAGTTAGATCAGATGCAAGGGGGAGACATGTGAGAGCTCTTAGGATTTAATATGTGCTCAAATAAATGAAACATGACTAGTAGATCTGACATAGGTAAGCATTGAATCGAACCATTGTGCTACTAAAAACATTTGAGCTTGGATGACCAATCATCAATGTATAGAGAACAAAGGGTGATCTTGGATGATGTGGTGGATAAGATCACAGTGTATATACATCGACTTCAAAAGATAAAGACCATGTGATAGGATCTTCTTAAGATAGTAAAGTTCCTCATGGATACGGATGTATTATTTCTAGTTACATAGTATCTCTTATCTTGTTAGTTGTGATGTAGCTAAATCTTATTAGATAGATAACTATTTGGATGTTAGTGTCATCCAATTAGTTAGGATATATGACATAATCTGATAAGGATATAGGTGATCTAGTTAGTTTGATTCAATTAGAATTTTGAATTATAAAGCCATATGTGTTTATAAATATCTTATTTGAGTCTTTATTTTAGGAAGAACAAGAAGGGAAGAGAACACATTAAGATAGGACATTCCTTTGTATAATTTTAAGAAAGTAATAAAGATTAATTTTTGTCGTAGTTCTTATGTATTTATTATTATTTATGATTATTTGATACTTTCGTATTATTCTTATTTGAGTGTGAGAGTTAAATACTTTTTGCTAGTTAACAATTACGTAGAAAGACTGATTCCTGCTTAAACAGACCTAAGTGAGATTGTCATGTGAAGGAGTATACGTATAGCTCATATCAAGCAACCTGGCGTGTGAAATCATATTTGAACCGCTAATGCCACATAATTTTCTTGATTTGATCAAGAACAACTTTATTTTAGATAAAAAAGAATATGGAACAAGACAAGAGATGTCAAAGGTTTTATCACAAAAAAGGGTGTTACATCAGTTGCTTTAAAGAGATCCAAGAGGGTTGTCTAATTATATATACTTAGTTTTGGCTTATAGCAAAGGTTATTGCAAAAAGTAATGATTTCTTGTTATGTAACCTAATAACATAAAATAGTTAAGTATCACAAAATTTAAATTATAAAAAAGCAGGTAATAATTTTTATATTATAGATGTCAAATACTTGGGTATTTTATATTTTAGATATTAAATTGAAAATGATTTCAAGTATAAGAGAGTTAAATATATTCAATCCCAAAATTACAATATCACACCGTACTTCACTTTAGCTAAATTGGTTTTCAACGGAAGTGAAAATCCCAATCTCTCAGCTTTGCCCTTGAGCTTCACTTTGTTCTATTATTTGATGAAGGGAAATACTATAGGTTGCATTTTTATGTAATTAAGAATGACAATTAGAGTTTAATTCAATTTGATTCAAAATTAATGAATTATATTTAAATTAATTAAAATTTGAATTTAATTAAATTTTAAAATTGACTAGAAATTTGAATTAAAATTTTAATTAACCTTTAAATTTTCAATTAAAATAATGTCACTTTAATAACATTTGAAATAAACTGGATTTAAACTTAAATCACACTGCCAAACTTTAACATCGATTTAATTTTATCTTATTTTTAATCAAGAAGGCAAATAAACAACCATACGCGGCTAGGCATTACATTGTACAAAGGGGTAAGTAATAATGAAATATCAGCATATCAAAATCGTAAATTCGATTGGTCCACCTCATGCCAAGTTATCCATAACAAACGAACACACCAACTCATCTACTCACAACCATCTTCTACTTTCCTAGTTGGCCTTCAATATTGATAAACAGGAATAATCATCACCATAGCTGGACTTGAGAGTTTGATGATCATGGCAACTCAAGTAAGACTCTTCACTCCCACCATAACCATTCCTAAATCCAGCAACCTCCCTCTGGGCCTGTGGAAATCAACAAACGCAGTTTCATTCTCTACTCACAGAACCGTCGTTAAGGCCACCGCAGTAGGGGGCAAAGCTGAAGCTCCTGCCAAAGAGGCTCCTGTGGGCTTCACCCCGCCGGAGTTGGACCTTAACACTCCATCTCCTATCTTCGATGGTAGCACTGGAGGACTGTTGCGTAAGGCCCAAGTTGAGGAATTCTATGTTATTACATGGGATTCTCCGAAAGAGCAAATCTTTGAGACGCCAACTGGAGGTATAGCTATCATGAGGCAAGGTCCAAACTTGCTTAAGTTGGCTAGGAAAGAACAGTGCCTGGCCCTTGGTACTAGGTTGAGGTCCAAGTACAAGATTAAGTACCAGTTTTACAGGGTGTTTCCCAACGGAGAGGTCTAATATCTTCATCCCAAAGATGGTGTTTACCCTGAGAAAGTGAACCCTGGACGTCAAGGGGTTGGTCAGAACTTCAGATCCATTGGGAAGAATTTTAGTCCTATAGAGGTCAAATTCACCGGAAAGCAAGTTTATGAATTGTAAATCACTGTTATTGCCGTTTTCCACTTACTGTTCAATGTTCATAGAAACAGGATTGGGAATTTAATGTTTTAAGTTTTCATTGACGATTTTTTAATCTAATCCTCTTTCTTGCAAGAAAGAGAGCATGCGTTTAGTTTACTTTCGAAGTAATAAATTGCGTGTCCAGTCCAAAGTCCTTGGACCCCTTCATATGAACATTCAACAATTAACAGAACATTATGCTCTTCAAGTTATTATTTTAAATCTAATACTCAACAATTTGGAAGCATCTGTTATCAAGGAAAAAAAATAGTTTTGTATCTTTAATAAAATTTCTGTCTTACTTAATAAAAGTTCAATATCATCAGATATATACTTAGGAGATAAGTTATGTTTGGAATATTTTAATAAATAAATAAATAATATATATATATATATATATTATCTTTTTAAAGAGACGAAGAAGAATTCTATTACTATGCAACAAAAAGGAAGAAAATGATGCTAGAGAAACTCTAGGATCTCTCTTACATTTTGTGCTCTCAACCAACCCTAACCTTAGATCTGGTCCATTTCAACTTTCTTCTCTTTACGGGTTCCTTCCTTCATCGATTCCCTCTTGTTTTCCAGCATTGTTCTTCTTTTGATGACCTTCAAAACAAAACATCATTAGTTTCCATTTAGAACTAAAATGGAGACTAACTTCCCATCTCTACCCTCTACCACTCTACCTTTTACCTCTCCTTTTCCCCATTTTACTCCCTCATCCCCTTCTTAACTTTCTGTAGCCCACTCTTCTTCTTTATCCCACTCTATAAACTCCCTCAACCTCTGCCATTCCTTCTAAACCTTCTGTTCTATCTGTTAGTGTGTTTCAACATACTGAAGGGACTAGGAAGATGCGGAAACAAGTTATGGGTGACAATTCTAACTCTTCCTTGAATTACAGTCCATCGGTTGAGATTGAAGGAAAGCTAATGGTGGCTCCAAGTCTAGAGATTCTGCAAGAAGGTGTTAGGAAATGGGATGTTACGCTTATTGATTTTTTTTATAGATAAAAGGCCTCCTTTTGCAGTGATACAAGCATGGACTTAGAGAAAATGGAAAGGGAGAGGTCTAATCGAAGTTATGCTAACTGAGAAGGATAACTTAATCTTTACCTTCTATTTAAAATCGAAAGCTCAATGATAGTTGTCTTTTGCATGATGTTTTAGAGTTTAATTTGTTATGCATTTAGTGTTAAAGTGAGTGTTGAGCATGCATTTAGAATTTAATTAGGTTATTTTGTGTATTTAAGTATCTTTATGGGTTAGCTAGAATATTTGAGCTTAAATTGTATATTTTTTAGGTACCTTGATGTGGGTGCTAGTGTTGCAGGGTAAACAGAAAAGAATGGTGAAGATTTAAAGAGTTTCAGGCTTAAAGACATAGGCCGCGATCATGCATATAAGCTACGGTCGTGACAGAGAAGGAAGAAAAAGAAGCAGCCAGGAAACGATTGTGCACTCTAAGCCACGATTGTGACAGAAAGTCACAAGTCAAGCCATGATCGAGCATTTCAAGCTATGCTTATGATAGAAAGGGTAAAGCACTGGCCACGATTGTGACATGCAGTACCACGATCATACCCTGCGGCGGGCTGATGTGAAAACTTGATTTTTGGATTAATTTGCAGACTGTTTTGACCCTGAGTTTAACTTAGGCCTGCTAGAGAATAAATAGAATAATCTTTAGCAGCCATCAAGGTATGAAGAAGAGAGCAAAGAAACTTAAGCAAAGAGGTGAAATTTTGCAATTATTCGAGAACGACCTAGAGAGAGATCGAGTGATTGAGGAAGGAGACGAAAGAAGAGAGGTACGAAGATACGCTTGACGCGACGTACTTTTAAGAACAAGTGGTTTCTTGCTATCGCAATCTTTGAGATCCATTCTGACAATACTTTTGATTTTTTATTTGAATTTCATTGATGTATGAGATTTGAGGAT
>JAOSBN010000004.1:13142489-13157560 GCA_027563595.1 Erythroxylum suave | reverse complement strand
ACAATATTTCTTTTTAGGTTTATGCTTACGATAAGCTTTTCTTCTAAAAAACTTTACTACCAAAAACTCGAGTTAAAGGTACGGTAGAACTAAAGTTTATAAGCATCCACCAAGCTCTGCTGGCGCAACCTATACTGACACAAACGTGTTCCATTCCCACATTGATTAATCTTAGATTCAAACTCTAGACATGGGTTGCCCCAAGTCGTAGCCTGGTAGCTCTGATGTGACTTTACTACCCAAAACTCGAGTTGAAGGTAAGGTAGAACCAAAGTTTATAAGCATCCATTTTTTATTTAGTGGAAATGATTAATTGGATCAATAAGTTCTTTAGGAACTTCCTATAATTCCTTGCATTGTTTAAGGCAGTAATGTACTATAGAACATTAGAGTCATCCTGCATTCAAAAGAAACTAAGGTCTTATCAAAGATCAAAGGATGTATTCTAGCAAATTTTCTTAATTATGATGATAATTAAGATGAAAGTTGTAAGATTTAAATAAGTGCTCACTATAGAGAATCTTATAAAATTCTCTCATTAAGTCACTGTCTGAGCAGTAGTATAATCGTCATATGGTGATATGGTATGAGATACTTAAATAATTGGCTTAGTGCAAGTAGGAGATTGTTGGTTTATGCCCTATAGTCAATTGTTTTGGTTATAATTTAATGAGAAATTATTTAAAGACATTTTTTATCTTACACAAATGAAATTATAATGAGATTATAATTATAAGATTCATATTGCATTTATTTATATCTCTAAATTGTTCCTAGTCATTGTTCTGTTAAGACTGAATATCAATAGAATATAAAAAGACTAGCATACATTCTGTTTTTTCTTATGAAGGAAGTAGTCGATCTCATAGGCTTTGTATAAAGATACTTAAACAAAATTGTGGGTACTTATTAGAGAATAAGTTCACTAAATAGCCTTGATATGAGAAATCCATTTGAAATATTACTTGTATGTTTATGGAACTCTCACTGTGATGATTGTATAAGTGATCTTTGACTTGAGGTCTCCAAAGTTATTTTATATAAGAATTGCTATGTTTTGTACTACTTATGAATAATGGATCAGTCAATCGGTAGTTATTAGATGTAGTATGAACTGTATGGAAGTAGTAATGTGATCAATATATGATTCATCACCTTAAAGTAATTAGGAAGAATGTTCTGTCGTTCTTGGTTAGTATTGACTCTAGAAATTCTTGGCCAAGATAGAATGACGCTTTGTAAATAGTTTACAAATGTCATTAATCGAATCGATAGCTAATGGCAAATATCTAATATAATTGGACTCAAAATAAAGTAGACATTAATTTCATGCTTTATGTCTAATCGAAGCATTGTATATGATGAAATGATTGAATTATATGGAAAAATCATACACGGAAAGGTTAGTCAAAACCACTTTGACATTCTTAAATATTTTGATGGTTATGATGCGTTGCTAGACGTCAATCTTTATCTATAATTATAAATTGTTAATTAAAAAATTAAAGATAAATTAAAAGGACTTTTAATTTGTTTAATTCTAATTATGAAGTAGAATTATAATTTATAATCATTGTCAACATATTTAAGAACCTAATGGGTCTCATACATAGAATGAGTTGTAGAGAGCAAAATTATTTTAATCAAGTTAGACTTGATTATAAAGTTTGAGAAATTTTATGATTAAATATAAGATATTTAATAAATAAGAATCAGTATGAGATATTAGATCTTATTCGAGTATAATTTATGTTTAATTAGAATTATTTAATTTCAGTTAAATTAATAAAATGTCCAAAGCTTATTATAAATAAGCTTAAGCTTTATGGAAGTAACATTTCTTATTTAACCCTTCCTGTAAGAGTTACAGAGTTCTCTCAACCTGTTTTGTAGATACTATTTGATGTTGGACACTTATGCGGCTCTGGAAGTTGAGACAGATCGATTTCAGAAATAATTCAAGATATATGATAAGAAATGATCATGCTTCGAAACAAGATACAAATTAAGATTTCGCTTTATTATTATTTGTGTTAATCATTTTATAGAATTAAAGAGATTTTGATTTTTAGGAATCAAAGATTACAAAAAGATTTCGTAATTATTTCGCTGCAGTTAAGATCGAATCCCGATCCGATTTCCTAGCAGAACATTGCACCTATTCATGAACTGTCAGCTTAGTGGATAACAATGCACCAATATTTTTTAGCTCTTTTGCTGGGGAATTTTGCTTCAATACATCTTATCTGAACTTGCTGGATAACACATGATCTGTTTTTCTAATTATTTAAAAATCTGTAACATTGCTAATTGACTGTCTCCTCATGTGCGTTTTGTTCAGACCTTGCATTATCTTGTGAATTATAGAAACGGCCTTTCGTTACTCCGGTTAAGGGCCATTATTTTCAAAAAGTAAAAAAGGGCTAATTAATTACAGTAAATTTGGCATTGTAAATAAGGCTGATGTCTGAAACTGCCTCGTTTGTATTCTGAAAGGTTGCGTTTATGAGACATTCCTCAAATGCAGCCCTGATATAACGACGGTAAGAGGTACACAGGCAGGTTAACCAACCAATGACCAAGAATCCACATAGGACATGTAGGCACACGTGGCACCATATACCTCGTCCGTACTCCAGTCTCTCCTTCTCTTATTCACAACCACCCACTATGGATGCTCTCCTCCACACCCCAAACTCCATGGCTAAACGCCCATGTCCATCCTCCTCCACGGCCGTTGCATCAACCATGGCCACGTCATCAAAAGCCGTGAGGGTTCCACAGGCGGACAATATCCTCCAAACTTTTCTAGGCCTCGCGGATTCCCCTTCTCCGTCTATCGATATGTTCTTTGAGCATCTTCTAGATTCTTCGCCTTGCGATTCCGAACAATCTGTCCTCATCGATCGCGCTCTAAAATTAGGCTCCGTTCTCGTGGAAGCTGCCAAGCGTTCTGATAGGAAACGCTCCACTAAACATAATTCTCTAACTTGGCCTCTGCCTCCTGATCTGACCATCAAGGTTTGGTCTATTTATTTTTTGATCACTGTTCGATTTTCTATTTTTTATTTGTTTCAATCGTAGTTTTTATTGAAGATACGCGTGATGATTGTGGTTTTTGAAACTGTTTTGAAGCCAGGAGTTTGTGTTTGAATTAATTTATTGGTTTCTTTTTTTGAGTTGAAAATTGCGTGATGCCTTTGATTTGCTCTGAATTTTCATAAATAAGCTATTGTAATGTATTTTGAAGGATTATGGCCGTGGTGGTTATGAGGGAGAAATCTTTATTTTGAGAAGAATGAATTTGCATTTGAAGCTTTCATCTTTTGGATTTGGTTGTTTGGGGGCTATTTTTTTGAGCTATGATGCTGATGATAAGAAATGTAGCTGATAGTTTCCATTTAACACACTACTCTTGGTTCTACTCTTCCATTCTTTCGCCATCTAGTCATCCATTGTGTGTTGATAGATAGAAAGATGAAGGACTATAGAACTTTAGTCGCCAGATATTGATTATATGCACCCATGTACATGGAAAATGCATACATATATTGATTTTGAGTGTTGAAGATGCTAATGGTGCTTGCAACATTTTCAGTCTTGCCTGTGAATTGACATTTTTTAACTGTATGCTACAAATATTAATCTTTTGGTTTCATTGCTTAGTGGGCTTTTTCTGTATGATATTGAAATACTATGCAAATAATGTTAACGCTATAGGCCATTTACTGTTGTGGGCTTGAAACCAAGATCTGAGACTCAAGAGCCAGGAAAACCTGCTGAAGAGACATGTTCTTTCTGTTTTTGTGGCTTAAGATCCCATTGATGGTGCATTGAATCCTGTTTCGTTTGTTAAATAACTGAATACTTTTTCTAGAAATTACATTTATCTATAGCTTATCTTCGTAGATTTTTGGCAATTGTATGTTACAAAAACACAATTTTCCCTTTTCTCCATTTAGCTGAATGTTTATTTATATGCTTATCTCCAGGTGTTTTCTGTGCTTGATACACAAAGCTTGTGCTATGTTGCTGCAACTTGTTCGATGTTCCACAAATGTGCAATGGATCCCCTGTGCTATGCCAATATTGACCTGACAACAGTTGTTCCAAAAGTGAACAACGCTGTTGTGTCTTCTATGATTCAGCGTGCTGGAAATGCACTTCAGTAAGAAAATTGCATATTTACCTTTTTAGTCAAAAAGTTTGTGATCATCATTTGTTTGTACCTGTTATTTGAAAAATTATTTTATGATGCTATTAGGTGGCAAAAAGGTAGAGTTCGTTAAATTTTAACCATTCACATGTTTCTCAATACTTTAGCCTCTTTTTAAGTTACACATCATCCAAATATGATAATATTGTTTTCAGTAGCTTCTTTTTAGGATGCTAAAGCTATTACATATTCTCTAGTTCTTGTTAATGATAAAAATTGTAACCACATCCTATGAACTTCATAAATTTTTGTTTATTAAGGTAACTTTTCTAAAAATGGATAAGACACTTAACTTTTATGTTATATGAATTATGGACTTTTTTAACCTTAGATTAACCCTGTACAACTGCTCCTGTTTTAATGTGGATACAACCTTTAGCAGCTATTTAATTTGCCTTTTTTTATTCTCTTTAATGATTAATCAGGTCTCTCAAGCTTGGCATAGTTCCAGGCCCAACGATTTCACCAGGATCTTGTCAGCCATTGGTTTATAGCATCAGAAATTCTGTAGACGTTTCAAGCTTTTCTTGGAATGACAAAAAGACCAGACAAGGGAAGGAGTCATCCATTCTTACAAGGTCCTGCTTAAATCCTTTAAGCGGGGAAAGTGGTGCCGCAGGGTAACTGGCGATATTTGATTTAAATAGTTGTTGATAGGCGATGGGTTACTTGCTTTGTCCTAATCATTTGCTTTTTCAAAATGTTAGAACCCTTTTGAGAAGATTGTATCTTTACAACATAGAGAGAATAGATAACACATCTCTGTGCGGGGCGCTGTCTGCCTGCCCGTCTCTCCTTGACCTGGAAATTGTTGGCCTGTAAGTTAGTTTTGTTACTTTCTGCATCTTGCTGCTGATTTAAGGATGCCGGGCTCAGTGGATAGAATAAATTAGATACGGTGTGGATGACAGGCTACTATGATCTATAATTTTAGTTCTTTCATACGACTGCTTTCTTGCTGTCTGATTGCAGCCCTGCAAATAAGAGTGCATGTGATTGCAGATATTGAACTTCTATGTTACACTGAAAAAGGAATCATAAGCATGGATGCGATTCAAAAGTTTTTGCTGCTAGATTGTTATAAAATACAAGATTCATTGTTGGGCAAATAAGGAAGGCTTCTATTATAAGAGCGTAATATCTATGATTGATGTTCTACTATTTCCATTTCATGACCTGCCCACACAAAAAATTCCTTAATATTATCTTTGATTTTAGCAGGTCTTGTGCTGTAACTGTTTAGGATAGCAATGCATTTAGGTTGTCATTTCTGCGAATTTACTCTGCCTTTGAGTTTGCCACAATCTTAATAAAAATTCCCTTCATCTTTTTATCCTTTGTCACATACATAGTGAGAGCATTTGCACTTGTATCTTATTGTTTTGTTTCTTTGGTGGAGCAGACATGTTGAACTGAGGCAGACATTGGTGTCAGTGAGCATGAGTTGTCCCTTGATAGAGCGTTTATTTTTTGAATCTTCAAAGACAGGTAGGCTTACTGAGTTGACAATCTTCTTTTTCCAGCCTTGGAAAGTTCCTGCTAACTATGAATGTCCCAAAATCAGGAAGAGATGACAGTTTAAAATCGCCAACATGTGAGAATCTAGTGAAAAATTGTCCAAATTTAATTTCATTGGCGCTTAGAGGTTTCAAGCTACATGATGGTAAAGTTCGAACACTTATTAAGGTATGATAACTTTAGTGTGCAAATAACTGTGATCACACATATTACTTTGTTTTCACTTTGTGAAGACCTTTGTTTACTTAGTTGCTTGTACAACTTGCCTTCGATCGGCATAATTTCGTAGAGTTTACGCTTTTTTCACAAATTTCTATACTTTCCCTTGTTAAAATCCTTTAAGAATATATATATATATATTGTGAGCTTAACATCCAGAAATCAACTTATAAGCATAAAATTCATTTATTTAAAACACAGGATTTTGATAAAAACAAGTGCTCAACATTATATTCATGAATGTGGGAAAACAATGTGTACTCTTTCTGTGTGGCGTGCTTACTTAAAAGCTTTTTTTTCCTTGGCTGAGTTTGTAGTCTATCCCTTCGTTTTTTATTCTGTGTTTCTGCACCTGTGGTTGGTATTTAGGAATACAATGGTCATAGGTGGTCTTGCTTTGACTGTTGAACTCTGACAAGTTCGTCTTTCTGACATATTTGCAGGGACTTCAAAAACTAAAATATGTTGATTTTTCAACTTCGTATTCAATCACAGGGAATTTTTTGAGGTGTGAGATCTCATATTAATCACATATGCTTTCAATCCTTAATTTACCATTTGATATGTTGTTACTCTTATCATTTTCTTAAAACTTAAATTAGGAATCTTGGAGGCACCGGAGGTGGAAATCTTCTGGAAATTTTGATTTTAAGAGACTGCATGCATCTCAAAGAGGTCGACAGATTTCTCTATTCAAATCTAACTCTTTGGCCCTGGCACCTTCTGGGTCCTTATTATTTCTGTTATGTTGCAGGTGGAGGTTGCTCGGCTGATGATGGCGATTATTGCAGGAGACTTTAAGTTCCTTCGACATCTTGTGGGTAGTTAAAAAAAAGCAAAAAACTGATTTCAGGCTTTGTTTTAATCTGATCTGAAATTCCTGTTGGATAGTTAACTTCTGTTTTTTTTTTTTTGGTGTCTAAAAGGATATATCGAATAGGGAAGGTTTAGCTTCTGAAGGTGACTGGTACAACAGGTGTTACAACTCAAGGTGATTGCTCTCCTTCTAAATCCACTGTCCTTACAATACATCTTTAAAAAAAGACAACTTTATCTGTAATTTTGGGATGTTTCTAGTATCATTCCTATAAATCAAGTGCTGGAAGCAAGGCCCGATGTTTGTTTACTTGCTGAGTTTCCACCAGAAGGAAGGTTAGTCATTTTTCTAGTGTTGCAAAACTTGGCATTATCGCAGTTTTCATTAATCTTTTTAAGATTTTTTTCTGAAGGAAAATTAGGAAAAATAAAAAAATGAGCACATGATTTTTTTTGAGACTAAACGTCCATGATTGGTTGGGATTCTGCAGTTTTGTTGAGATTGAACAGATGATTGATAGTGACCTAAGTAGTGATCTCAGTCTGCCATCACAACTGAGCATTCATACATCAGATGGTTCGTTCTTTATGAGTACATCAGAGAGCAACTATAATAGTGACCAAAGTAGTGGTAACGAAGAGGGTCAAGATTCTGCTTATGTAATCCATGAGGAAAGCTCAGATGAGGTTGACTTTCTGGTTGTATAAGTGAACCCCCCAAATTCAGCAACATTGGGAAGGGCGTTACTAGTGGATAAGGTATCTCTCTCTCTATGTATGCGTGTGTGTGTGTGTGTGTCTCATGTTCGTAGTCAAGTGCACCTTTGTTAATTGGTTAAAACTGCTAACTCGATGTCGTCGGCAATCATTTTACTTATCAAATCGTATTTCGTTAAAGCATAAGTGTGCCATTAATGGAACAGACATAAAAATGTTGGGAAGTTGACGTCCTTAGCATGTAACCGATGCCTTCTCCATGTGGTTGGCTGACTGTCAAGGTTGTACAATTTGTTATCTCCTGAAATAACAAATCATCGTATATTTTTTTTTTCCCCTCATGGGAGATGTCAGCTTTGTTCATTAACTTCTTGATGTACACTTTGATTCTCAGATCCTTCCGACATTTATTTAGATATGCGTAACAAATATCCTCGCATGCCATATGTCTATGTTTTATAATAGTGTGTTGCTGCAATTTTAGGGAGAAGGCATTAACAAAGTGAAGGTGAAATTAACCTATATTGTCCACAATGGACACTTTTCTGTTTTGGGAAACCGCCTTCGCCCAAGGTCACCCTTCGGTTTCCTGAAGCTGGGATCTATCATGGGATTGTTCAATTGAATTGACTATGGACGGAGGTCCACTGAGGAATTTTTTTTTTTTTCCCTTGTACTCCAAGATGATTGTAAAATCTTTAGGGAATTTTTTGTAAAAGTTCCTCTTTTGATAATGTGTTTGTACCAAGACCTTGTAATCTGTATCATTTTTTAATCCTCTCATCATCATAAAAATATCAGGTAATCTAACAAAATCATTGCATTGATTTATCCCCAGAGAATCGCCTTTGACATGGTCTTGTAGCTCGGTAAGGTCTTGTATGGATTTTATTATGCCTAATGCATAAAACGATGTCGTTTTTGACCATTAGATATGAGTTTAGAGGGTTTACGATTCTGTCCAATGCTCAAAGTCGTTTTGAACATTTAATACGGTTGGATAGCATAAAAGTGAACTCCAGTGAGGCTAGCCTTCGCCGAATAAACGAATAAAAGAAATGTATGCCCACTTTCATTGACTCACCAATGTCGTGGGTCTGATTTTTGCAACCGATCTGGAGGTGGAAATTGTGATTGCAAACTGTGGGGATGGGTGGGCGTTTCGAATAGCCAAATTTAAACCAAACCGTGTCAATTGACGTTCTAAAGCAATTCAAGTTGCGACTATCCTGGATCAGAAAGGGTGGCACCATTCACGTACAAGCAGCGACGTCGTTTCGAGTTTAGCTGGTGCTAGAGAGGGCCCACCGACGGTTAACCGCTTGAATAAGAATTCATTTGATTATATGTATATGTGTGTAACCAGATACAGAACAGAACAGTACTGTATTGGCGAGTCCTTGGGGTAGTTGAGTTGAGCGGTACTTGGACAAAAGAGATCATCGATTGTGGCATTTGGCAATGGCCAATACCAATACACAGGCACCTCCTCCGTACAAGCCCTATCGCCTTCACAAAACCCTTAGATCCCACGAGAGAGCCGTCTCGTGCGTTAAATTCTCCAACGATGGTGCTCTCCTCGCCTCCGCCTCTCTTGACAAAACCCTAATCCTTTGGTCTTCCTCCTCCTTCTCCCTCATCCATCGCCTTGTCGGCCACACCGATGGCGTCTCCGACCTCGCTTGGTCTCTTGACTCCCACTACATCTGCTCCGCCTCCGACGACCGCACCGTCCGCATATGGGCTGCGCGTGGTTCCTTCGACTGCCTCAAAGTCCTCAAGGGCCACTCCGACTTCGTCTTCTGCGTTAACTTCAATCCCCAGTCCAACCTCATCGCCTCGGGCTCTTTCGACGAAACCATTCGTATATGGGAGGTTAAGACTGGAAAATGCGTTCGCGTGATTAAAGCTCACTCTATGCCAGTTACATCGGTGCATTTTAATAGAGATGGTTCGTTGATCGTTTCCGGTAGTCGTGATGGGTCTTGCAAGATCTGGGAGGCGTCTACTGGAGCTTGCTTGAAGACTCTTATTGATGATAAAGATCCTGCTGTCTCGTTTGCCAAGTTCTCTCCCAATGGCAAGTTCATTCTCGTTGCCACTCTTGACAGCACTCTTGTAAGTTTCTTGTCTATTTTTCCGTTTGGTTCTGTTCTAATTTATATGTGGAAAATTTGTTTCTAATGATGGTTATGTAGATGGTTCCTTTATATTTGGATTATCCTTTTTCGCAGTTATTTAAGTTCAGATTTTGGTTCTTTGTTGAAAATTTGGATCTTGAATGTAAAGTAGAAGACTTTATTGCATAATGTTCTAAATTTAATTGTTTCGAAACCAAGGCTTTTACTATTTTCTGCTATAGAGGCTAGTTATGTGCCTGCAATTTTTTTAACAAATTATTGCAATTAGCTTGATTAGTTACAATTATAGTTATCTTCCATTGCCGACTGTTGTGAGTCTTAGTAGTTTGTAGAATGTTAATTTAAAAAAAAAAGAGAATTTCGTTTCACTGCTTTGATGAGTATCTTATGTATCTTTTAGGGGTTGGATAGGATAGACTGAGGTAGTTGAATCCTTACCTGATACCTGGGTCAAAGGAGGAGTTTCCTGTCTTGATTGTTTTGTGCGCTTTTGTATATAACAGAATAACCTGATGCTCATTGGATCACTGAGCTTAGCTTACTGCATCTACCCAATGTTCATTTCGATTCCTTAGTTAACCTAAGAGGGCTGACCCTGTATTCATATATGAAGCAAGTATTGATCGCAGTAGCACAGTTTAATATTAGGAATATTTGTGTCTAACTTTTGCTATTAGCTGATTCTTGCTACTTATTATTTGGTCTATTTCAATTTTGCAGAAACTCTCAAATTATTCGGCAGGAAAATTTTTGAAGATTTACACGGGCCATACTAACAAAGTGTACTGCATAACCTCAACATTCTCGGTGACAAATGGAAAATACATAGTTAGTGGTTCAGAAGATAATTGTGTTTACTTATGGGATCTGCAGCAGAAAACCATGGTGCAGAAACTTGAAGGTCATACTGATACGGTGATTTCTGTAACCTGCCACCCATCTGAGAACAAAATAGCTTCTGCAGGACTTGATCGTGATAGAACCATTAAAATTTGGGTTCAAGATTCTTGAATTGTGCTTGCCAAAGTAGAACTGTCAGAATTTCAGTCAAAGCATCCAGGCTGCTCAATTATGTTATGATGAGTGGTGACCGCAGAAGCTTGAACGTCAGTGTTGAGTCTGTTGTAACTAAATGGCACTTGAAGATAAGGTTGATTCTATCGGGTACCAATGTCTTGGTACTTTTTGAGAGATGATCCTGCCTTGTGTGACTGTGAGGGGCCTCATTGTTGTCTAATTGTATATGTAATGACTGACGCAATGGAAATGAATATTTGGCGTTGACCAAAGCTCTGTGTTTGAACTTCAATGTAGTTTACTTGGTCAATTTCCCACTGAATTGGTCAATCATACGCCCAAGCAATGTCGTAGCAAAAATTTCATTATGAAAA
Source organism: Erythroxylum suave (assembly GCA_027563595.1). Lineage (NCBI taxonomy): Eukaryota > Viridiplantae > Streptophyta > Magnoliopsida > Malpighiales > Erythroxylaceae > Erythroxylum > Erythroxylum suave. The sequence continues at coordinate 13,146,542 of JAOSBN010000004.1, read as the reverse complement.
CCAGCAAGGAAATCTCGTTAGATATGACAAATGTAGATAAGGACTAGTTTGGAAATTGATATTTTCTTTATTTAAATTATTTGAAAACTATATATCTGTCACACAAAATCAACAATAATAGAAGTTAATATTATTGTTGATTTTGTGTGTGTGACAGATATATAGTTGGATTGTAATTTTGAAAATTCAAAGCAATTGACAAACTGTTAAAGGGGACCAATGAAAGAGGGACTGGTTAAGTGTATAACTAAAAGGCCTCGATCCAGAAAGCTATTTGGACTACCGATTTTAGCTCATTAATGGCAAGTCCAACCCATAAGATAAAAAAGCATACCATCCCAATCCCAAAAAGTTAGCGAACAAGAAGGGAGGAAGAAAGCTCGCGACGAAGAATCACAAAAAGACGATGACCACGATCCGACGGTTCTGCTGCAGCGATCTTCTCCGCTTCGCTTCTGTTAACCTTGACCATCTAACTGAAACCGTAATTCTACTCTGTTTCTGCAAATTCCCATCTATCAACTTATACTTGCATGCCATTTTGCTATCAAACTAATCCAGAAAGATAATTGATTTGGTTGTTTTCTAAATTTCATAGTTCAACATGTCATTCTATATGACCTACTTGGCGAGATGGCCCGACTATTTCCATGTCGCCGAAGGTCCCGGCAACAAAATCATGGGCTATAGTAATTAACTCTTCCCTTTTTCTCTCCCCTTCAACATTACCTTTTTCTTTGTCATTTTTAGGGTTGCTTATTAAAGACAGATTTCAATTGGAAATGTTTGCAGTTATGGGTAAAGTAGAAGGACAAGGTGAATCTTGGCATGGTCATGTTACAGCTGTCACTGTAGCTTCTGAATATCGAAGGCAGCAATTGGCCAAAAAGCTCATGAATCTTCTTGAAGATATCAGTGATAAGATGTATGAATATTTTACATCAATTTTATTTTTTTAACTTGTCCTCTGTGCAATTATGTCTTCAGGGAAAATTTGTTTGTCTTGATGCACTATGTGCTTCAGTTGATAACTTGATTGTTCCATTTTACTTCATATTAACCAATGCCTAGGCTTTATCTTCATCTTTTTTTTTCTTTTTTATTTGTTCCGTATTCTGGGAGTGTATCCTATGCGGACAAATACATGTTTCTGATGCATTTCTGAAGATGTAAAGTGCAAGTGAACTTGAGCAGATGTGATGGTTTTTCAATTACCAGAAGAAAATTTTGATACTGTGTAGAAGTCAATCTCCTTGGCTCTAACAGCTTACTTCGCATTCTTGGGAATTAGTTTTCATTGGAAGACTAGTGTAATTTAATAAGTTACAGGGTTCTTTAAATTGTACCTTTTGGGAGAGAGTGCTTGTTGATCTTCTTAAACTGCATGTAATGTAGTTCATCTTGGTTACCATTTGGACATTGACCAGATCGCCTTGCAAAACACCTACCCATATTCTTATCATTGCTGCATTGATGATCCAATATGAGGGTGATTCTGCAATAATTTTTATCAATATACAACCTATTAGGACTTAAAAATGGACATATCTGTTTCCGTCCTTAGTGGTTGCAAAAGTAATATCCTGGCAAGTATTGGCTTAAATTTGGTCGCTGCAGCCTTGTTCCTAATGGGAGCTTCCTATGCAGAGACAAAGCTTACTTCGTAGACCTTTTTGTCAGAGCATCCAATACACCAGCAATAAAAATGTATGAGAAGGTACTTATTCAGCCACATTTCTTTCAGCTTGAGAACTTATTGTTTATTGTTTATATGTTTATTGTGCAAATCAGAAACTGAAAGAGGTCTGTTCAGTGGAATGAATTACCGGATTGAAAATTTTGACTATGTCGTTATATGCCACCATTATTGTTCTTTTCTTTTCCACTTCTCATTCATTCTTCCCCTTATCTTCACCAGATGAAATCATTAAACTTTTAGCTCGATCAGAGAAGAGGATTATTAGGGTTTGGATGGTCTTAATTTATGTGGACATAGTGGAAACAGATGGCACATTCAGGCTCTTGACTGACAAGGTTACTATGGCTATTTTTCCACTAGTTGATAAATCCATTGTGGCATAACTTATGGATTCATAAATTTTCTCAAAGGGGTTAATAAGGGTGGAATTAGATGATATTTATGATACTCTACCTTCTCTAGTTAGCTTAGTTAGCGTAAAACACCATAAATTATCAAGTTGATGTTCACTCATTTGTCTGGTTTATGTTTTCTGATTGTGATAGTGAATTCATGTAAACTGAAGCTGAATGTCTGATTGATTGGAAGACAAATTCCGAGCCAAGGAAATAACATGCATCTATCAGATATTTCCTTTTGGTTTGAATTAGTGACAATCCTCTTTTAGTTAGGTGATACATCCACCTTGAAATTCTGATTGAGGGATTTAAGCTTGCTCGTACTTTAGTTTCTTGGCTGCTAGCGTGCTGGATGTACCATTAGTCCTTTTACTGGGACAAGTTACCTTATATGGTATTTCCTTTTTTCTGCTCAGCTTGGTTACGTGATTTATAGAAGAGTGTTGCGCTATTACTCGGGAGAGGAAGATGGATTAGGTAAGATCTTACATCTGGTCGATGTTTACCCCTGTCCTTCCCATTTAAATTAACAGTGCCTAACAATAGATGAAATTCTGTTATCAGATATGAGGAAAGCTTTGTCTCGGGATGTGGAGAAGAAATCCATTATTCCCCTTAAACGGCCAGTCACACCTGATGAATTGGAGTATGATTAGATCTCCATTGCTTGCAGTCAAATACTGAACTTGTTGGTTATGCTTTTCGAAATTGGAATAAGTACAATTGCTAAATCAAATGCACAAGGTAGTGGTACGTTGAAGGTGCATGTGTCGTCTTGCCAAATCTAGGAGAATGTGATTATGAGAATATTTTGGGCCAAATACGCGTCACATAGCTATACGAACCAACGAGGTCGTTTTTTGTACTGCCAGAAAATGGTGCTAAGACAAAATTATCGTATCAATTTTCAGTACCGGTATATATTGGCCGATATTCTTAATATCAATTGAATATTGATAAAATATGAAAAATTTTAAAAATATAGGATTAAATTGTAAGATTGAAAAAAATTTCTTAACTGTCAGAGCCTCTTTCCTAATTCTGCCTTTGCCCCACCACCCCCTCGCCACCCATTAAGGTTTCTTTCTCGATTTCTCTAAGCTCTCACTGTCTCTCGCCATTTAGTCATCGGTGTCTTCCTCGTTGCCGTCCATCGATGGTGCCTTTCTGTAGAGTTGCTTTTCCGTCACTGTTGCTACTCCACCTCTATGCTGCCATTGTTGCGTGTCACAAGCAAAACAAATAAGGTTGACTACAGCTTCGTAGAACTGAAGTTAGAGTGGTTGGTACGCTCCACATGTTGCTGTAGTTGGAACACAATCTTAGTGACTTCAAAGAGGTCGGAGTATTTGTTTTCAATGGAGCACCATAGTCAGAGCACAGAGAGAAGCACTTGCAGAGTTCAAGTGGTTAACGCGTGGATGGGGAAAAGATAATGGCTTAGGCAACTTGTCGTTTTCAATAGAGTATAGCCTTAAACTTGAGTGTTATAGGCTAATTTTATAGGTGGATTTTATGTCTATGGATTTCTTTTTATCATTAATTATTTTTTATGTTTTTAAAAAAGGTTTGTGAATAGAAAACAAATTTCATATTATAAAAATTAAAATATTGAAAATTATTATGAAATTTAATACAAATTACGATTCTCGTTGATAATTAATTAGTATATGAAATGCGATTAATATGACTAAATCATTTTTTAAAAACAAAATTATAACTATTGTAACGTTATCTTTTGTTGTCAAATAAAGAATTATTATAACAAAAACTTGAATCAAAAATTCTTTTTTTTTCTTTAATGACTCTATATCATTTTCAATTCAATTGCAATTTTTTTTATTGATGAACATATTTTTATTTATATGATTTAGATTCTTACAATAGTACACATTTGATTATACTAATAATATAAATTTACTATAAAAAATTTAAGTAATAATTATAAAATTTTAT